>PVJL010000180.1:148952-535734 GCA_004026885.1 Lyroderma lyra
CAGGCCACTTTACAACTTCCCAGGATTGGCCGGATAAATATGGTTTCCCGGCTGATCAAAGAGCAGGTCTTGGTCGTGGGGGTGGGCTGTGTGTGTGTGGGGGGGGTAGGGGAGAGGCTGAGGGGGCGGAGTCAGAATGTGGGGGCGGAGTCAGATGTGGGGGTAGGGATTTGAGTCCTAGATGGCAGCCGTTTCTGCCTCCCCTGGCGGGCTTAAGAGGAAGCATGAGGATAGAAAGGCACTTTCCACACTCCCCTGGGACTGCCTCTGTGTCCCCGGGCTTGACTGAGGATGAAGGGAAGCGTCTCTACTTGCCCACCTATTCTTGGTGCCGATACCTGCTTGCTGAGCTGGCCAGTGTGGATCTTGCACGTGGTGGAGGACGCAGCCACACGCACATGGAGTTTTCTGTGTGTTTCTGAGCGGTGCATGCTTCTAAGAGGATGTGCTCCGGGTGAGGTCAGAGGGACAAGAGCTGGTCAGCGTCCTGGGGGCTCTCTGCTGAGGCGGAGGTGCACTAGCGGCATCTTCTGAGCCTCAGGGTTGGCAGTTCCACTCAGAATCCAGCTGTCCAAACAAAGCCAGCTCTCTGTTTGCCTTGGACGATTCATTCGCCCTCACTGGACCAGGGTGCTGATGTCATTTGGGGTGACCTTGGAAGTAGGGGCCGGGAGGGGGGATATTGCTTCAGATGAGTTTCCAAAGGCTGGTGGTGGTATGGAGGCCAGGCCTGCCCCTAACACTTGGAGGTCCAGGGCAGGCATGGAATCAGAGGTCTTCCCCAGCCTCTAGACACCGATCTGCGAACCCAAACTCCTGGTCCCTGGAAGGATGAGCGTCGGTTTGTTTGCATTAAGATAGATAATCCTGGCCGGTCCAGACAGGGGGTGGGGTTGCCCATTCAAAGCAGGGACATTTTACGTCACTGAAGGCAAAGAGCCCCAAACCACTAAGAAATCAGGTTACTCCTCAAATGATAGTGAGGAGCAACAGGAAGAATTCCTCTGGACTCTGCAGGGTTGGCCAGACAACACCTAACCTGCCGTTATCTGCACCCCAAGGCAGGTTTGTCCACACCGCCCTGATCACTGAAATAGCAGGCCTTTGTTTTCCTTTTAAATGTACCAGCTCACTTCAAAAGGTTTTCAGCTATTTGGAGACTCCAGGAGACAGTCTAGTTAAAACCTTGTCGGCTTCCCCTGGCACTGTGCAAGCGGCCCCTCCTTGCAGGGTGGACGGGTAGAGTCGAAAATGAAGTCAGGCTGTGCAGCGTGCTGTATGGTTTAGGACATCCGTTTTGCACGATGTGGCTGCTAGAAAGTTCATTGCCTTGTGCCAAAAAAAAAAAAAAAAAAAAAAAAATTGTTCTGATTTCATTTTTGAAAGTTGAATTGAAAACTCAGAATATAGTTTCTTGATAATTATGCTTCCTATTTGGCAACATATGGTGAAAATTTATACGGCTTATCAATGCAAAAGAACAGAGCTGAGGCTCCAGGCTTTTATGGTGATTACACCTACCTGTATGGGGGCTTTATGTGCTCACAATTTGAATCATTTATAGATGCACACTCAACAGAGTTCTAGCATAACTAGTACTGTGGGCTCTTTTTTTGCTGACTAAATGATAGGCAAAGCAATTTCCAACAAATGTCTCCCAGTAGGCTGTCATCATAGAGGGCTTGTACTGTTGCTTTTTAACCTTGGCACTGGCAGCTATCCAGAAATTACTGCATTGATACCAAACCGCCTTGCACCAGGCACTTGGCCTTTTCTCCGCGGGAAACGGTGAACTCTCAAGCAGGTGCCCGCTCCCCCCTCTCCCACTCCCTTGTTTTCATTTCTGGGAGATCTTTTTACCTGCTCTTACTCGGCTGTAGGTAGCCAGGCACAGTGGAAGTTTCAAAATGCAGCAAGACAATTCTCTGAATTGTGTTATTATGCCTTTAATGCGTTCAATTAACATTCAGAGCTTTGTCATCAAATAAATGACGCACATCAGTGGCACAAAAGGGAAGAAAGGAAAGGCTTTGTAGGGTATTTTTCCCCCTTAGGCAAAGTCAGATCCTGCTTCCTTCCTTCTTTCCTCCTTCTCTTTCCCTCCCTTCCTATCATTTACTCTCAGAACCTCTTGTAAATGGCTTCTGGGAATGGGGAGATTGTGTGTTTTGGAGAAGGGCTGGTTGAGACTTTGTGGGGAAAGGGCTCAAAGAGCTATACATCCTACAGTTTCCCGGAAGAGGAGCTACGTCCTGGCGGCATTTTTCGGGTCTCTGCAGGAACTTGAGCTCCTGGGCCTGCACCTTCAGGGGGCACTCTGGAGAAGGGTGTGGATCTGGCTTCCTCCCGTCTCCTGCCCGCAGAGTGCTGGGGTGGCCCTGGGTTCTTGGGAGCCCACGATTGTTCTTGAGCTCCAGCCACTGGGATGTACTGTTCCTCTCTCCTGTTTAGGTTGAGAAGAGCATACTGCTGATGATTTCGTTCTAGAAGTTTGAGTTCACACACCCTTCAAGCTTTGAGCACACTTGCAGTGTGTAATGATGAGCACGAGGGCTTCACGGAGAAGTAGTTCAGTCTATGTGTTGAATGACTGGTTCTCCACCCTTTCGGTGGGAGCACGCTGTGGTCTTCACCTGCCCTGTGGACTCTGGGCCTGACTCACCTATACTGCCCCAGCTGTGTCCCTGTCGCTGTTATCTGGTGCCCTTCCCAGGGTGCCTGCTCCCTCTCTGCCTTGCCTGAGGTTCTCATCAGGCTTGAAATGCCTCCCCGGGGGGCGTTTGTCTTCTCCTGGAGAGCTAGGCCCATCTTTACCTTCATCTAGGAAAAGAGACCTTAAAAAAACCTCTGGCCTAATGCATTTGCCTTGACCTTCTAAAATGATGAGTGCTATAAATGGAGACATAGATAACTATTATGTATCCGCAGTTCACAGAAAATTCTATCTTTGGCTTGGAAAAAAAGCATTGTACTGGATCAAATTGGAAATGTAAACTGTAATAGAAGATCAGACTCAGAGTGTTGAATAAAACTGTGGAAGTCAATGGTTTTCAACCTACTTTATTTCTGTTGCTTAAAGGGCTGTTTCATTCATTGAGTATCAGTGAATGAATGCCTTTCAGAACCTGTTTTAGTAATAATTCTGCTATGATTGACATCTAAAGAGAATTAGACTCAAGATAATTTATCTAATGGAAAATGTAAATGTTGCCCCAAAGGGTAAGACATGCTTGGGGTGTAGCTGGAGGGGTGGGGAGAAGAGTGGAAAAGAGGGGGATGGTGTCCCCCAAGGTGGATGGGAAGACAAATACATTACAGGGGTGTCCAACCTTTTGGCTTCCCTGGGCCACATTGGATTATAGGAATTGCCTTGAGCCACGCATAAAATATATTAATGCTAACGATATAGCTGATGAGCCAACAAAAAAGGTCCATGCATAATTTTCATAATGTTTTAAGCAAGTTTATGAATTTGTGTTGGATCAAATTCAAAGCCGTCCTGGGCCGCAGGTTGGACGTGGCAGAATAAATGAATGCACCAGAGAGCATGTCAGGGTGGAAGGGAGGTTCTTCCTGGCTAAGGAAACGAGACCTGTTAGTCAAGGAGAGCCCTCAGAGGAAGGATTTCTTGAGCTATGATTTGGATGGGCAGAAGCACTGTGTGCCAGGTTCCTCGTGGTGAGACACGCGGCCCTGCCCCACCCTTCAAACAGTTGCCCTTTTGGGGGAAGGACCTTTGCTCAGTGAGGAAGCAGAACCAAGTCTGCCTGCAGGGGAACTCACTGCCTGGCCCAGGGAGCTTATTTGGGTGCTTTTAAAAAGTGCCCAACTGCTTGTCCAACTTCAAAAATCTTGGTAACTTATGCATAACATAAAATTTGCCGTCTTCATCATTTCTGAATGTACAATTTAGTGACATTAAGTGTATTCTCATTATTGCGTAACCATCATCACTGTTCATCTCCAGAACGTTCATCTCCAGAACGTTCTCGTTCATCCCAGACTGAAACTCTGGGCCCATTAAAAAAGCGTAACTCCTCATCCCTCTGATAATTACTCTTCTACTTTCTGTCTCCCTGAACTGGGCCGTTCTAGGTAGCTTCTGCAACATCTGTCCTTTGGTGGCTGGCTTCTTTCACTCCTGCTTACCTTTTTGGAGTCAGCTTGATCGTAGCCAGGAGCCTGTGTGCCGGGGCATCAGTATTCATTCTTCTGAACCCCCGTTCCCGTGGGCATCTCTGAATAGGCTGGACTCCTAACCCTGCAGGTCTCAGCTTAAATGATGTTACTGCAAAGAGGTCCCCACCACAACCGTTCTGTCCTTCTCAGTCCCTGTATTCTGTTTGTTGCCCTTTTTTTTCCTGTCTCAGTGTATAATTACACACAGGCTTATGGCTTCCTCTTCATTGGCCGACTGGTCTACTGGATTTTAGGATCTGAGAGGGCTGGGATGTTTACTGTCTAGATTTATATCTGGGGCATAACCGAGTGCTTATGGCGTAGTACATGCTCAGTAAACACTTGTAGAGTGGAGGGAGGAGTGGAGGAATGCATCTCTATCTCAAGCCTTGGCCAAGAACTATCATGAGATCATGGCTGTGTTTGGAGTCCCTTGAGTGCCATTCTTATCAGGGTTGGCACTGCCTTCCCATAGATTTTCCATGACAAACGTTTAGATTTCAAACTGTCCCGTCCTGTGGCCTGATAAGATTCTGGACTGCTTTGTTCTAGACCAGGCCCAGGCAGGCTTTTTCAGGGCAAGGGCTACTTTTCCAAGGGTCGCAGTCCACTAGCTGTTTATTTTATTATTCAGGCGGTCACCCCAAAATTGCTTGGTGGTCCCCTGGTGGACCGCAGTAGACGTCGTGCCCAGCCTTGCACTATTCTTCCCAGGGAAGTATGCTAGAGAAGGTAAACAAATTTAATGTCAACCTAAACAGAATGCAATGAAAAGCTAAAACCTGCTACAGAAAAGTCAGTCCTTGAGTTTTTGTGCCAGAAAAAGGCTTTATGGATGATCTCCTTCATTGGATTATCCAGGCCACTAACCCCTAGATTGTTAGATTGTTATGTTAATTAGATGTTATTAATATTAAAATAATGTAGCAGTTTTCAAGCCCAGGGAATTAGAATAACTCCTTGAATAAGGCTGAAATCTTAGTGGGGCCTCCTTGAACACCTAGTCCAACTCACTCATTGTGTGATGGAGAAAGTCACAGGGGACATCGGGGGACACTCACAGTTCTCCAGAGGTGCTGGCCGAGCAGGCACTGGAACCCAGGGTGCTGTCCTCAGGACCCCAAATAGGCATTTTTGAACAAAAAAGTAATATCCAGGGCTTCCCTGGTGGTGTCGTGGCTAGGCTTCAGCGTTCTCAACGCCACAGCCTGGGTTCAATTCCCAGCCAGGGAACTACCAAAAAAAAAAAAAAAGTAATATCCAAATGCTAAATATTCAGAGACTGTTTGCATTCGGGAAGAGTTAAGCCTGTTTCTAGAATACTCAGTACCTTTATTAACTAATGCAAGGATTGCCATCATTGTTTTTTTGTACCTTGTTGCCTTTAAAACCCTATCTTCCGTTTAAATGCAATGCTTTTGATCATTTGAATAGCAGAGTTTTCTGAAAACACCTATGAAAAACCTCAAGTTCCTACCTCATTGAGTTCGAACATTGAAGTTCCCAGGAGCGTTACTGGTTCTTGAGAAAAGGACCAAGATGAGAACAGGTCATCTTCCAGCTTCACCCTGAAAGGGACATTAATTAGCTCGAACCCGGTGAGGGGAAGAAGCACTTGAAGTCTGCTTCGAGCTCACAGGAGTTGAAGATACAAACTGAAGTTAATTTTTTTTTTTTTTTTTTTGTGGTGGGGGAGTCAGTCATCTTCCTTCTAAATACAGTACTTTCATTTGCCAGAAAAATCTCATTTCTTTTATGTCCTGTTCACCTGAAATGCAAATAGGAGTTTGCTTTCGATTAATTAAGCAGATGATAGATGGCACTTAAAATGAACATTCAGCATTTCCCCTCGTCTGTATACTGAGTACAGAGATAATTGGATGGGAAACAATATGGCATTTAAATGTAGATTTTTTTTTTAAAAGAGCCTCCCCCTTTGACTTATATAGATAAAGAGAAATTGGCCTTTCCGAATTGTGTAATGTCACAAACATATGTGTAAACCCATCAGTGGTGCCACATGCCCTCATTTCCTAAGAGCCCGGGCTCGACCTTGCTTAGTGGCGCAGCCGTAATCAGGGGCTGCCTCCACCTCTGCGTGAAGCGCCCTGGCTTTTCTGTCTCGTCACTTAGTTCCGTGGGGGATTGTGGGGGAATCACATCGCATCCCCTGGGGAAAATACAAACTTATTTGCAAAGTGGTAAGGAGCTCCAGGACTGTCCTGGCTGCATCTGAACCCCCAGAAGGGCCTCTCTTTCCCAGACTGTCATTCAGACGGTAGTGCCTGCTGCCATCTCCCGTAGCATGGCAGGCTGTCATTTCTGGGTCCCATGGGTCCTGTGCTGAGGGCCTGGTCAAACCACAGAAAATAGCTGCTGCTGGCTGGCTTGGTGTGCTAAGGCTGTGGGGAGACATTCCCCTTGGTACCTCCTCCCTCGGTGCACCCCACCCCATCCCCCAAATACCATACAGTAGAATAAAATAAAAAAGAAGAAAACGGCAGCTTTCCTGGAGGTGCATAAAGTCCATGCCTAGATGCCCACGAGCAGACTTTGGTCTTGTAGGGCATTGTGAAGGGCGCAGTAATAGTTACAGTGAGACTCAGAGATGAGAACGTGTGTGCAAATGCTTAAGGACGGCGCCCCTGAGGAGCTGGGAAGGGAGCAGGGGAAGCAGGTAGTGCAGTGGAAGCAGCCAATGCACATTCAGGTGGCGGCCACTGACTGGGAGTTGTGTCCCACCAAAGTGGCTCTCCGTGTTGGTCCCGGCCCAGAAGCTCCCCGCTCCCGATGACCAGGGCTCGGGTTCAACAGCCAGGAACCCGGGGTGACCGATGCGGCCAGTTTCCTCTGGGCCTCCTGCTCTGAAGGTCCCTCCAGCCTCACGTCAGGGCAGGGAAGATGCACAGAGGGGACCTTTCGCCTCTGCTGTGACCTCTGAGGCCATGTTTGTGGTAGAGTAGAGCAGCCAGCCCGGGAAGCCAGCTGTGGTGCTAGCTCCTCTGGGAGACGGGAGCCTGGTGCGAGAGAGCTGGCCTTCTAGGCCCTCCAGAAGCCACCACCCCCCAGCCTGTTGGGGGCTAGGGGTGGGGTGGTACCCGGGAACTGCAGGTCCCTGCCAGGCGCAGGAAAGGAGCACACATGGCTGGCTCTTCCGGGGAAATGCTGTAATTCATCGTCAGCTTGGTTTGCGGGGGCATTTCTGAGAACTGGGCAGCTGATGGATGCTGGCATGTGGGCCCGGAGAGAAGGCTGCCATCCATCCTCTTCCAAGCTGTGTGGATCTCTCCACCAACAGCTGGC
Source organism: Lyroderma lyra (assembly GCA_004026885.1). Taxonomy (NCBI): domain Eukaryota; kingdom Metazoa; phylum Chordata; class Mammalia; order Chiroptera; family Megadermatidae; genus Lyroderma; species Lyroderma lyra. The sequence continues at coordinate 156,435 of PVJL010000180.1, forward strand.
CGGGAGGTGACTGGTTCTGGCAGCCTGTGATTTTCAGGAGCTCCCTCAAGCCATCTGGGGGCTTTGGCTGGCAGCTCCTCTGTACGCCTGGAGGTGGCATGAACTAGTTACTAAAGGGTCAGGAAAAATGCCCTCCTGGGCCTGTCTTACAGCACAGGGAGAATCAAAGGGTCTGTTAACAGTGTGCATTTCATGAACAATCGGGCTTATGCAAAAGCCAGTAACTTTTATAGGTTTCCAAGGGTAGATTGGCACCACATCTTGTGAAAATGCTCCACACAACCTCAGGAAGCACTTTTAGCAGCCAGCACCCTGGAATGTTCCCCAGCACTGGCCAAGGCAGTGACCTTCAAGCTAGCAAATTTCCCAGGGGTGGTGGTGGGGCCATGCAAACAGCATTCATCTGGAGATGTGTCCCAGGTCCTGATGCTGAAACTGGAGCATGTCCCCGGGGATGCTGGGAGTAAGCAAACGCTCTCCCAGCTGTCAGGGAGCTTGAACAGAACCTGGACTGATAGGTGGGCAGTGATGCCCAGCTCAGTGGTCCCGGTGTGCTACCAATCAGAGGAACCTGTCACCAAAATGCTGGGTCAGCTTTCGTTGCCCCCTGAGTAAGAGACCCAGTGGACCTAGAGGGAAAGTAGGTGAGTTAGAAGACAAAGTGGGGACCAAAAGCTGGACCTCTCATCCCAGTCTGCATAAGTCCTGGGCCTTTTCCAGAGAGGAGGGGGCTGGGAAAAGGGAGAGTATGGGGCTATGTTCTCTACCCACCCCTCATGCCCTTATCGGTTAGTGGCATATCAGCCCCTTGCCCCGCATCCTACTCAGTACTGAAAGTGGGGCAAAAGAGTATGATTTTAGACCAGCTAGTGTTCACATCCACCTTCTTCATCTTGAGCAAGTTAGCATCTCTGAACCTGAGCTCCTCCATGCAATAGGTACAATAAAGGGCAGCTCATGGGCTATTAAACGATTACATGACAGTGCATTTCACATCCTTAGTGGACATTGGCATACAGCACCCACTGCATTCTGTGAGCAGGAGCTATTAGAATTGAGTTGGACCCATTGGGGTGCTCCCTGAATGGAGAGTAACCTCTCAGTGCGAGTTATCACCCTCACCCCCTAGACCTAATTCAATTTGAGGGGATCAGCCTCGAACGCCAGGCCCAGTGAACAAAGCTTCCTTCCTCATCTTCCCAAAGAGCATTCATGAGATGGTTTTAAAATGATAAAAGAAGAGGAAATTGATCAACTCAATGCCATACTTGATCACTCTGAGGAAAAGAATGCTTTTTTTTCCCTTCAATACTTAAGACTTGGGAAAAGTCAGGGAGGTAAAGAAAAATGAAGAGGACGAAGTACGTTTAGGCAGACATTTGGGAAGGCCCTTGGGTGACCTTGATTCCAAGGAAAAGATAAATTGCACAGTATTGGGCCATGGCAAACTCCTGGGCTGCTTTTGACCAGAAGCATGGGGACACCAGCGTCCTGAGATCCTTATGAAATGCCCTCTGGAATGCTCAGCTCTTGGCGAGACTTAAAGGTAGATAGCCTTACCTTTTACCTTAGTGCCTACAACCTTCAGATGGAGGCACTGCTGGCTTCCTGCTGTCTCTCCGAGCATGGACCCGGGCATCTCTTAGAACTGGCAAAGTGGTAGTGACAGGTCTTTTGTATTTCTTTCCTTTTGTGGTATTGGGAACTGTGTGAGTGGGGTTTCTAGTGTTTCCAGAAGTTAGACATGAGGCAAATGGTGGTTTATTGGCTCCTGAGTTACTTAGCTACTTCTGGGTCATCTCCTGCTCAGAAGATGGGGACAGCTTGATCTGTTTTGAAACCAGCCTTAGCACTGGGGTTCCTTCCTGAATGTAGTTCAGTGAATGCTACCGGCCACAGAAATAAGAGCTCTTCAGATCTGCTCACTCAGCAACATCCCGAAGTGTATGTTTAATTAAGCTCTTGAGTTCTGGGGGTTGGGGGGAGGAGAGAGAGTGATTTCAGACAGAGTGATGCTCATTCCAAAGTCTGCTGCTTAATGTTTGCTCTTTAACTAAACATTTAAGACATGTCTTCTTTTCATGGTTCTTAAATAAAATACAGAGCCAGCAAGAAACTTATTGATGTGTTATTATTATGGTTTTCTTGAACAAGATATTATCTATGCACCTATGTTTTATTTGTTTTATTTTTTAATACAGATACATGGCAAGACTTGGCTTACTCGGCATCTTACCCTTTCTAGTCAGAACTTTTGTTTTTGTACATGTAACTAGTTTATAGCTTCTGTCATGGCAGCTTTTTAATAAATTCTTGGAAAAAAAGAAAAAAATGACCCATGGCTCAGTGAGTCGTCACTGGGGCCATTTTACAGGTAAGTAAAGTAAGACTTGGAGCGTGAGGTCAGGTGTGCAAGTGCCGGGCAGCCCTAGGCCTTCCCCTTGACTCCTGGCCCAGTATCCCTTCCTCTTCGAGGACACTGACCTTAGTTTTCTTTCTTTCCTTAAGTCCCCTTGGTGACTTGAGCCTGGGAAAGGGTCTGGCCTTGAGTATCTTGGTGGTGGTGGTTGCACCCTTACCAAATCCTAGGGCAGAGGCCGAGGGCTGGGATGTTGGGCCTCTCCTCACCCACTCCCTTATTCTGCATATGTGACTGTGCTCACAGCCCACTTCTATTCGTGTCACCTGCTCTTTGTGACTCAACGAGCGATAGCAGTGCCTCCCCCGCACTGGAGCAAAGGTACCATTGCACGTGCATTATGACTCTTACAGGCATAACAGTAACAGCATCTTTGTTCCCAGGTTGTCACAAATCGAGTCCTGTGGGCTCATTTCTGTTCACTGTTAGCATCCCCCGCAGGAGCTTCATCCGAACCTGCTCTCCGCCAGGAAACACATCGTGGATGACAGCAGTCGCACGCGGCGAGTTAGAAGGTGGGGGAAAGGCTGTGTTTCTGAACCCAAGGCCCCTTCTTGCTGAAATCGTGGGTCCATAAATGGCATATGACACTATTCAGAAATGGAACAAAGATCTCAGGAGAGGGATGCTTTCTCAAAAGGGACTGCAGGTGTGATTTATAGAAGGATCTAGACAGTGGTTCTCCACCTTCCTGATGCCGCGACCCTGTAATACAGTGCCTCATGTTGTGGTGACCCCCATAAAATTATTTTCGTTGCTACTTCATAACTGTAATGTTGCTACTGTTATGAATCATCATGTAAATACCTGATATGTGTTTTCCGATGGTCTTAGGCGACCCCTGTGAAAGGGTCGTTGGACCCCCAAAGGGGTCGTGACCCACGGGTTGAGAACCGCTGGTCTAGAAAGAGCATTGTTTGGAGGAAGTGGAAGTGGGGGGGCTGTGGAAGCACAGGACGGGGTGGGGCTTCCAAGGGGAACAGAGAAAGGAACCCCAGTTCTCCCACAGTGCACTTACAAAGACACCTTAGCAACAGAGGACGGAGGAACTGAAAAACCCGTAAGAAGAGGCCAACGCTTGGCCATTGTTGAATGTAGCTGCTCAAAAGTAAGGCTGAGATTATTAGTTTTATCAGAAGAAAAAGTCAAGAAGTTAGTAATAAAATTTGTAGTGACTGAGTATTGAATGAAAGTTGATGCATAACTTTAATTATATCATTCTGTTATTTGTTACTCTGTGATTACCATCCTTTTTATTTAGTAACTGAATAATGGGAAAGAAAGTTGGTATTGATGAAGACCTTTCAGTTGAAATATTTATCACGGGACCCAACTTCCTTGGAATATGTGTCAGGAAATGTAGATTCACAAAAGAAAATTTTATATTTGTGAGGACAGTATAAGTATTTGGCTTTTATTTATGTTCTCACACGCTACACAAATAGGTTTTCTGTCCAGTGTGCTAGAATTTATGCTGCAGAGTCTTATTACAATATTGTAAATTGAACTAGGTATGAATTTTCCTTTGGAAATGCCATTATTTTTCCTGAACGCTCACCTCAACCAGGCACTTTAAAACCTTTGAGTCAAAAAGGTGCTGTCTGAATTAATTACGTATTTGTTCGGAAAGAAATATTTGCTGACTGGCATGGATTGGAATGATGATTACTAAAGAACCTAATTCATTTGACAAATTGTGGAGTGCCAGATTTACAAGATTCACCATGTAAGAAGCCAAGTGTCTCCTCTGCAAGGTCAGCTTGGTGGGTGACACCTAGATCCTGGGTTTTATCTCTAGGGGATAGTACATGGGGTCAGCCTGTGTGGGCTGCCGAAGCCCTGGAATCCACATCCTGCCTTCCTGGACCCGGACAACACGCGCCTCTGTCTATGGACAGCGTCTGCTCACTGCCACCCCCGTGGCTCCTCAGAGCCTTCAGGAGAGGCTTACGTTGTCCCCAGCTGCCACTGAGAGGCAGCGCTTCGCTCTGTGCCCAGCGTACGGTCCAGCCTTCTTTCCCTCTGACTCCCTCCATGTTCCCAACCCTCCAGCCAAGCCAGCTGGCCGGCGGTCCCCTCTAAGCACTTTCCTGGCTCTCTTTGTGACATCAATTCCGCACAGAGGGCCCTGTCCCTAACCCTCTCTTCCTATCTGATTCCACTCGTTTCTCTCGTCTCGGACCGTTATCTCAGACTACTCGCCCCAGCGGCTGGCCGTAGCTTCTGACTCCAGTGTCTGGTGTCTGTATGAGCTAAAAGGCAGGGTGTTGTGATGGTGAAGAGCATGGGTGCAAATCCTGGCCCTACCACTTCCCAGTCATGTGACCAGGAGCTAGTCACTTAATCTCCATGCCTCAGTTTCCTCCTTGGTAAAAGGTGACGACTGTAGTTACCTCCTAGGGTTTTCATGAAGAGTCAGTTAGGTGGCAAAGTGCTTAGATCAGTGGCAGACAGCGAATCGCATAAAATCTTGAGAATATACCATTCGGTGCTGAGGGCATAGGCAGCTAGTTTAAAACTGTATTTGGTCATCTCAACTGGACGTCAGCTGCTTGGGGGCTGGCCCACCTCACGTTTCTGTGTAATTCCTTCTGCATGGAACACTGCACCATGCACACCAGCCCTTATTAAGTGGGGAGCAAATAGGGGTCAGCCCCTGGCTGAGGAGAGCTCTGACTCCTGCAAACAGACATGCTCCCCACCTCATACTGAGTGTTCCAGTGTGTACGGGGGCTTCAAAGGACGATCCGGGGTTCCTTCCGTGACCCAGCGAGGATGACCCCATCGGGCAGAACCTTAGAAGAGAAGGGGAGAGGAAGCCCTCAGCCTACAGAAGAGTCTGTTTCTCTCCCTTTTGGAATCGTGTGTGTTCGGTCCCGCTCAGGGCTCTGTTGGTTTGAGTGTATTCCCTGACACTAGCAGAGACACACACTCTGGGGGACCCCAATCAGATCAGAGGTGGGAATGGACCTGCCTGCTCTTGAGCGCCCATGGCCCGCTGTCTCCACTTCGTTTAGAACTTGGTGTAGTTACTCAGGGTGTGAACCTGCCACTTCCATGCAGGTTCGAAACCTTGGGCCGTTTCCTTAAAATGCTGATTTTAAACTCTTGAAGGAGTGCAGTCACTGAGGACCTGCTTTGTGACACACAGAACGGCGTACCTCAGTGTGTTCTCAAGAAGCCTGACGTCTGGCTAAACAACAATTAAATGAGAATACATTGAGAAGTGGTTAATTAACCGTACAAGATAGAAAAGACAATGCATGCTGTTTGAGGCTGAGGGGGCGAGCACGCACCCCTCACCAGCCCCTCATCGCCCGAGTGCTCTAGGGAAGGCTGTTTGGCACAGCGCAGATCCCCATGTTTCTAATTCGGTCTTATTTGAAAACTCCGCAATTTCCCAGTTGGGAAGAAGCCAAGCCCAAATAGAATCTGTGGGTCTTTCCACCTCGGGTGTACTACAGGCAGAACTGTCCCTGCTTTTCAAGTGTGCCTTTTGTAAATCTAATGTGCACACTTACAAAGAGGTACCCGAGTGCAGATCTCGACGATACAGTTGTGACTAGTGGGTCCCACTGTGAGTGGAGAGCAGAAGGGGCTCGGGCCTGGGTCTCTCGGGCCTTCTGTGTCTGGTTGTCGTGAACCCAAGATCTTGGGTGGACAATGTTTCATGGCATGTCCCCTCTCCAGCTCAGGACTTGGGACATTTGGCTTTGTCTTCTGCGCGCCCAGGTGTGCAAGTGTATCTACTTACTTGTCAAGGAAGATGGGCAGGTGATGGGCAGAGGTGTTTCATTTGCGGTGATACCATTTGGGTATTCAGGAAGCCACGTCGTTTTTTCGTGTCCACGTGATTCATTTTCCCAGCTACGTTCCCATCTTCTGGATAGTCCCCAGGGCTCCCTTGGGTAATAGAGAATGGGAGTGGGTGATGGCGCCTCCTTTTTTCCCTCCTGCGCCCTCTTATCTACTCCCGTGGTCTCAGTTACTCAACTGTATTCTGACAGCCCCCATCTCTGGCCCAGGCGCTCCTCCCAGGCCCTAGCTCTTGTTTCTGGTGCTTCTCGCTGAGCGTCCCCAGGTTCCTTGTGACCCCAGCGTCCCCAGGCTCCTCGTGACCCCAGCGTCCCCAGGCTCCTCGTGACCCCAGCGTCCCCAGGCTCCTCGTGACCCCGGCCCTGGGTCTGGACTCTTGTGTTTTCTAAGGCAGATGGCAGCACTGCCTCGGCCCCAAGCCTGGGAGAGCCTGTCTCCCCCTGCCCCTCCTGTCTCCGCTCGGCATGTGGACGTCCCTCAGGGCCTGGCAGTCCACCTCCCAGGTCCATTTCTGTCCTCCCCGTCGATTCCATTCCGTTGTCTTCTCTCTTAGCCCGGGCTCTCCTTATTTGGTCTGGACCATTACACAAGCCTCCTCATGGGCCACTCTCTTTCTGTCCTCTGCTCTGTCCCTGGGGTCAGCGTCCTAACACATCAGTGTGTTCCTGTCACTGTCTAGTTTGAGAACCTGGTGGTTCCTTCCGGCCGGGAGAGGGAGCCTGCATTCCTCACCAGAGCCTGTGATGCCTCTTCGGAGTCAGGCCTCCACCTGCCTTTCCGGCCTCGTCTTCTCCAGCATCTCCTGTGTTTTAGACACACTGATCTTTTACCTTTCCCTTGACAAGAGAGCTATGTTCCAGCCCCCATGCTGTCACTCCTGCTGTCCACTGGTCCCTGTCCACCTTCCTTCCCTGGTGAATGGCGGCTCACCCTTCCATACCCAGCTCCACGTCTCTTGTCTGTGAAGCTGTGAAGCTGTGCCACCACAGCAACTGCCACGTTGCACGGCCACCTCCTGCTCGTCTGTTAGTAGAGACTAACTTCCCGAGGGCTCCAGTGACTGGTCCATGGGAGGCCTGACATTGTTGGTGTGAGGATGGTTGGAAGGATGAAAGGACCGACGGAAGGAAGGGAGGGAGGGAGGAAAGGAGGGAGGAAAGGGAAAATGATGGGGGGAAGGAGTGAAGGCATTGTGTGTGCAATCCTAAGGTAACCTCCACGCAGGCGCTCCTGTCCCGCCGCCCCGCCGCCGGAGGATGTCATGTTCTTTCTGTTTCCTGTTTCACATCTAACCAGCGACACTGGCGTCTACTCGGCTCTTAGTAAATATTTGCAGGTTGACATATGTTAGTGGAAAATGTGCTTTAAAATTCTTGAGCTGTGGAAAACCAGGCAACTGGTTGATCTTCTCTCTGCTTATAAATTAAAGATTTTGTTTGTCATCTTTTTGAAAAAAATAGTGCGTTTGCTGGGTTATTTGTGGTGGAAACAGTCTGCCTGCATCAGACATTAGTAGCTCCTTTTTTTTTTTTTTTTTTTAAATCTGCTTAGGAAAAAGCTAAAGGAGAGCCATTTGGTAACCAGCTGGGACTCCATCTCACATGCGAGCCTGCTCTTTGACTCAGCGCTTAGGCCCTGCACAGTTGAAGTGGGCAGGTCCCTTCGGAAAATGAAGCAGTGCACCTCAAAAGAGAAAAACCAAGATTTCCATTTCCCCCTGAACTTGAAAACTCAATTCCTTGCTTCCCTTGATTACCATATTGACATTTACATTTGGTAACTGTGGAAATGGAGCCATTTCCCCACCGTAGGACTACAGCAAAACAAAGGGACTCTGAGGATGGTAGAAGCCTGGGCCAGCTACCTTTACTGATTTTTCCAAAGCTCCTACATTAGCTCACAAAGCCAAGCTAGCAAGGGAATTCTGGATGAGGTTGCCAGGCGAGGATTGTAAGGAGCATAAAATGAACACACATTAATCTCGCCCTTTAATGATCTATGCATGCTCATCTAACATCACATTTTTCTTTTTCTTCTTCTGTCCTTGGCGGAAGGCAGCCTGCTGGGCTCCCTCTTGCTCAAGCTTCCTGATAAATGTCAAGCCATCGTTTGGAGCCGGCACGTAGTTAGACAGCAAAGAGGTCTCGTATTTCCTCCAAGTCATCCTCTTTCCCAAGGATGCCGCTCCATGTGGAGGATTAAGCCCCCCGTGTGCCCTCTGCACCAGGCACAGAACAAACCCTATTAACCCGGAGGGAAGCTGGTATTTCTGCAGGCCGCCGCAGTCTTGGTATTTATTCGCCTCCCCTGGGGCCTGACCACATCCTGCCTTTTCCCCGTGATCTGCTCAGGGGAAGCTTGAATGCCTTGTACACGTTTCTGAACAGGTTGGGGAAGAAAGAGATTTCATTTAGAGTCCTAGGACAGAGGGAGCCAGGAACACCTGTCACCTTAAATTGATTAGGACAGTGCATTTGCAGGCAGGACCCACGGCGAGGGCTTTCTCATCACTTATGGGAAATGGCCGGGCAAATCTTTTGGAAAAAAAAATACAATAAATCCATAGCTCTCTCAGAGCCATTTATATATTATATTTTGCTTTCAACATCAAGAGTGAAAAATCATGTTTTAAAGCTTATTAAAATGTTACCCGTATAGATAGTTTAAAAAGATAATTTATATTAGCACTGGTGCATAACCTTTTAAATTAATAATTCAGAACTGTGACTAGAGGTTTCAGTCATCTCTAGCAGTATATTATCTGGCCGTTCCACTGAGAAATTAGCACTTATGGACTAAGGTATAAAATTGAAAAATTTAGTCCATTCGGTAGTCTGTTCTCAGCTAGGAGAGCCTTCTTAAATGAATGTCTATTAGTATGAGGATTTTGATTTCTAGAATCAAATCCGTTTTAGGTCATTATGGAGTTTTATAAAGAAAAGGGCTCTGCTCCTTAACAACACGTTGGAGTCTTAAAAGTAGGCAGACTATTGATTTTTAGCAAGAGTTTTACTGCCCCAGACACTGACGAATGATTCTCATGACTAAAATTTATAGGTTATTAAGGAGAAGAATGCAAGGAAGACACTAGTTGGAAGATTCACAAAATTAGCTCATTTTGTTCGTTAGAATTCACTTAGCACTCTTGCCTGAGACTGAAGGGTGCCCTGATAAAGTCATATACATCAGAAACATGCAGGAATTGTATTTTAGCCCGTGAGGAGGCCATCACTTTCGGTGCAAAGAGAAAGGAAGCAATTTTTCGGAGAAGCCCGATGCATCGGAACGATCAGGCTTGGCCGCTGCGGGCACCGGCTGACTTTTTGCCCTGGAAGGAAACCTCTTCAGCCTCAGCTAAACGGACACGTTACAGAAGGTTCTCGCTAGTTCGGGTTGGTGTTTCGTGCACGGTTTCGTTCTTGAAGCATCAGATTCGGCGCCTCGGTTTAGAGGAGGGGACGTTCCTGAGTCCCTGGCGAGTGATCGTCTGTCCCACGCTTTTCCCAGGGACTGTGTGGAGCTCCTGGGAGGGCAGTTCTGGGGCAGCAGTAAGTGAGCTCTCCATCCCGTGTGGCTTCCAGTATAAAACGTGCTTTGTGGCAGGGCGCTGGGAGGGTTAGAAAGGGACGTTCTTGGTTTAGGTCCATCGCTGCGCTGGTGTGACACTGGACGCGCTGATCCCCAGTTTCTTCGTCTGTAAAGTGGGGGCCACAACCCCCGTCGTGCCACATGCATCACACACAACCTCGGAGCTCTAGTCCGGCCCCCACCGCAGGGCCCGACGGCAGCACGAACTCTGCCCCCAGGACAGCACCAGCCCCAAGGCGCCTGCCCCTGCTGCTTAGTGCCCAGGGCCGTGGGGCTGTGCCGAGACCGGGTCAGCCACGTGGAACTGCCTTCAAAGGTGTGCAGCTGCCAGCAGCGGGGCGTGTAACCACGTGCAGCCCATGGAATATAGTCCACAAATGCTCGTGGTGCGGGTGAATGAATGAATACATGGGAATGAATATTGTCTCCTTCAGAGAGGACCCTTGAAAGGGGCCACTCACGGCCCCTGAAAGATGTTTTATGTTGTTGGGTTTTTTTGTTTTATTTTTTGTCTTCATCCTCCGGGTGTCTGCAGCAGCGAGCCAAGGGGCTCCTGGCGTCCGAATGTGCCCTTTCTCAACCTGGGTCCTCAGGTGTGAGTCTGAGCAGCTGGTCTGCTCCTGGCAGCAAGGGGAGTGGGGTGTGCAAAGCCTCAGGTGGCGACTGCCCAGCCCCGTCGGAATAAGGTCCCCACTCCTTGTGGGGGACGCACAGCCCCGTGTTTTGTGACTCCTGCCAACTCTCCTGCGTCCCCTCATAGACACTCGCCCCTCCCAGCCCACTGGAACTACTTGAATTTTCCCCAAGGGCAGGTGGTCTCCTTTCTGCCTGGCCACGCCCTTTCTGAACCTGTTCTTCCTTCAAGAAGGTTCTCAAGTGCCATTTCCTCGCGAAAGCCTTTGCACCCCTTCTTCCTACTAAGTCTGGGCTTCCACCTGTTGGCCACTGGTGACCTCACCATGTCGTACTGTCACTTTGGGCCTCTGTGTCTACCTGCCTCACGAGACTTCGGATGTATTGAGAGTAGGAATCTGGGGCCCTCATTTCACCCTCACCCTCCTCAGTGGAAAACACACCTTGGGGTCCAATAAACACTGGGTGGACGGGGGTGGGTGGAAATGTGTAAGCTCCCCCATCTTACCTTTTAGCTTCTAGTGTGTCAGTTGTCAGGAGTCAACAGCGTTGCAGACGGATGCAAATCTGCATATTTTAGTCTCCATTCGCGAGTAATCTCGGATTCCTTCTGTTCTTTCTCCAGCAAAACGTCAAAGCCTTTGTAAAGGTGACAGAATTTGGCTCGGGGACTTGTAAGCGGGTGCCATCTTCCCAGGGCCTCCCAGGGGCTCCCAGGGCCGAGGGGAGACGAGGCTGCCGTCTTGAAGGTGTGCACAGGAGAAGGAAGGCGTTGGGAATGGAGCTGTTGGGGGTCCGAGTGGAGACAGGAGGAGGGAAGGGGAGAAGCCACCAGACGGGGGTGCGAGACGATGGCACGTGGGCTAGTCTCGGTGTGACCTCCTTGCCACACCTGCCTCTGCTTCTGTGCTCATGGACACCTGTGGAGTGACTCTTCCTGAGGACTCCTCTTTAATAATGAGCAGGAGGGCGCCAGCAGCAATGGCCTTCAGACCCCCGGGGAGCATAGGACCGGGCATGGGAAACGGGTGGGTCCTTGGTCTGAGGGAAGTTCAAGGAAACCCACCGACAAGACGTGCCTGGCTGGGCACCTGCTGCCAGTCCCCATCCGTCCAGCTGTGTGTGTGCTGCTTCGGATGCCTGATAAATCTGGTGATTTAATCACACTCAATTACTTCATCAGAGGACGTTTTATGCTACAAATGATTACTTTAATAAACCAGAGAGAATAAAGAAAAGTTTCTTGAATATCTTTGCCAAATCAGCTAAGGCACCCCTTTTCAATTTAATACCTAATAGCAGAGGAGATTGAAATCGATGCTATTACGGACGTTTACAAGGCAAAAATATGTTTAAGCAGGACCAGAAGGTTAATTAAAATTATAGTTGGGTCTTGTCATCACCCAGCCTCTCTTTTTCTTCTGCACAGTTGCTCCGAGTTTAGCGTCTGTCGGATAAAAATGCTTAAAACGGAATCCTCCTTTAAAAGAGAACCATACCCAGTATTATTTCTGAACCTGATCTCATGGACCGACGCCGGAAATAAATGCGCAATTAACCCTTTTTCATGATAAATTAACATTCATTTTCCTAGGATTAGTAGGAAATAGCATAATACAGGACAGGGTTTGCCTTCATTCAAACAGTCCCGTGGGACCTCTAACACTCTTAACGGATTAGTGTGGCCTGTGAATCACTGTGTGGCTATCTGCAGGAAAATAGGATGCAGTTTCTGGGGGCGGAGAGAGAGGGTTCCCTAATGGACAGCTTCTACAGCTAAGCATAGGAGGGTTTGCCTGCAAATACTGCAGGGGTGACTTTGGAACCCTGGCCAGGGCGTGTGAGCAAAAAGAAGTGGCCTGTGAGTGTTTAACATTTTAAACGAGTTCTACCAGGACTCAGAGACACCGGGTTACAGCCGCCATGGAAATCAAGGTCCCCGAAGTACAGATAAGCTTTCAGGAGGACCGCTTTGTCTGGTGCCTTCTTGTCTCAACTCTCAAGGGTGTTTCTGGCTTATCTGAGCCCCGTTTTATCAACTGATAGGTTTAAATTTGCATAACCAGTATCATTTGTTTCATTGGATTTATTAAGATCAGGTTGGAAAAAGCAGGGACCTTTTGGAGAATTGAATTCTGAGCCTTGCCGAGTCTTTAACTCCAAATTCCCAAGGCCCTGATGAGCAGGAATAAGTCGCCATCAAATATTTATTGAGCACCCACAAGTCATGCGGTACAGAGCCTGCATTTTAAATGTTTTAAGGGCACGGGGCACGGGGACAAGGGGATGAGGGAGACCCTGCTCGTGCAGTCAATAACAGATGGGGTGTAGGTAGAGGGGCGTAGAGGGGCGGGCGGAGCCACCATTGTTGAGTAGCTACAATGCCCAGGTCATAATCCAGGCATTTTATGTGAATCATCTCACCAGTAAACTTGAAAGTGAAGAGTGAGACAGTTGTGAGAACCCAGAGAGAGGACGAGGTTGCCCTTTGCCTTTTCCATGCCGCACTCCCAGTAGATGCTAAAAAACAAAACAGTTAAGACTTCTCCTTCATTTGTCCTGTTGGCTTAGCGGAATCCGTACCGAGACTGGCTGTACGTCACACTGCGTAACCCCGGCGACTCTCCCGGTCCTAACCTCCAAGTGAACTCCTTGTGGATTTCTGATTCGTGGGTGATTAGGATCAGCTGTGTGGGAAGGAGCTTTTTTATTTCACTTTTTAAAGTTTAGGGTCCTGGAGAGTCTTTGGAAGCGAAGAATGAACTGAACTGGTCAAATCAAAGAGAAATCTTGCCGATCTCAGAGCGCTGGGTGAGCTTCTCAGTGGCCCGGAGTTAGTCTTGTGTCGTGAGGTTGGAGGCAGGGCTCCGTGGTGGCGAGGGCAGCCAGCTGGGTGCCAGGTGACCAAGGGCAGGGGGCCAGAGAATGAGGTCCCACAGCCTCGAAGCGGCGGCTCATTTCCCAGGGGCAAGGTCCCCTGAACTGCCCCATCTGGAACCCCGGCGAAATACCTGTTACAGTTTTGTTTTCAAAGGGAAGCTGTTGAAGTGCTCGGAAGTACTGAGAGCTTGTTTACGTAGCGGAGTCATGGTGGCTTTTATTTTTGAAAGAAAATCTGGTCGCATAGAGTCTGCATGCTGGCTGGCTTCAAGAAACAGTTGGATCAAATAAGAGTAATTATAAATAAAACTACTCTAACAGCAGCCAATCCACATGAAGGATTCAGCACCAGACTGGGCTCTACCTGACCAACAGCTGAAGGGAGGCTCTCCAGGGGCCGTAGGAGAATTCCTCTCGCAGGCCCCACAGGCCTGCCCTGCCCCCACCCAGTGGGCCCCAAGGGGCTTGACCAGTTACGTCCACAGGCCAGCGCCCACACCGTGTCTTCGGAGGCCTGAAGCATGACACAATGGCAGGTGGACATGTAGGGGAGGAAGTGGCTGACCCATCAGGGTACTCGGCCAGGGCTGCCCACGGTGGGAACTGGTGACACGTGCTATAGCACCACGGTGTCTTGATCCCTTGCAAACGTCAGGAGCTGGGTTTTCCCCTGCCTTGTCCTCTGTCCTGTCTTGAGACCTATGTAAGTGGTGACATGGGGGAGGGTGCACTGGCACCCAGGCTCTGCCAGATGGCAGCAAGGATTTTCTCTTTGTTTAGCTCACTGCCGTATTTCAAGTGCCTAGAACTAAATTCCTTGGACTTAGTAGGTCCTTAATAAATAATTGTTGATTTATAGACACATGTGTCTGTCTCACCAAGAAATAAAATAAAATAAAATAAATCCGTCAGGTTTCTGATCATTGATTCTTCATAAGAATTAAGAGTTTCACAGATCAAGACTAAATTTTGCACCTGACCCGAGAGTTAACTCTCCTGGGTGTTTCGTAGCAGTGGGTACATTGGGGTTATGGATACCAAGCAGCCTTCCTCGAAGAATGGCTGCATCTCTTGGGATGCTGAATAAAAATGCAGATTCTTGTACACCCCCTGCCTCAGATGACATGGGGTGGAGCCTGGGGGTTCCCCATTTTAAACCCAGTCTCTCTGGATTGTCTGCATGGTAATAACTGGGAGCTTTGGTTTTACAGCGGTACCAAATGAGAGTCTACCAAAGGAAATGGAAAGGAAGAAAATGACTTCGGTTATAACTAATCTTGAAAATGAACTCATCCTGCATGCGGCAGGCCTTACCCACCGGGCAGCGGGCCAAATGCACGGAGATGTTGAGAGGATTGCGACAGTCCCCACCCACACGTACAGGATCTGGCCAGGGAGAATCGATAGGAATAGAAAGAGAGAGACGCATGCAGGAGAAAGAGAGGGCTGTGTCACAGACAGTGTCCCAGTTGTGCAGGGGACAGAGAGAGATGGGGGACAGCAGAGGGAGGGCCTGATGGAGCTGGATCGGTGAGGATGGGGAGGAGTCCGACAGTTGGTATTTGCAGGGGAGGACAAGTTCAAGTCCAAGGAATTTCTTAGCCAGAGCATTGATAATGGGAAAGGCTTGAAGAGCAGCTGGTGAGTTAGGAAAACCCGGAGGGTTTGGAGTCAGGGAGGGGACGTCCATGAAGAAGTGCACAGGTGACAGTCTCCCGCTATGTAAAGGTTAAAGAAAATGTGTCTGAGGGGGGTGGAGATTAAGGAGATGGTTGCAGTTCTTCAAGAGAGAAATTCCACGGCAGGCTCCGACCAATTCAGAGTTTAAGGAGTGAGAGGAACTGGTGGGTGAGGAGAGGAGATGGGAGTGTAAGCTCCTTCCTGACTCCAGGGCATGAGCGATGGTTGCAAGTCAGAGGCATTTGCGGACCTGAGGGAAGGCTCTTTTAGGAGGAGAACTGAATGCATTTATGCACAAAAGAGGCCTTGGTGGACAGAGAGAGAGAGAGAGAGATTGAGAGAGATTTATGGAAGGTGTAAGAGAAGAGTGATGTGGACCTACAGGACAATATAGATCTGGGAGCATTAGTGTAGTTAGTGGGTTTAGATAGCCATGAGGTCCTACTCTCTCTCTCTCTGTGTGTGTGTGTGTGGTATGTGCATATGTAAGGTGGGAGAGGGAGGGAGCAGGAGACCAAGACCAAGATGGTAACTGGAAACCTCACACAGTGAGTTCTAGAATTGTTTCGCGACCTGAGAGAGTAATAATCATCCACCAGAGTAATCCTGGTTAGAAATGATTTCAGGGACTGAGGGACATGCTGTTAATGGCTGTGGCTGAGTAGCTGATCTGAATTACCAGTTGAGAGAGCAGAAAGTTTACAATTTCGTGGGACGTACAGCCTGGCAGTATTATTGAGTAAGAGTTTCTCTCCTGGGATATCCTCAGTATTATAAGGAGAAAAAAAATGGATCAAACAATTCAGGAATATTTTGAGTACTTTCTTATCATCCACAATAGGAGAAGGATTGTTGAGTGATAAAAACAAAATGTTGCAACATAGAGTCTCCATGTGTCCACTCTTTTGAGCATTCCTGAGATATGTTTTGAAGAGTAGGATATGTTGAAGGCAAGCCAAGATATTAAGATAGAACCACTGACGCAATTTAGGCTCTGGTTTATTCAAACCTCACCTCAGACTCAGAGATTTCAGGACAGAAAGCTCTGAGAAGTTCAATGTTTCCAGAGAATACACTGGCTGAAGGACAGTAACAAAATTCAGTAATACATTCTTAAGAACCATCTGTCCTATGAAGTGAGGAAGGGCAATATTGCAAGGGGGTTATGGTTCCAAACTTAAAAAGAACAAAGAAACTCACCAAAATTCCATTTAAATGGTTTAATGCATGAGGACCAGAATGTCCGTGGTGCTTTTCACTGACCTTTTCTGAATGTGGTCATTGAAAACGAGACCTGTTTTCAGAGGGATGCAGGTTTCAGGCTGGGCTTAAACTCTGCTCAAGCAAGATCGGGGTTGCTGCTGTTTGCAAGTGAAGTAAAGATCTTATTTTTCAAGTGCAAATCGTGTTTGACTTTAATAGTATGAATTCTGTCAAGTAGTCCCCAGAATAAATTTGCACACAGTTTAACATAACACGAGTACATTAAATAGGCTTTGGCATTAAAAGACCCAACACCGAGTGGAAATCTGAAAATAAATGCCCACGTGCTCCCCAGAAGACTGTTCACCCCGAGGCCTTGGGCATTAATTTAACCGAATGAAGAAACCACCCGGGCAGCTGTCGGGGGCTTATTTGATTTGTGAATAAACAATGCCTTCATTTTAAATGCTGTTCACTCTTAACCCAAACCAAAGCAGGACCAAGAGCACAGAAGAGACTAATGGGTGACACACACACACACAGAAAAAAATACTGAAAAACAAAACATTTTGAGATTTTTTAATTTATTTATTTATTTTGGGGGGGGTGCGGGACATCAGTGTTGCATTTTTATTTCAAGGAAAAATGCAGAACCTGAGAGGTGCTGCTCACTTTCAAGCCCAGGGAGTGGTACTGAACCCAGGCTGTGTCTTGCTGTTACTTGACAAGAGAGCTCACAGACACCCAGGCCAGCAGAGTCTGATCTTTGGCCTGTCACCTGCAATCAGCCAGCATTCCATTTGTGGCATGCAGGACGGGGGTAACACGGAGAGGGTGGCCGTCCTTTGTTGGTCCCCTCAGGGGAAGTGAAGGGCCAGGTTCTCCTGACCTTGAGCTGCGACAGATGTCTTCAGGAGTAGGAATGGTGTCTCTGAAAAAGAAGAGACAAGGAATTCGGTGGGCGCACTTGTGGAGCATCTCTAGCAAGGGCTTGTTGACATCACACACGGCCTGGTGGTATTCGGTGTCTACCACCTCCCTGGTGCTGAACAGATGGCGTTAAACTTGAAGTCACAGACCCTTGAGGACTCATCTGCCTGAGAGCCCTGAATCAGTGAGGCACACAAAGGAAGAAATCCGTGGCTGAGGTTTGAGCCGAGTGAGAGATTCTGGTTCATCGAGGCCCCCGCCCTCCACGGCTCACAAATTGAGCAAGTGCCTGCCAGTCTGAAAAGGGACGGCACAAGGACCAGGACGCCCGGCGGGGCCAGGTGCAGTGGGTTCTGTGGACCTGCCCCGGGCTCCCCGACGCTGGGGGCCCGAGGCAGCACAGCCCGCGGACAGAGGCCTCCTGGGAAAGGCAGAGGCACGTTTCCAAGGAGCAAACTGTACGTATTCATGAATCTGTGTGAATTCGAGATGCGGCTTGGCGTTCGCGCTTAGCACCTGACAACACGGGGCCAAACAGGCCTGGAAGGCACCAGAGTGACGTCGGAAATCTGGGTCTGTGGATAAATTGTTTCCTGACAGTGTCCTCAGTGGGTTGAGGACAAATAGGTTTGTCTGTGGTGTTGGTCATGCCTTGGACTTGTGTTTCTCTAGCAAGTGCCTGGCCTGTGGGCACCGAGGAAACGCTGGTCCTAAGCAAGGGCGGTTGGTGTGGACAGAAACGAGGAAGCGCATGTTAGCATGAGCGCCCGTGAGGCCTTTTCCTCCCCAAATCACACGTGTTAATGGAGCACGGGGTTATGCCCTACTCATAGAATTTTATGATATTTTCTTTGCAACAGAGCCAGAGAATTGCTAGAGGTGTTTAGTGACCTTCTTTATGAGCGGGTTGCTCTTATGGGTCATTACATTGATTTTTCCTCATCCAGGCCCAGAGATTAAGAGTGGGACACTTGGCCTTTCCTATACTGTGGACCAGGGGGTTGCTGGCTAGCAGCAGCATATGACATTAGAATGGTCAGCAGCTTGGTGACCACTCCAATGAGGAGGGGACTGTCTTCCCATCCCGTTTCACATGCAGTCTTGTTGCCTTTGCTGAGGTAGGAGATCCAGATCCAAATCTGTCTTTGTGAATCTAGTCGCATTGCCCACCCCCAGAAAGGCATGTTCAGCGCTTGCAAAGAAATCTTTTGTTAAGTCAAAGTCTTTCTTTAAACTATTGAGCTGTCATTTACATATCAGACTTCACCCTTTAAGTGCTTTCTAGTGTATTTACAAGGTTGTGTGCAACCATCACAACATAGAGACCTTTGAACAATGGAGTACTTGGCTTTTCTATTTTGATGGTTGAAAGTTTTCAACATGTCATATTTGCTTTGCTGTGAGCTTTTGCATTAAGTGAAGTGCCCGTGTGGGCACATGCCTGTGTGTGCATGTGTCTTTATGTGTGTCTCTGTGTGTCTGTGAGTGCGTGTGTTTGTGTCTGTGAGTGTGCCCATGTATATGTGCACGTATGTCTGCATGCGTGCACATGTGTGTGCGTGTATGTTTGTGTGTGCATCTGTGTGTGCATGATCTATGTGTGCATCTGTGTGCATGTGTATATGTGTATATGTGTGTGTGCACATGTGTGTCTGTGTACGTGTGTGTGTGTGTGTGTGCATGTGCGCACATGCCAGTGTGTGTGCACGTATTCTCTAGAGCCTCAGCACACGAATTTCTTTGGAATGAACCCATAGGAGCTTGGCAAAAAGGGAGCCCACAGCCAGCCAAACTTAGGAAGTCCGGCCCAGGAGGTCATGCTGCGGGTGGAGGTGTAGTTCTGCTTCAGCCCTCCAATTGCCTCCTGACTGTGATTAATGCAGAGCTCAGGCTGGTGGGGAAATACATGCCCTGAGCTCTGAGACAAGAGTCAGTGCTGCTCTCATAGGATCTCTGACCTCCAGCCTCTCTCAGCCTAGACCTCATGCCCTGGCATCTGGCTTGATCACCTCCTGTTCAGGTCTGTGACATGGGCTGACCAGACCTGGCTGCATGGACGCCGGGCCCTACGCACCACTGCTGGTGATCCCAGTCTTGATACCCACTAGACCCTGGGAGAGCGGATATGGTCAGCACTGGGGAGAATCCCAGAAAACCAAGTTAGGAAAGACAATCCTGCTTAGAAACCTGGAGCTGAAGAAAGAACCAGGAAACAGGAAACAGGGTAGAACATGAGCCCCTTCTCAGCTGGATGTTATTATCTGAGGTCGTGGCCTAAAGGAATTCTAAGTTTCTTAAGTGGCCTTAAATGCTGCTGCTTGTTTACACAGGACCAAGTAACCCATTTGCAGATTGGTCTACTTCTTTTTAATATTTTTTTTTGGCACAATAGTAGTAAAAATGTATATAAGATGTACGTTTTTCAGGGTGTAGTTGTCATCAGTTTCCTTCTTGACATCAGATGTTTCCAGGCTCTATGACAGATATGCTGCTTTTTCCAAATTGGAGGGATTCATGATAAATGAGAATCTGCATGTTTGGGAGTCAGAGGGTGAGGGTCTTGGGTTCAGAACCAGCAAGAAAAATAGCACATCAAATGCTTTGAGTCAGGCTGGAACCTTTAGCTGCGAGACTGACCACCCTGAGGAAAACCTAGAGTTTCCCACGATCATAGGAAGTGTTTCTACTTGGCTCTTGGCCAGAACGTGCATATCCCACCCTCCCCTCCCTCTGGTTGGGCTCCTGGGTGGAGCACGGGGCACCAGGGCTCACCTCTCATCTCCCAGTTGGCATTACAGCTCTTAGACCCAAGTTCTGCCTCTCAGGCTGGACACCATCCTGTCGTCCTGGGTCCCTGTGCCATCTTGCCCAGAATTCTCCTGAGAAGGAGAGTAGAGTCCTGGGTATGTCCTGGTTTCTGTACTTGCATGGATTTCCTATGAGAAGGTGAGCAGTAAATTAAGACCCAGTAACCAAAGAATGAATAATTCATCATTGTTATTGACAGGTGTCTGCCTTTCCAAGTAGTTCAGAAACCTGTGCATAGAATTGAATGTGGCCTGTGAGTGGAGGTTCAGATCTATTCATGGCCGTGTGCCTGGTGGTCCCTGCCACCTGGGGGTTGTCTAAATGCATGATTTGTTAAAGGCAATACATCCTTTTGTGAAACTTATATTGCCCATTAATTGGTCATTGATCTCCAGCCCATTTAGGACAGTTATTCTTACAGATAATTGTATGCCTTTGTCATGTTGTATAACACTGGGTCTTAGTTTATTGCTTGCGGATTATGGTTTCATCCCAGGCACTTGAATGATGTCTAATGACTTCTTCCTGACATTCATCCAGCAAATATTCCTGGAGCAAATACTGAGTGAGATGAAACACCAAGCACGCGATGCACAGAGACAGATAAGTGATGTTTGCTGCCTTCTAGGCATTTTCTGACTGGTGGCGGAAATCAGACATATATCCAAATACCTATTATGGAAAAGCACTAAGCACCCTGCTTCTGTGGTGTTGTCAGGAATGTAAAACAGTTACAACACTTCAGGAGAGTAATTTGACAATATCTTTGCAAATTAAAAATATTCTTCCCTTCAACTCGGCAATCCTCTTTCTAGAAACTTAGTGTACCAACATGTGGTATGTGAAGACATAAAGTCCAGAATGTTTAGTGCAACATTATTTGTAACAACGAGTAATAAAAACTCAAAGACAAAAACTGAAAGTCTTTTGTGTCCAGCAATAGGGGGTCAGGGGATACATGACAGTTCTTAACAAAGGAATAGAATGAAGTTGGTGGCATGGAGGAGGCAGTTCCATGTGTCCCTAATACAGTGAAAAGTAAATTTCACATGATTCAGTTTTGCATGGAAAAAACGTCCGTATTTTAAAATTGTTATGGTTCAGTGATCGAGGTGGGATTCAATAGGGACGTATGATTATAAGTTTCGGAATTATACTCGTAGGTGCTCTTGACTTTCTGTCTTCTGAATTGACCTAAAAACAGCTTCGGTGGGAGGGGGAGCAGAAGGAAGATGAGCTATCAGTTGGCCCCCTGTGCATTGTCACCTGGGGCCCGCACACCTCACGGGGCACCTGGTGTCAGCAGAGCAGGTGCCCTGAAGCCACCATCTCTCACTTCACTTGACCATGAGCCAGGCCAGAGCAGTGCAGCGTGTAGTGCAAGTTCAGAGTTCTCACTTCTGGTAAGCCCCTGCCACCCACAGCCAGACCCAGGGCCCCGGGCACAGGGCGCTGTATACCCTGAAAGGAGCACCTTCCTGTGGGGACAGTTCCTGTGACACAAAGCTCTGCATGTCCCCTGTTCCATCATGCATTCTGTGAAGTAAGGTGGGAAACAGCTTCGGACACAGTCTCAGCTGCTTGGGGGTCTGCAGTGATGACCTGTGTGCAGGAGGGAGGGACTGGGTGAGGTAGCTGATGGGGGCGACAGGTGGAGGAACTTAAAAACAAGGAGAGTTGTGCTCAGCGTCCTTTAAACCAGGATGGCCCACACTTCTATTTGACTGAGGAAACCTTTCCCACATGACCCCTCACGAAGTGCTGCGGCACACCCCGGGGCAGTGCTGTGTTTAGAAGATCCACGGGACTAGAGCTGGGCCGCGGTGGGGCCCCTGGTTACTCCACCCGCTGCAGACAGGCAGGCTCAGAAGATACGCGGGGTACCCCTGTGCTTGCTGGCAGCAAGGGGTCCGGTGTGTGTACAAGAGGAAGAACCTCGTTGGAGGAGAAGGCAGGGAAGGCATTCTCTTTAGGGGCAAGTAGGACACCGCCAGGAGGGCGCAGAGGCACAGGGACAGCGTGCTCAGAAGCATGAAGGCTGGGAGCAGCCTAATAGATTGTGGGAAGAGTGACGGGTAGGATGGCACCCCTCATTGCCAACCGTCACCGGAGTGCCGGTGAGCGGGGTAGTCCCCAGGCAGCTAGTTCAGGAAAGTGCGAGAAGCAGAGTGTCTGCCCCTCCTAGCCGTCTGCTGCCCAGATCTCGCAGCTTTGGAGTATTGAACCCTCGGGAGAAGTCACTAGAACCCTACTTGGGAACCCCATGGAGAGCAGTTTGCATTCGGTTCAGTCAGCAGTATTTCTTCAAGAAACTGCTTCCAAATGCTCGACCTCCAAATTCTACTGTCCACTGGCACGTGGTGCCCAGAGAGTAGGCTGACCGGATGTCCCATTTCAAACAGGACAGCAACGCTCCAGCCTTGCTCCAAACAGGACTGTGGTCAGCCTAGCCTCACCGCGCTAGATTTAGGGTGCCCGTAGGCTGACCATTTGAAGCAGGAACGACACAGATGTTTTCTGTCCCATTGCAAATGGCACATCTGGTCAGCCTACCGGAGAGCTAATGCCGAGGGAGCTGTTTGGAGTAACCTTTCCTTAAACTGTTTCATGTTGGAAAGCACCTTTTCACTGAGCTCCCACCTTTTTCATTCTACCTGGAGCGTAACACAGGTTGCAGTCGAGTCCATTGTCGTCTGATGGTTCGGAGACAGTTCAGTTCTGCTGCTAAACCTGAGAGGAGCTGGTTGTAATGAGCCGGCCCCGGCGATGTGCATTACAAACGAGGGCGCGCCATGGACACGTTGGAGGAGGAGACAGTGGGCCCTCCCCTGGCTTGGTCACACAATGGTACAACTCAAATTTAAGAACAAAAGGGAGATGCGTAAAGGTTGCAATGAAATATCATCTCTAATTGGGTTTTCCTTTCACAATAGTGCAGATTAAATGCAGAGTATCAACTTAACCTTTCCATTTGCCGCCTTTATCAGCCAAACACAGATGGTTAACATGATTTATGTTTTTGTCCTCATTGTAGTTCGTAGCCGTTTAATTGGAATCAGATAATCAAACTCAGTTGTAAAGAAGAGCTGGAGTTGAGGTGTTTGGTTTATCACCGAATAAAATAAATAGAGAACAGGTAGGGATGGATTGCTCAATTGACCCAGAAAAACGTTGCATAGGAGATGTGGGGGGCAAGATAGGTTTTTGAAACAGTGTTAGGTGCGTTCCAACGTTCAGGCCTCCACACGGCTCTGTGCACGTGGAAGGTTTGTAAAACATCGTGTAAATATGATTTGTCCCCTGAATGAAACATGCAAAATAAAATTCTGGGGAAATGCTTCAGAAAACCGAGGAAAATCATTTGAACCCATAACTTGATTTGACATTATTGCTAATGACCTGTAATTTCCTGCTTTTGAAATGGTCCCACTACATTAATCAGATTGATGTAGTGGTGATAGATTATTGTCATTAAAAGGAATATCCCTTTGTTGTCCTTGCGGGTCTGCCATCGAGCATCTTGAACCAGGAATAGTTCGGAAAGCTACGGCTCCATTCCCTGTCGTGAGGGCCGCGCTCTGTCCGGCTTGGTTTCGTGTGGGGCCTGTGGTGGCTGCTTCCCTCCGTGGCTGAGGAGACTCAGCTCTGAGCGGGAGTCGTCTGATCTGGTCCCTGCTCCAGGGGCACTGATTCGCCTGGGCCACTCGGGCCTGCTAAGGGTGGTGGCGTTCTTTGTGTCCCAGCTTTTTTGTTCGGCCGGTGAGCTGCAGGGCCTGTTCTGTCGGAGGCCTTCTATTCCGAGCAGCCAGATTCGTAAACCAGAGCTGGCCTTTACGGCCATCTATTTTTCATTAGTCCGTAAACTTCGATGGCGCTGGCACGGCCTGTCGATGGCTTGGTGGCCTGCAAGTGCGGCTGTTTACGCCCTGCCAGTCAAACCTTCAATTTTTCATGAGGTGCTGGACGGGGAGCTGTGCTTTCCCGCATTGTCCTCGGCGCCCCGCTCGCAGAGCTCTGCCTTGGTTACCCGTCCCCCTGAACCCGGCTGCGCTTGAAGGAGACACGTTGCTCAGGAATACAGTGGATTTGGGGGTGAAATTTAACATCCTATCTTATCATTTTTCATTCCATTAATGTTTTATCATTTCTGGTCTCTGGAGGACAGGCCTTTGCAGTCGTCAGCGGCTTCCCTAGATGAATGAGAGCAAATTGCTTTCATCTTGGGGCTGCCTGTTAGCACCCCGCGAGTGAAAGGTAGTTGACAGGTGGCCTCAGTTACTGTCCTCTTCAGAAGGTGGAAGATTTTAGAGGGACAATGTCTCACCGTGTGGGAACGGCACCGCCAATTCCTAAGAGCACATGGGAACCCCAAAACCTGAATTGAATCCATTTTGCTCTGCCAGTCACCAGCTTTGGGAGCTTGGGCAAGTTACTTCACCTGCTTGAAATCTATTTCCATGTTTTTAATTGGGAATAATAATACATATCTCATAGGGTTGCTGTGAGGATGAAATGACGTAAAATTCTTGACCTACAAGGATTCTGAGAAGCTATTAACTATAGTGTGACTTTATAATGTGACTTTATAATGGGGCTGAAAACGGTGAGTGTTTTCAGCTTTTCTGTACCTGGTACGTAACTCTCCCCTCTAGAAAGCAGGTAAGGTCCTTGGCAGTTCAGTGCACTACTGAGGGGGATTCCCTTTTGGGAAGAACTGGCCGTTCCTTTGAATAGGGTCTCCCCGATTAGTATCTATTTAATAGTCTCTATAGAGTTAACAGTATTGATCAGACAACAGCAGCTAAGGGGGAGAGGCCCAGGGTCTTCAAAACTGGAGGGCCACTCAAGTGGGACCTGCTCTTAGGCATGGACACATCCCCTCTTCTCTCTGCCCCAGCCCCGGACCTGATGTATTGTAGGTGCTCAATAAGTGCTTGTGAAGGTGTCATGAGTCACTATTTTGAGCATTAACTTCTTATTGAAGCTAACAGAATAGTGAACTGACCATAGCTACACAGCTCGATGCAGTTTTACAAAGCGAACACAGCCATTGGAGCGCTACCCATGGAGAGATAGGATATGGCCAGGATCCAGAAATCCTCTCCTAATCCTTCCTGGTCACTTCCCCTCAAAAGGAGCTACCACTGTGCCCCCTGTGAACCTCACTTAGGTTTGCACATTTGAACATTGCATAAATGGCATGATATACTATGTAGTTGTTGAGACTGGCTTCTGTTGCCCATGATTGTTAAGTTTATGAGATTCATCCATGTTGTCACATGTAGAGACTGTTCATTTTTGTTGTTATATAGTATTTCACCATATGACTACATTACAATTGATCACTTCTACAGTTGTTAGACATTTGGTCATATCCAGTTTGGGGCTATGACTAGCTCTGCAGTGAAAATTCTTATATCCATCACTTGGTGTACATTTCTGTTCAGTAAAATTGCTAGGTCAAAAGAGAATACTTACATTCAACTTTAGTGCTACCTGTTTATTTTTACCAAGTGGTTGTACCAGTTGACACTCACATGAGGTGACTATAAGAGCGCCTTCTTCTCACTGAAGTTTGGTTTTAAATTCATCCCTTCATTTTAGCCATCTTGGTGGTTACATGGAGTGTTATCTCAGTATGGTTTTAATTTGCATTTCTGTGTTGACTAATGACATTAGGTACCTTTCCAAATTTTGTTCTCTGGTTGTTTTCGGTGTTGTTTGTTTGTTTGTTAGTTTTTGGACACTTGAGTGTTCTTTTTTATGAAACGTATGTTGAGTGCTTCAGCATTTGTCTACCAGGTTGTCTGTCCTTTTGTGGTTGTTCTGCAGAGTGCCTATAAAATCCAGATACAAATCCTTTGTCAGATAAATGTATTGCAAATATCTCCTCCCTCATTGTAGCTTGCCTTTCACTTTTTAAAGGGCATTACTTGATGAACAAAAGTTTGTTTATTTAATGTAGTTTAACTTACCAGTTTTCTGTTATGGCAAGTGCTCTTGGTGTTTTAAGAAATCTTATCCCAGGTCATTAATATGTTTTCCTATTTTCTGGAAGCTTTATTATTTACTTTCGCAGTTAGTAGAGTCAGTACTTTTTAAAGAGCTCTCAAAGTAAATGGAAAGCTATCCAAAATGACGTCTTAAGGCAGCGGTTCTCAACCTGTGGGTCGCGACCCATTTGGGGGTCAAATGACCCTTTCACAGGGGTCGCCTAAGACCATCGGAAAACACATATCAGATACTTACATGACGATTCATAACAGTAGCAACATTATAGTTATGAAGTAGCCACGAAAATAATTTTATGGGGGTCCCCACACCATGAGGAGCTGTATTAAAGGGTCACGGCACTAGGAAGGCTGAGAACCACTGTCTTAAGGTGATGGATGTCTAATTTCCAAAGCAGCAGATACCGTCCAACCTGGCTTAGTTGGTACCATGCTAGACACATAGCAACCCCTCAGTAAATGTTAATACACCCATTAGTCTCTAGAAGGCTTTAACTGCACTGCCACCACTGAGGTCATTCTTAGAGTCCTTGGAACATGTCAAGAAGGAAGATTTCTGTGTGAGGCTCTTGGCCCCTGCGACCCTGATTTCCAGTTTTAAAAATGGTAGTGGTTTTGTTTCTCATGATGACGAAGAAGGGTTTGCTAACTGGTGAGATAAACGGTAAAACCACACTCGTGGCTTACCCCACCCGAGGAATCACGGGACTGAGGTTTGTCTTTGCGTAGTGAGACATGCACGACGTGAGAAGAAAAATCCTAAGTCAGTTCCTTCAGTGATGTCCTCAGTTAACACGCTGAGACATTAGGCCGAGCTGAGTCCATTAGGGGATTGGCAGGTGAACCTACCTAGACCGATTTGCAATGCTTGGAAATTGTTAAGCAGTAATGATGTACCAAAGAATAAAACACATTTTCGACTTCTCAAATTATAGGTGTCTTCCCTGCAGGGAGCCCACGTATTTTCTTCCTCCACCGTGTCGTGAGCAGTTTGCGTGCACACAGCTTAATATCCCTTCAGCTATGCGTTCTCTTTGATCCTGGGCTTATTAAAAAATGCAAATCTAAATTGTATCTTATTAATGTGCTTCTTTGTGTTGAAGCTGTGGGGGGTTAAAAATCCCAGTTTCTCGAACATATTTGGAGTTTGAATGTGCAAAGTATGATGAGAGCCTGTTTCTCCGCAGGCTATATTTTCTAATCAACTGTTATGAAAAATTTTTTATTGTGCTGCTATTTCTTGCTTTCTGGGAATGCAAGGATATAAAAAGAAGTGACTTCATTGTCCCTTTCCAAGTATTCTCAAGCATGTTGAGATCCTTATTCATTTGCTGTAACTTCTCCAGTGTGACACCAGCTCTGTCTCACAGGAATTTCCTTGACGCACATGAATATTTTAAAGACATGCATGACGTTGGGTCCACATAATTTGCTGGTGAGCCCCCTAGGCTGTGGGGTGGTGGCGTGGTGACCATGTCTTCCCAATCGCTTGCCTGGATGTGTACGACATTCTTCTTAGACACAGTGTGCTCCTGTTTTTAGAATAATTTCCTTATCTTTAAAAACTAATGTGTTTGAAATTTAGTTTGAATCAAGAGTCCATCCCCTTAGAGGACAGATGCATTTTTTTGCACTTGTCCTGTTTCTAGTTCTAGATTTCAACTCCTCACTCTCCCCCTGCCCCCACCTTTTCTCCATGCCCTGGGACGAGCCACATCCTTGCCTTTTCTGACTTTTTCTTTTCCTTCAGATCAAAGCCAATTATTTTACAAAAGTCATCGTATGGAAATGATCATTTTCTACTAGTCTGTGAGTGTGTCCCCCCACCCCCTCCCAGGAAAGCTCTTTCTGGAACCCAGCCAGTGGTATTGGAGCCGGGGAGGCAGCACGGAGGAAGTCAGCGAACTCGTCAGTGACAAAGGGGCCACACCCCACTCTGTGAGCACGTGCCACGTGCCCGGCGTGTGTGATCGCCGTCCACCCTGACGTGGCCTCTGTGAGGGCTGTGCTGTCGTTGCCTGTCCCCATTCAGGAAGGGCAGGGGAGTGGTCAGTAACGTGCCCGCAGCCGCGTGCCTGTCGGGGCTGTGCGCACTGGCTTTCCTGTTGTGGAAAGGTCACATCCTCCCCCCCAGCACCGCCCTCCCTCCCCTTTCAATGACAGTGTGGGGCTGGATTATCTCTGAGGTCACATCTGGTGCCAAAGTTTTATAATTCTTGGTAATTATTTTAAACTATTCCAAGGCGAGGCAGAAGGCAAAAGGCAGAATTCTGCGAACAGCCGCCCGCCCCAATCACTGTCTTTGTTCTCCCGCTCGACGAAAGCGCAGCAGAAATATCCCCGCCATCGCATCCTGTCCTAGTCGTCAGCTGAGGCAGAAATGGTTGCAAGTCACAGTCCCAAAAAGGCTGCGCCCGGCTTCCTGACACCTCCACTGTGTCCCCAGGAAACGGATATCTGGGGGAGGCCGTCGTAGGTGGGCGGAGTGGAGGGTCTATTTTTAACCGCAGACCTTTTGCAAGAGCTGCTTCTGCCTCGGTTGCCCCCACTTCTAGGAAATGAGATCTCACCTCGCTCCTCTTCGCGGGATGGCATCGGGCTCGTAATGGAAATGCTCTCTCGCTTGCTGTTGAAGTGCTTTGCAAAAAGAAGCTTGATGTGCTCCGCGAGATGATGGCAGGTGGCAGCTTTTTGTGTCATTCTTTGACACGTGCCCGCCGATGTGAAGTGACAGGTGCTGACAGAGTCACGCTTGGTGCGAGCGATGCCTTTGGTCTTGGTGAACCAGGTAGCCCTTTCTGTGGAGAGTCAGGAGTGGGAGCAGAAGCTGGTCTTTCTGGAAAAAAGATGTGTCACCACGTGTGCGAGGAACCACCAGCTCCAACCAGTAGGGCGCAGAGCGGACCTTCGGTGACTGACAGCCGTCACGAGATCTACCAGGCTGCCCGCCCCCGCCCCCACCCCAACACCTGTCCCTCAGTTACTTTTCCTCAGGAGACGTGAGGATGCAGGCACACTCCGTGTTTTCTCTGTCTCTGTTTCTGTCTCTTAATGGAGCATTTCAAATGTACAAACAAATGCAAACAAATATAAATGTACATTCAAGTACCCACCAACTCAGCTTTATCAAATCTTAACATTTTGCCACATTTGCATTAGATCTCCCCCCCTTCTCTCTCTCTCTTGCACACACACACACACACACACACACACATGTAAATAAGTCATTACAGATTCTTTCCTCACCCCCAGGTCCCTGGGGGTGGGTTTGCTGTGAAGCTCATGAAACTTAAAATGCTGGCCCCTTTCTTCCAGAAGCCCCAGGAGAGACCCTAGCAGTATGTTTACATGATTACATATTTCTGTAAAACTTTGTAAAATTTGCAGAAATAAGAGATTTTAGCTGCAATTGGTGAAGCTCATTGTCTCTTTCCACTCTGACCTTTGCTGGGTCACACGTTTGACCCCGTGTGCAAACCCGTTTTATAGGCTTCTGTTCTTTATATAAACGTTATTCAGTACATATACTTCTACGACTTGCCTTGTGTGCAAGCATTGTTTTGAAATTTATTCATCTCGATACATATACCTCTTATTTATTCATTTTCACCGCCATTTACAGTATTTCATGGTGTGAATATACCATAATTTATTTGTGCTGTCTTCTGCCAGTGGTTTGGATTAAAATAATTATTAATTGGAAGTAAACACTGGACAGTGAAATCTCATTCATACATGTGAAAGGTTCTGAACAGCTATGGTCTTTAAACTCTTTTGCTCAGATATTCCCTAAAAGGATTTTGAAAAACTATGTGCTTCCCCATACATATTTTAATTGACAGCTAAAATATTTCAGTATAAGTTTATGTAGCTGGAAATTATTTAATTTGCATCCTGTTTTAATATAGGTATTTAAAGATAAAACTAAAGATCACTCTTTTCATAGACTTCAATGAAACCAAAATCAGATAATGATTTGACTTGCACTAGTATCCATTTAAATAATCTGCTACTAAGACTTTCCTTAATAGAATGTTTCTATCATTCCCTTTGCCCTTTGAACTTGAAATTCTTTTCCTTTTTATCCTCAGAATTTTTTCGTTATGCAATATATTTCTATGCTTGACATTTTTTATTGATTGCCTCATCATATTTCTCTCTTTCATATTGATTCACAAGAGTTCTATACAATTTCTGGATATCCTTCTGTTATCATTTTGTGCATTTAAATATCTTTTCCTAGTCTGTGGCTTAAACAAAGGCACTTTGTTTTTTGAATTCTTTTTTGTACTAAGTTTTTAATTGCAAGGCAGTCAAGTTATTAACCTTTCCTTTATGGTTTGGGGATGTATGTGTCTTCTTTTAAAATTTTTTCCAATCTCAAAGGCATAAAGATAACCTAGGTTTTCTTCTAAAAGTCTTAAAGTTTTGTTTTACACATTTAATTCCTTTATCCACTTAGAATTTGTTTTTGTGTATGGATGCCTTAGCAATCCAATTTTATCTTTTTCCAAGGGGACACCCTGTTGTCATAGGATGGTTTTTAAGTAGTTCATCCTTTGCCAGCTGATAGTTTCTGCCAAATTGCCATCTCTATCTAGCTCTATTTTATTCCGTGAGTGTGTTTGCTCCTTTGGTTTTTAACAGGAAGGGGTTAATTTTTAATGAGCTGACATTATCTTATGCCCCTCACAAGTAACCAACACATTTACTGCATGCATAAGGTTCCCTGGTGGTGTAGTGGCTAGGCTTTGGCGCTCTCAACCCCACGGTCTGGGTTCGATTCCCAGCCAGGGAACCACAAAAAAAAAAAAAAAGAAAGAAAGAAAAAACATTTACTGCATGCCATTTGTTTAGTTATATTTACTTACTTGAACTGAATGTAAATGGGTAGATTGGTCTTGGCATAAGAAGGGCAACATTTATGTGGTTTAGCCTGATAGTAAACACTGTAAATGTTAGTGTAAACATTATGAATGAATGAATGAGTAAAAACTTGTGTGATAGAATTATTAAATAATACTTGTTAGAGCTTATCTGATGCTTTGGACGCAGAAAATTGATCTCCTTCATGGACCTGGCTTTGTAGGAAGCCGTTTCTTTTAGTAGTGAACTCTTTCTCAAAATGTGTGTCTCCTGGGCCTCACCCCAGTTCCACTGCATCAGATCCTGTGTAAGAGTCCCCAGTTTAGTGCAATGGCACTCAGAGCCCCTGTTCAGATGCTCTGACACCTAGGCCAGCACACCTCTTTTAGCAAAGCCATCCAAAGAACATTGGCCTGGGATCTGGGTCCTGGAGTCCCCTGTCCCCGTCTTCTGAGGGCGCTGATCACTTACCGGGTGACCTCATCGTGCACCTTCCTGGCTTCTCTGTATCTCAGCTTCCATCTGTGGCTCTTGTGTCTTGCTGGAGAGTTACCGTTCAGTGGGCCATGGTCACTGCAAGGGAGAGGAAATTGAACTAGGACACGGAGCCCCGCCAGCTGCTCTTTCTCTCTCCCTGTAAATCTGGAGAACATTCAGGCAGCGGATGCAGTGGACGGGTATTTTGTCATCAGCTCAGAGCATAGCGACCCTTGCAGAAATTGGGCTTGGGGTCCCAGCATGGAAACTCCCATCGTCGCTGCTACTTGTAGGATGTCTTGGCCACTCATCCAGTTGTTCGCCTCGACTGCCTGCAGGTCAGTGGATCCATCCTGCTGTGCTAAAGACAATGAAAGAATGTTGTTTAAACCAACCTCTTCAGTAGAATCATTGGGCCTTCTACATATTTCAAAGAAAGCAGGAAAAAAGAAAGAACTGACTGTTCTCGTTTGTTTGAGAAGTGCTTTGCCCAGTGTCCTAAAACCCAGCCTCAGAGCTGCTTCATCACACGGCTCCCCAAAAGTCTTTCCCTTTTTGCAGGAATCAATTTGACGGAACGGACACACTCCAAGTATATGACCTGCACAACCGGGTTTAAGCAGGGGGAGAGCTGGGGTCACCCCACCTCCATCCTGAATGACACAACCATCTTTTCCTTCATTCCTCTGGGTAGGGGCAGCAATGAAAGCTCCCAAAGTATGAAATGTTTTCATCAAGTGAGGCAGCAAAAGTATCGGCCTGTCCGAGGGGGAAGCGGGCCTGTGCTGTCCCCCAGCCCTTCCTCAGCCGCACCAGGGCATGAGGCGGTGAAGCACTCACTTCCTGCAGTGGGAAACTGAGGCCAGCCACGGCTCCAATCTGTATTATGAGGAGTCCAGCCCCCGTTGGAACGGAATGAGGGGATGCCCCCCATTCAGCTTGAAGTGACAGACCTTAAGGATAGAGTTGTTAATTTGCAGATAAATATAGGTTTTCTACTACTGATGTTTCTTGATCCACACAAAGTGGTTATATTAATACTGAAACATTATTAATCAATAGTTTGCTCTTTAAAAATACATCAGAAAGACTACCCAATTACCTTTAAGTATATATCAAAGGACATAGAGCAATTTGATGTATACTCGAAGTCCATTAGAAACCACCAGACAGATTAATTAAAATTTCTAGTTACGACGTGGATACCAATTTCTGCATCTGTAACAATTACTGGCGAACGGAAAAGCAGGAACTTGCAGATTCCTTTGGGCACAAGGAGGTCTTGGGCAGTTTTGCCTTTTCAACCCAGGGAAGACTGCATTTTACTTGAATCCCACGTGTGGAGTTTCGACTCAGGACCATGAACTGAAAGAGGCAGCGGGCATCTCTCCTGTATGTGTTGAAGGGAAGGGAGGAATTTGACATTAAGCATCACCGAAGTGGTGTTGGCTTTCGGGTAGCAGGTGAAGCCTCTCTGGGGGTAAATGAAGCTCTGGGGGAATGGATCTCCTTTCAGTGACAACTTAAAAAACAAAGCAGAACACGAAGATGTGTGTAACAGAGCTCGCTCTTGGTCCCGCCATGTGGCCGAGCATCGTTGAACTTGATCGATCTTGTTGTGGCCCATGTTCGCCACGTGTCATCCCTCACTGCGTGGTCCCCGCCCCTTCAGCAGCCCTGCGTCCTACGGGAGGGCTCTGAATTTGGGTTCAGAGGCAAAAAATCTTCTGTTTGATCTTTCAGCCATAGCAACAAGCTTTCCTTTGCAAAGTTTGGTTCTCTCTGCCAGCAGCCTAGCCACACCTCTCATCCAAGAAGACCCACTTAACCAAACTGTTCACCAGACTGGCACCCCAAACTCAAAGGGGTTTTTAAAAAGTTGGAGGGGGAGAGAAGGCCAAGACATGTAGATGCTGGCCCCATCCAGAGCCCCCAGCCCTTGAGTTCTGTGCGTCTGTTTACTTATTGCTAGGAGAGAGACAGCACACGCTCTTTACGGTCTGGGAGTGTGATTTATAGTAATGTGCTCACTAAACTAAACCCTACAACTGAGACCTGGATGCCCTGAGGAACTCATGCTAATGGTCCTGGACGCTTCGTTTCTAATTACTTTGTCAGGAAAAGGCAGCCTCCTCACATCTTAAAGGAGGCAGCCAAGAGGAAACATACCTGAGACCCACATTTAAACATCACAGACCTGCGTCACTTGTTTGGGCATATACTGCGCCCCCCGACCCCCTTGGCGTCTGTCCCTGGGCCATTATCCAGCACCAGGCAGCCACTGAGCCTAGTGTCAGGTGTAACCGATTGTCATTCAACGCAAGTGGAACCTTTAGGTGAACATTAGTCACTGTTTTAGACACGTTAGCTTCAAGTGGAAGCAGTCAATTATGGAGCAGAGGTTTTATGGCTACATTATTACCATCATACTATTAGGTTTTCAGCAGCAGCATTCTGTTTGATCGATCCATGCCAGGACAGTGATGGATAGCTTTGTTCTTCAAATGTCAAATATGTGAGACTTCTGGACTTTCTCTATTTACTGACGCACTGATCTCCTGTGGTTACCTTTTCTTTCTCTGCAGTGTTTGGCTTTAGCAGGTGATTCCGATCCCTTGTCTTGGAAGACTGTGTGGGTTTTGTAATCGCATTGATCATTTCTTTATTCTCTCTCAGTAGCAGAAGCACACCTGAATTACTGGTACTCTAAAGAAGTCTTCCCCACGCAAGGAGCACCTCTCGTTGGTATCAAAGAATAGCTTCAGATAGTTGCTTTTTTTCCTTCCTAACCTGCAAACACCGTACTAGAAATGAATTCCCAATTGCAAAGCATTAGTTCTCTGTTATTATGCTATTCGACCTTTCTTAAAGCTCCATTTAATTTTGCTTTTTTATGGATGTATCCCTAAGTCAAATTTCTGAGCTGCAGAAACCATCACTGGCCAGAGCTTCCCCTGTGAAATCCTGGAAAGGCTTGCAGAAATCTCTAGGGGCATGGACCTCCTTTCAGTTATAACTAATAGTCCCTAAAGCTAGCATTGAAGATCATCTGTCCCCCACAATACATAAAACAGAAACTGGGAAAGCCTTGTACCCCACCTG
The DNA here is from genome assembly GCA_004026885.1 of Lyroderma lyra. Lineage (NCBI taxonomy): Eukaryota > Metazoa > Chordata > Mammalia > Chiroptera > Megadermatidae > Lyroderma > Lyroderma lyra. Next base: position 190,848 of record PVJL010000180.1, read on the forward strand.
AGAGCCAACTGGACTTGCATTTTGTTTTGTTTTGTTTATTTTGAGGACTCCTGGGAGGGCGTGCTGTGGCTTTCAGGTGGTGCTGATAAAAATGCATTCCTCTCTGGGGATGAATTAAACTCTAGGGGAATGGATCTCCTCTCAGTTGTAACTTAAAAACAGAGCAGAACACGAAGATGTGAGTAACCCAGCCCTTTCTTGGCCCTGCTCTGTGGCTGGGCATTGTTGAACTTGATCGATCTCATTGTGGCGAACGTTCGCCATTAATAATCTCGCACTGCGTGGTGAATAATCTCGCACTGCGTGGTGGTCCCCACCCCTTCAGCGTCTGTGTGTCCTGTTGGAGGGTTCTGAATCTGTGTCGAGAGGTAAATCATCTTTGGTTTAGTCGTTCTGGGAATGCCAGCTTCCTTGCGGAGCCAGACCAGGCCCACTTCATGCTTCTACCTTAGGAACCACAGTTCTGCCACATTGTCCACCGCAGGAACTTCCTGGAACGTTTGAGCCCTTCAGGTCAGTTCATTAGCTAATGGCACAGCGAGCAAACTGTCCGATCTTTCCTGATAATGGAGGCAGCTCTGGACACGTCAAGGATATTCCCAGGAGCTCTTCATTATTCACTTTTTAAGGTCAGAGGCTAATCATACCTGTGTTTGGCCATAGCTTGGTGAGAAGGCTAAACCACAGAGGGATAAAGTCTGACTGTGTGGGGCTCTTCCTGTGTCTGAAAACAGGATTTTCTGCAACGCAGAGCCTCTTCTGTTACTGTGTGTTTGTTTGGGGACCCAGGCAGCCCCTACAGGGCAGAAATTCACCCCTGCTTCGCATCCCTCCGTTACTGCCCCACTGAAGGCCAGCATGGCTGGCCATTCTGAGGCCGGCCTTCCTAACTTGCATCATCCCTGAATGACCCATCAAAAGGGTGACCTTGTACCGCTGGCATGTCCAGGGGTGCCAAGAGCAGCATTAGCAGCTGGCCTGCACCCCAGCACTTGTGCTGAACGTCATTCTGATCTCTCCAGGCGTAAAGCTGACGGGATCTTCTTGACCCCAATATTCACATCCAACTTCAGACTCGCTCAGGGTTAAACGTAACTATTCAAATGGCCATTTCTTCCAGTAACTAGCTAGTGTGCAAGTCCACATCTCTATTAGAAAAGGCACACTCTCAAACTTAAAGGCATTTGGGGGTAAAATGCATGCATTTTGTCTAAATTATATCCTTTGTTTTACTACACAAATAGCTAGGGGAAAGTATCAGGCTCTCGGAGCTGGACTTGTTCTCATTTAGCCCAGGGTTCTTAATTCATGGAACTTAGGCCGCCCAGACGCACCGTTTTAAACAGGACAGAAAACAACGGTACCATCCTGTTTCAAACGGCACGTCTGGTCAGCCTATGACACATACAGGAGGACACAACAACTCCATAGCTGACCGCATGTGTGAGAAACCGGGGAAAGACACATTCCACAAGCGGCCCAAGAGTGCTGGCTGCCCCCACCTGCCCTCACCTGCCTCCCCAGACACACAAGGCCCGTGGACCAGAGCCAGGTGGGGACCACCTCCCGGGGAGCGGTGGCTGGGTGCCCGCAGAGCACCGTCTGGATATGGCTGTATTTACTCTGCAATCCCTGCGGGACACAGAGCGCTGCAGAGACACAATGGAGGCCCTGACTCAGGAATTTTAATGCAGAAATTCCAGGGTTTAAACTTAATCCTCGAGCTAACGGGTGCAGTCCTTCAAGTGGGGATCTAACAGGAGTTCTCCTGGCACTGGGAAGGGAAAATGTGTGAACACACTTGGAACCAATTTAAAGAGAGACGTGAACTGAGCTGGGACACTTGCCAACACACCAGTGACATAAAACCCAGAGGTTCACTGAGGCACGCACACGTGCCCGTTCTGCTGTCTGCTTCCTCGGCCACTCATGGAGGCTCTGGGGGTCATTGGAGGGGCTTCTTGTTAGCCCGCCTGGGACATACCTGTGCGGGGCCCACCCGGCAAATCCCGTCTAGGCTTCGTTCTGAAGTTACACTAGGAAACGGGCAGAGAAAGCCCTGTCATCAACAAGATCTTGGCGGAAGGAGGCCTGAAGGAGCTATTCACCGGAAGGCACCTCTCGGGGACTACCGCCCTGAAAACGTGACCAGAACCAGCCAGGAAGCTGGGGTTCGTTATGAAAACCAGAAGTCCTTTGGGAGCTTGGTAAAATAAATCCAGGTTCTCAGAGGGTATGACAAAACCCAGGAATCTGTGGTTTTTTGTTTTGTTTTGTTTTGTTTTGTTTTTGTCTTTTTAAAGTTCGTTCTCCAGGGGCTTCTGATGCCCCCTAGGTTTGGTCACTGCTGGAAGAAACCGACTTTTCAAGCACTTGAAACCTGTTTGGGGGGGGGGGGCGGAGCTAAATATAAGGTGACGGAAAGAGAAGTCACATTAGGTGGTGAACTTATTATACAACAAGCTGACAATGCACTGTAGAATTGTATGCCTGAAACCTATGTGATCCTTGCTAACATATGTCACCCCAATAAGTCTAACAATAAAAATGAATTAAAAAAAAAACCCAACCAAACAAAAAAACCTGTTTGCATAGAAGAGAAATAATGTACTAGTCTTTATCAAAATAGGTCACCTAAGAACCCTTAACCAAACAAAATATTATTAACCCAAATTATCGTGAAACAAAGTCTCAGTTGTGTGCGTACGTGTGTGTGTGTGTGTGTGTGTGTGTGTGTGTTTAATCTGAATTCACATCTTTTGCGCCAGATCTTCTGTAATGTGACTACATGTCACTCTCTCCATTCTGCCCGGCTGGTAGCTTTTCCTCTCTGAAACCAGCCTAAGCTTCTGGCTACTATCTTTTGAGAACTCACATCATGCAAACGCAAAGTCCCGCCATGATTATTCATGCCGCGTCTGTTTATCTTCCCCAAAGAAACAATTGAGCCATAGCTGATGAGTGATGGTTGCTCAGCTGCGGTGAAGGTAAAAGCCACTGCAGGTGGAGGGCTTAATGGGGTATTAATTGGGAAGCAGGTGAAGGCAAATAGGTAGCACAGCAGGTATGTAAATAGGCTCCTGGGAGGAAAGGCATTGAATTTTAGGCTCTTTAACTAAAAATAAAGACCTGATATTTAGCTTATCCTTGCTGAAAATCCCGCACTGTGAGGGCCCTGACAACCACCAAGATCATCAATGATTCATTATTATCTCAGCATCATCCAGGCTACTTAATAGGATCTTCAGCCTCTTCATTTGTCATTGTTTTAGCTGATTCTTTGGTTTTAGAATGCACACTTCTTCTTCTGTCCATGCATATCAGAGGCCAGGACAATGCTTTGTAGATTGTGTAGTAAAAGTGACATTTGGGCCTCTACGCTGCCTTCTGGTGGCATCCGTTGCTCATCAGAGCAACACAGCAAATGTACAGTCTGTCTATAGATGATGAGCCTCCTGAGAACACATACATCCAAATGAATATTATCCTTCAAAGTGGTCACTTTGAGAAGCAAAACACTCATTCCAGTGCTATCATTGGTTCCTTTTCAGGAAAGCCACATCGCTGGTTATTTTCAGAGCTGATTTGTAAGTCATTCATGTGAAAAAAAAAAAAAAAAACCATCACAGATACTCATTACTTATTTTCTACGCCCTAAACATTGCCCACCAGCAGCACCTATTCATGACCACCGTTAGTGCGAAGTGAGATCTGGCTCCTAACATCCATCCTTGCCTAACACAGAGGTTTACTGCTGCTCATGTTAGTGAGAACGTGCCTCAGGCTTCTAGGGAAGAGTTTCCTGTAATGTCTGGAGCACAAACAGCCTACTTGGAATAAGTGTGCAGCTTCCCAGAGTGATGACTTTGCATGGACACACTTAGGAATTTCTAAATTTGAGTATGCTAGTGTAAAAGTTCAGGCACATTGCTTCAAGGCTACCGTTTTATTTAGTAGTAATTTAGAAAATTATTAAAACCAACTTCTTCATATTTTCCTCCCACTTAGCCCTCTGGAGATATGTTGATGGAAAAGGGAAGAACTCGGATCCTTTGTTACTTGGTTGGCTCACATTTGTTGTTTTCTGTGGGGAGAAGCAGCACCAGTTTTGAAGACGTATTTAGCCCTTTCATGCTGAAATTGCTAAATATCAGTGGAGCTTGCATAGGCTAAATATTAGTGGAGCTCCTGTTTGTACCCCATAAAATGAATTAGGTTTACATTACCATGCAGGTCTTTTCCGGTAGTTGAAGTACTCATTAATTTTACTGCTAATGAGATGTTAGCAATTAAATACCTTTAATTAATGAAAATCAGACAAAAGCAAGGGAAGCTCTCTCCGGCTTCCTTAAAAAAGAGAGGATCTTTGTAGATTTCCTTGTGAATTTTGTCTGTAGAAGAAATACAGTCTGAGCTGCTAGGGATCAAGTGTTCTGGTCCAAAGAAAGTCATTAAAAGATTTCTCTTTGAGAAAATGGAAGGCGTAGGCATTTGTGGATGTTATAAAGATTATCTGAGATTGGGAAGAAAATACTCATAACTGAGAGCCAGTCCTACATGTAATAGCAAATTTCATGGTTGAAGATACAACAGAACTGAGTACAATTAATAGTTCTGAAGCAGCCGTTGAGCTCTGGGGTGGGCCCCGAGCATAATTAGATTATTAAAAATGGCCTGTCATAGGCCAACTATCACTAAATTGAAATCCAATTATGGCTTTATGATTTTGCTGAAAAATACTTAGCTGTTGTGCTTGTGTCCTCGTGGAAGATCATTGCCTCTTTGCACCAGCGTTTGCACATGTCACAATACATTTTCCAAACAAATCTGACCTCAATTATCTCTGAATCACTCTTACGTTAGATAAAATATATTTTAATGAGTGTTTTTATGCCTAATATCCTAATTGGGCCTCTCCATACTTGAAGAATTAAAAAATGGCGATAGAAGACTTGGCAAAATGTCTTTTTAATGAGAGGCATGCATATTTTAGAAATAAATGAATGGTGCCACCTTAACGCAGGGAAAGGCATTATGCTCAAATATGTGCCTGAGTGTGCTGCAAGACCCACTTGGTTCAGTTTTCAGTAATTGGCATTGGAACTGTAATAAAGCAGTTGTTTGCAAAGAGGAGGGCTCGGAAATTTCATGCACTCCTGCAGTGTGGATTTAAATGCTACGTTAAATATTTATGAACCTGCGATTTTTATAATTGATCATTGTATGATTTATACACAGTAATTATAATTAGGTTGAAAGAGATTTTAAAAAGCCAGTTTCCTGGTAGCCAAGGCCATTAAATAATACTAAGCTGCCAAAATAAAAATTAGGTGGGAACCCAGCCACCGAGTTCTGAGCACCTGTCCCCGCAGCGTGCATACAGTGAGGTACCATGAGACATCACGCCGCACCAGGCATCTCACCGGGGCACTGACCCCCGCGTCACCTGCTATCATTTTTCATGCTTTTGTTGCAAGTCTAGTTGAATGTAAACAACTGGAAACTTCAGAGATTCAGTGTGTAACAAAAAGAAGAGGTGGAGGAGGTTGGAAAGGTTAATTAAAAACGTAATGATCCCCTTTGCTGAGACAGCACTGTTCATCATGTCGCAGCAGCAAGCATGTGACTGGCACACCACTTACTGGCGGCATCTCATTTTTTAAGGTGTGGATGGGCCACCATGTGTGCATTACGGTAATGGAAGCGGGGATGGGTGAGCTCGGGGTGAGCGAGCACGCGGTGGGACCCCGACTCGGTGGTGAACACCGGGCACTGTCTTCACCAGATGGAAAAATTATTTCTCAATTCACAGGTATGGAGAATAATTCCGTCACTGCAAACCCCAGAGAAAACTTGGGTACGGCTCAAGGCTTAATGTAGTTGTGTAAAGTAGGGAAAAAATAGGACGAGGAGGAAATTCATCACCGTGTTATACAATCTGTCGGAGACGGTGTGTGAATGGTAAAATGGGCTCCCAAGAGCCACCACGTGCTTTTTAAATGTAATTTTTAGCACCCCAGCAGGAAAAGGCCAAGCTCTTGAAGGATTGATTACAAGGGTCGCAACCTGTTTGATCAGATGTACCATCTGATCCGCGTGGAGATCAGAGGACCAGGCTGTAAAATGTGAGCTTCCAGAAACGCGTGCTCCCCCCGCCTTCCCACCCCCACCCCCACCCCTAGGATCTTCGGGCCCATTTTGTATTTGCTGGGATAACACGTTCCAGGGAGCCTATTGGAAGAAGAACAGTAGTTTCGTTAACATGGTAATGAATCAAGTCAGAGAGAGAGAGGAAACCAGTTGTGAATTCAGTCCTGCTGCCCTGAGAGAAAGGCGGAAAGATACCAGGCACGGCGAGCGTTTGGACACGGCGCTCTCTCCCTGTGTCTCGTGAACTTTGTTTAATAAATCACGTCGCCATTTGGGCCATGCAAATGTTAATATATTTATCGTGTTCTCCCCCCTCACCCCCATAATCTTACAGAAATGGATTTCTAGCCTGGCAGCTGTGTTTCATCCTGAATCATTTGGACTGGTTAGCTGGCCCCAGCAATGGCCAATCACAGTGGCATTTTGTATAGTGAGGGGCTGCCGGCCACAGTGATGACCTCTTTGATTTGGGACAGTGTGAGGATTGTACTTGGGGTAAAGGCAGTTCCTCGCTCCAGAGGAATTTAGAATGTGAAAGCCTCTCCTGGTGCATAATTCGTCCCTGACACCTGTACGTAGCCCCGTGTTGGAGGGACCTTTTGCATTTGCTCTGCCTGTAGGTCAGCGAGGAAATCACTGGGCCGCGTCCTCTGCAGCAGGCGACAGCTGGGAGGCCAGCCCTTGCTTTTGAGTGCTGGGGTTTTACATTCTGTCCCTGATCATTGAGTTTTATCCTAAATACCTGGTGATAGCATCAGAAAAGGCAATTTATATTATAAACCTGAAGTCAAAGAACCTTGAGGTTTGAAGTGACCTTGGATAGATCATCTCACAAATGGGGAAACTGAGGCCCACTGGAGGAAAGCTGATTTGTACAAAGGTTTGGACCACATGTAAACCCCCACCCCCGAAATCCTTATTTATTGCTCTTTCAGCACCTGACCTTTCTATTCCACCGTCCAGGAGCTGGCCACCCAGTTGCTGTGACGGTTATGCCTCCTGTGCCCAAGGAAACAAAACAAATCACATCAGATGTGATTACAGCCAGAGAGGCTTCGAATGATGATAGAGAAAGCAATCTGTAACCTGCAAAGTAACAACGTGGTTATGTCTAAGTTTGAAAGGAAAAACTGGTTAAATGGCATTCTGCATAATGCAGCGCTGGGCTGAAGTCGGAGAGGAGTTCATTAGCCTGCACAACCCACACGCATACACCTCCCCCAAGCGAAAAAGGATTTCTAGTAAACAGCCTTCATTCTGAGAATACTTCCCATTCAGACAGCATCCCAGACATTCTCCCGAGTTAAAGAATGAGTAACAGCAGATGGAGGGAGAGATTAGAGGTGGGGGGGAGGAGGGAAAGCAACATTTTCACGCGGAGCTCTAAAATGAGCTGTGGGGAGGGAGGCACTCAGCGTTATGGCGAAGCTGTTCTGAAGCCTTCCCACGCAGGCCCGAAGGGCTGGCTGTGCCCGGACCGTAGAACACAGGCATGCACTTGCCTCTCTGTGCCCTGTGTGAGCCAGTGGAGACCTGGGTGGGACTCAAGTGGCCCCCATTGATCACTGGCTCATTCCTCCCTCTGCCCTCGAGTCACTGAGGTAGCGATCTTGGGCATGGGGGTGGGATCCACTTCATAGACATGGGGGAATCGATCTTCTTACCACGTGCCAACTCAACTCTCATTTCTAGGTCCTGTGGCTTCAGGAGAGTTGAGTTTTGAACTTCATTGCAGCAGGGAATGCAGCATTACCTGAGAGGTGCAGGTGAATTTGTGAGGAGATTAGGAAGGGAGGTGAAAGAGGGAGGGGCTAAGAGTTGTTTTCCACATTCTGTGCCTGTAAAACCAAAAAAAAAAAAAAAAAAAAAAAATGGGTAGACATGAATCTGGGTTTTTCAGTATTTTATTGAACGTTTTCAAAACATACAGAAAAGTGGGAAAAAATTGAGTCAACCCACCATCTGGATTCTGCCATTAAATTTGAATGTAATTGCTTTGTAAGTATTCATCAATTCATCCTTGTGTCCATCTATCAATCCATCTAACTTTTTGAAGTTCAGATATCCATATACTTCCCTTAAATGCTTCAGCAAGCATATCTTAACAAGTTTCCATTATTTATGTTTTTTTAAGTAAAATTTATATATCTACAAACCTTAAGTATACCATTCTCTGAGTTTTGACCCAAACTTCCATCAAGATAGTGAATATTACTATCACTCCAGAATGTTCTCTCTTGTTCCTTCCCAGCCAGTCCTCACCTCCATCCCCTAGAAGCAAACACTGTTCTGATTTTTCCATAAAAAAATAGTTTTGCCTATTCTAGAACATCACACGTATAGAATCCCACAGTGTGTACTTTTCCGTGTAAAGTTTCGTTTCACTCAGCGTAGTGCTTTCGAGATTCAGCCATGGATTGTGTGGATCAGCAGTTCGTCTGTTCTTGTTGCTGGGTCGTGTCCGTTACATCGATAGACCACTGTTTGTTTAGCCATTTGCCTATTGATGAATACTTGTATTGTTTCCAGTCTTATTTTCAATATATTGTTACCAGATTCTTGTATAGATCTTTTTGTGGACATATGTTCTCCTTCCTCTTCCTCCTACCTGGAAGTGGAAATGCTGGGTCACCGTGTAGGCGTAGCTTTAGTTTTATAAAAAGGCTGCCCAACAGTTTCCCAAAGTGGTTGGATCATTTTACACTCCCACCAACAATGTGATTCCAGAAGCCCCACGCTTTTGACAACATTTGGGCTTGTCAGACTTTAATTTTAACCACTGTGGTGGATGCAATGCTCTGTCTTATTGTAGTTCTAATTTTCATTTTCTTGATAACTACTGATGTTAAACACTTCATTCATGTATCTTCTTTTGTGAAGTATCCATTCAAATATTTTGTCCATTTTTCTGTTGGGTTGTTTTCTACTTCATTATTGAGTTTTGGGCATTCTTAATGTATTTTAGATACTGGTCCTTGGCCAGGTATATGTTTTGCAAATATTTTCTTCTAGCCCATGATTTGTCTGTTCATTTTCTTCAGTGTCCCTTGATGAGAAGTTTTAATTTAGATAAAATCTAACATCAGTTTTTATCTTTTAAGTTTATTGCTTTCTGTGGTTCCTCTGGAAGAATGAACTTTTTCTTTGTCTACTTCTAAGATTATCTTATATTTTCTTCTGAAAGCTTTACTGTTTTAGGTTTTATGTTTGTCTGTGATCCATCTTGTATTAATTTTTATGTGTGGTGTGACATAAGGGTTGAGGGGATATTGGTTTGTTTTCTTTTACCTTAATTTTCAATTATTCTAGTACCATTTGTTGAAAAGGATTTTTTTCTACATTGGATTTCTTTTGAAATGACTATAGATGTGTGGGTATTTTAAATCTGAGGTCTGTTTTCTGTTCCACTATTTGATTTGTCTGTGCCTATGCTGTACCACGCTGTCTTGATAATTGTACCTTTATGGGAAATCTTGATGTCAGTATATACTTACTCTTCACTGTTCTTTTTCAAATGGCTTGGCTATATTATGTCCTTTGTATTTCCACATAGATTTTAAAATCTGCTTGCCAATTTCAGAACATATTATGATTTGGGAATTATTTACATCATAACAATATTGAGTCCTCTGATCTATGGACATGGTATATATTTTCATTTATTAGATCTTTAACTTTCTCAGCCATGTTTGTTAGTTTTCAGTATAGAGGTCTTGCATGCATTTTGTTAAAATCATTCTTAAGTCCCTTTTTTGTTTGTTTGTTTGCATTTGGTGCTATTGCACATGGCATTTCATTTTAAAATTTTGTTTCCTAATATTTTTGTAGATAGCTTATAAAAATACAGTTGACTTTTGTGAATTAACTTTGTATTCCTTGACTATGAGAAACTCACTTATTAGTTCTAGTAGTTGTTTTGTATATTCTTTAGAATTTTTCAAGTCATCTGCAAATAAAGATGTCTTCCTTTCCAATCTTCATAGCTTTTTATTTCTTTCTATTGTTTTATTACGATGGCTGGGACCTTCAGTACAAACTATAAGTGGTAAGAATGGGCATCCTTCCTTTCTCCTGATTTTTTGTGTGAAATAGTCAATACTTCACTATTAAATCTGATATTAGATACAGATTTTTCATAGACACCCATTATCAAATTGAGAAGGTTCTCTTCTATTCTTAGTGTGCTAAGCATATTTTTATTATGGAATGAGGGTTGAAATTTTTTCAAAGATTTTTATTTGTCTATTGTATTCATCATATTGTTCTCTTCCTGTCTGTGACTATGGTGGATTATATTGATTTCTAAATATTAAACCAACCTGCATTTTGGGATAAAACCTAGTTGGTTGTGATGCATTATCCTTTTAGCCTATTTCTAATTTCCATATACTAAATTTTTTGAATCTATATTTGTAAAGAGTGGTAGTCTGTAATTTTATTCTTTTGTCTTTGTCAAGTTCTGCTCTTTGGGTAGTACTGGCCTCGTATATCGAGTTGGGAAGGGTCATGAAAATGCTTTGTGTGGATGAGAATCAGAAACACACAGGAAGTCACACATTGACCTGTGAGCTGGAAATCAATTAGTAATTTTTTGCCTCTCTAAATGTGCCAGGTTGCACATTCTGGAATTTGTCACAGGCTCTGAAATAATGATAAGGAGATGGTGCTTTGGCAACATTATGTATCAGTGAGAACACAATCAGCTGAAAGTGAGGCTGAGTCACATCGATTGCTAAATGGAATAAAATTTAAGCAATTGGTTTGGACATAAAGTGGTTCACCCTATTTCCACTTTGTGCAAAGCTTTTCTTTTGAAATATTGCTTTGCTTTTTTGATACCATTAAGAAGAAAGTATTTAATTGGTAGTTTATGTAGTTTTAACAACTTTGAAAAGGATGCTAATGTTATTATAACAGAGCAGGCATGCATTAGGCCAATGTCAGGTTTTTTGAAATATAAGACATAGAAGACTACAGAAGTTTAATATGTATAGCAGCTATATATGTGTGTGTGTGTGTGTGTGTGTGTGTGTATTATAAAATATATGTGTATAAATATTTAATGTATTTATCAAAATGGTTACCACAAGTTTAGGTAACATCTATCACCTCGGATAGCTACAAAAGAAGAAGAGGGAGAGAAATAAGGACAGCAAGAAGGAGAGGGAAAAGAAAAAGAAAATGTTTTCCCCCAGCTCCTCCCCTCCCTTTAGTATCTACGAATCTGATCTTTTTTCCTTTGAGTTTTCATTTTTGTTTTTGTTTTTGTTTTCGGATTCCACAGATAAGTTAGATAATACAATATTTGTCTTTCTCCATCTGACTTACTTCACTCAGCATAATGCCTTCAAGGTCCATCCACGTTGTCACAAATAGCGAGATTTCCTTCTTCTTTATGGCTGAATAGCATTCCTCTGTGCGTGCGTGCGTGCGTGCGTGCGTGCGTGTGTTTCCTTTATCCATGCATTTGTTGACAAACTCAGGTTTTTTCCATGTTTTGGCTATTGTAAGTAATGCTGCAATCAACATGAGTGCTGGTATCTCTTTGATATAGCGATTTTGTTTCCTTTGAGTAAATGCCCAAGAGTGGGATTGCTGAATTACGTGGTTCGCTCTACTTGTAACTTTTTGAGGACTCTCCACACTGTCCTCCATAGTGGCTGCCCCAGTTTGCGTTCCCACCAGCAATGCACAGAGTTCCCTTCCTCCACGTCCTCGCCAACACGTGTTCTCTCTTGTCTTTTTGATGATGGCCATTCTGACAGACACGAGGTGACATCTCATGTGCTTTTAATTTGCATTTCCCTATTATTAGTGATGTTGACCATATTTTCATGTGCCTCTTGGCCACTTGAATATCTTCTTTGGGAAAAATGTCTGTTCCTGATCTTCACCCATTTTTAATGGGATTATTTGCTTTCTTGCTATTGAGTTGATAAGTATTTTTTAATATATTTTGGATATTAACCCCTTATCAGATACATGATTTGCAAATATTTTTTTCCACTTCATAGGTTGCCTTTTCATTTTGTTGATGGTTTCCTTTGCTGTGTAGAAGCTTTTTAGTTTGGTATAATCCTACTTATTTAATTTTTATTTGGTTGCTTGTGTCATATCCAAACAAACAAACAAACAAACAAACAAAAACCATTGCCAAGACATGTGTCAAGGAGCTCTTCCCAGGCCAAGTTTTAAAAAATTGTATGTTATGTGGACTACTTTCAAAGTTTTCTGGACCTCATATGTTGAGTTTTATTATTTTAATTATAATTTTATTTGAAATTTATAAACATAAAACTATGTCTGAGCGTTTAGACAACTGTAAAAGCAATGCATACAAATTAAGTATGAACAAAACTTTAAGAGCAATGAAAAGCAAGTTAATAACATTAATTTAATGGAAGGGATGGTATTGCTTTGCTGAAGCTAAATTGATGATTTCAGTCGGAACTCTCTTGCAGCGTGAGTTCTTCTGAGTTTGGCAGGCGTGTTACTGGGTGATGACTTAATTCTTCTGCCATTTTTCTCCATTTGAACTTCCATGAACCATTCATATCTCACTGGATATGTCATTTAAGTGTTAAATCTACCTTTGTGCCTCTATTCTTTTCTTTTTAGCCAGAGATGATAAAGTACCATGTAAGATCAATGCAAATGTAAATGTAGGCAGCAAACTGTGTACCAATCACCAGCCTTCTGGGCCTAACTCAGATAGCTTAGAATTTGGTAATATTCTTTTATTTTAGATTATCATAAAAAATACACAATTTAGAAACCTCCTAGCAAATGGCAGACCCTCAAGAATGTAAATCACTGTGGCCCATGGTTCCAATAGCACAGAATTAGAGGTCTCAAAAGAAGAAAAGGCTGTTAGTGTCACCAAGGCCTTGGAGGCCCTAGTGATCTTGTCGGGTCACATGGTGAATATTTCGCACTTTGAGTCCTAAGGAGCCTGAGTGTGAAAACAGAGGTGCCAGAAAGGAGCCAATGTGGGGAGGTCCAGATGGAGAAGAGGCCTCAGGTGTGCTCGTGACACCAGCGGGGATGTCCATGCAGCCGCTGGCTACCTGCACTGCGCACCCCTGGAGGGCCGACTGTCTTGTTGATTACCTGCCATGCTGAATGCTTGGATTCGGATGTCTTATGCAGAAGTAGGGACCTAGGGCATAGCAGAATACTGCTCGTGGTGCCAGGGAGTAATTTTGTGTTTTCAGATCCTCCGTGTTGGGTTCGGAAGTGAAGCACGTCATCAGAACAGGGCGAGTTTTTCTTTTCCCTGAAATGTCTGACTGGCTTTGTGTGTCCTTTACATATTTACTTATATAAATTATTTTTCATTGTAGTGAGAACATTTAGCATGAGATATACCCTCTGGATGGATTTTTAAGTGTACAATGCCGTGTTGTTAACTCTAGGTGTGATGCCGTAGACGGATCTCTGGGACGTGTTGCATCACGGAAACTCTACACCCCTTGAATAACAACTCCCCATTCCCCTTCCCGTCCCCCGGCATGGCAACTACCGTCCCACTCTCTGCTTCTACGTGCTTCAGAGTCTTAGCAGTGTCACCTAAGTAGGATCATACTGTGTTCGTCCTTCTGCAACTGGGCTATTTCACTGAGCATCATGTCCTCAAGGCTCATTCGTGTTGTCACATATGGCAGGTTGTTTTTTTTTTGAGGTTGGCTGATATCCCATGTGTCCTTTATAGACGTATGCTAAAGGCAGTGCCCGGTCTTTCAATCCCACCCAACCCACCTGGACTCCTCTCTTGTGATTCTCTAGTCTCTTGTAATTTGCCAGGTGCCTTCATGGTCTCTGTTGACCGGGGACATAACGAGCAAGAAAGGAGGCCCTGGAATCCAAGGAGGAGCTGAGGCCCGAGTAGGAGCTTGCTGAGGGTCAAGTCTCACTGTTGTGTGGGATTTCTCTGCCTCCCTGCTATGTCCAGAGGGTCATTACCATGCCTCATTACCAAGGGACCATCTTAAAACTTGGCTGTGGAAAGTTTTTCCATCACCTCTGCTCCCTGTGGAAATAACCACCATCATGGAGACTGAACTTAATTTCTCTTGTCCACTCATTTTTAACTGCCCACTGGGCTCGGCCCTGCCAGCCCGCCCTCCCCCTGCCCGCCAGCCACCCCATGGGCGCTGCCTCCACCAGCCTCTCTGTCCAGGTCACACGGTGGGCAGCCCGGTGGTGGACAGTCCTGGTGTCTGATGTAGGCTGACCAGATGGACCGTTTTAAATGGGACAGAAAACAATGATCCTGTCCCGTTTCAAATGGTACGTAGGGTCAGCCTAGTCTCACCGGGCTAAATTCTAGGTGTCAGGAGGCTGACTGTACTTACCGTTTAAAACGGGACAGGACCGTTGCTTTCTGTCCCATTTAAAATGGTCCATCTGGTCAGCCTACTCTGACAGCACAGAGGGTTTGGGCAGAGGGCAGCGTGTGCTTTGTGAGATTCCAAAGGCCTGTGGTTGGTAAGCCCATTGAAATGCTGTCCAGCATACGTACCAGAATATTCTAATCTGCAGCCTCGATACGCATAGATTCCACATTTTGTAGGTGGTAAGTTAAGTGGTACTTGAGGTTCTTAAATTTTTATGTAATTTATTCTGTTTTCTCCCATGGCCTGTGAGCTAGAACTTAAATACAGTTTTGCTGGAGTTGCTTCTTCCTGTTTAGAGAACCTGGCATAATATTTTGTCTTCTGGGCTCAAATAACCATGTAATTACTCTGTAATCATATAGTAATTAGCATGTACTATATGCATTTATTACATAATTATATTCCTGGGGGATTGCATGGCAATTACACTTACATTCAGCGTATCATTTTATATACTGTATAATGAACAAGTATATAATTTGTTGCTTTTTTTTCCCTTTTATCCTAATTTCAGTTTAGCAACCAGGAGCTGGAAACTTCTTCTCCTGTTGCCTTGTTTAGATGTAGTCAGGCAGGTGCCCGAGCTCCTTTGGCCTCTCTCAATACCTCCTAATTATACGTCTACGAGAGTGCCGGGAGCTCGTGTTCTGCCGTGCCCTGCCGGCGCTCACACTCCTTAATACTTCCTCCCTGTCCCGAACTCATTAAGTCATTAGCTTCACAACACAGAGTTGAGCGGGGCTCCCAGCACTGCCAGGTAACACGGAGGCGGTGAGAGCCGCCCGGGAGCCCCGCACGGGGCTCACACCTGCCTCTCTCTCTCCTTCTGCAGTCGAGCACATCCCCAAAGGGAACAACTGCCTGGATGCCGCCAAGGCCTGCAACCTGGACGACACCTGCAAGAAGTACAGGTCGGCGTACATCACCCCTTGCACCACCAGCATGTCCAACGAAGTCTGCAACCGACGCAAGTGCCACAAGGCCCTGCGACAGTTCTTTGACAAGGTCCCGGCCAAACACAGCTACGGGATGCTCTTCTGCTCCTGCCGGGACATCGCGTGCACGGAGCGGCGGCGGCAGACCATCGTGCCCGTGTGCTCCTACGAGGAGCGGGAGAAGCCCAACTGCCTGAACTTGCAGGACTCCTGCAAGACAAATTACATCTGCAGGTGAGCGTCCGGCCGCCGGCGGCCGCGCGGGCCGAGCCCCGGCTTTGCTGGTACCGGGGGCGAGGCGGGAGGGGCGGGCCGTCACTGGAAGGGACTGGCCAGACTCTGACCTCTGTGTCTGACAGGC
Organism: Lyroderma lyra; assembly: GCA_004026885.1. NCBI lineage: Eukaryota > Metazoa > Chordata > Mammalia > Chiroptera > Megadermatidae > Lyroderma > Lyroderma lyra. The sequence continues at coordinate 206,690 of PVJL010000180.1, forward strand.
AGTTAGTTCTTCGGGAGCTGGTGAGGCTCTCGTGCCGGGGAAGCTTCCCATCTTTAACCCGGGGAGGCCTTGGGAGGTGCTGGAATGAGGTAGATACCCCTGCGCTGGGAAGGTCACCTGAGGCCAGGTGGGCACACGCCCACTCTGTAAGCCCTGAGACGCTGCCAGGTGTCACGAGGGGTTAAGTCGGTCAAGGGAGGGCATGTGCTCTTGACCATCAAGGTCAGAAAGCTGGAAGCGACCCGGGAGGGGCATTGAGCTGTGCTGAGCCCTGAAGAGGAGAACTTCCAGAATGCCTGGCTCTGTTCTGGGCCCTTCGGTCACATACAGTAGGAAGCACGGGCACCTCCCTGGTCAGCCTCCATCAGAAACCCCACTAGGCCTGGGACATGTTGTCGAAAACAGTCACTTCCTCATCCCTTCGGGCCATTTATTAATTTATTTTAATGTGTGAAGGAGATCATGAATGTGTTCTGTGTGTGTGTGTGTGTGTGTGTGTGTGTGTGTGTGTGTGTGTTTGAACAAGATAGAATTAGGTAGAGAGAGAGGAAAGGTCCCTCTTCCCGCTGCTCTCACTGGCCCCCAACTGTCACTGTCAGCAATTCGATGTACGTCCTTCCGGCTGAATTCAGCTGCTGATCGAAGCAAGTGTCCTGATAAGCAGGGACGTGAGTCTTCACAGCCTACGGCGGTGCTGGTGCCGCATTCAGCTGCCAAGGCTGGGTCCTGGGCTGGAGGTGCAGAGGAGACGACACCTGCACTTTGCCCCCAGGGCAGAGCCAGGAGCCCCCCGATGTCGTCTCTGACAGAGTCCTGTGCGCCCAGTAAATGTGCACAGTGGACGGGATGAGGGCGTGATGGTGTGCCTGTTTTCTTAGAGGTGCCCAATTTCGAAGGAGCAGGGGGAAATCTATCTGATATTTTGGGGTGTGCTGAGGTTCTGGTCAGTTTGTTTTATTCTGGTAGAAGAAGATCCCGTTCTTTTTTTAAACTAGCTCTAACAGGGACCAGAGAAAAAAGTCCTCGTTATTTGTAGAAACTCCGCACGGTGAAGGTTTGCTGAGAGGAATGTCCCTCCACTTTTTTGTTTATGTTCGAAAGAGGTGGCCTGCTATAGGAGTGTCCACTCTTTTGACTTCCTTGGGCCACACTGGAAGAAGAAGAATGGTCTTGGGCCACACATAACATGCACTCACACTAGCGATAGCCGATGAGCTAAAACCAGGGTCGCCAAAAATTCCCACCGGGCTTTAAAGAAAGTTTACGGATTCGTGCTGGGCCGCATTCAAAGCCGTCCTGGCCACTGCGGCCCGCGGGCCCTGCGTTGGACACGCTTGCCGTGGAGGGTTGGTGTGAATTACTCCAGTCAGGCTGCTTTCATGCTAAGCTGTAGTGAGAAAGATAGCTGGGGGTTTGGGAACTTGGGGGGCTCTGAGAGAGCGGCAGGAGGAACCTGCAGATAACGGGATCGTTCGGGTGCTGTTTGGGCGCTCCAACAGACCCGGTAAGAAGGTTCCAGGAACCATTTGTGTTCCGACGGCCCCAGTAGCATAGAGTGGCCTCAGCTGATGGAGCAGACGTGAACAAGGGACAGCAGGACAGCCTTCACCTAGTCCCTGACTGTGCCTGGTCACACTAAGGTTGGGCTGTGACAGTGGCTGGCCAGTATGCAGAGCGGTGAAGGTGAGTGGGGCCGGCAAGGCTGCCACGTGGCTGGTTTGGGGTACGGTGGGAAGCTGCATGAGAATCCAAGTCCTAGACCCTCCAGGGTTCCCGCCAAGTGAAACTGTCACTGTGTGATGGATGGCCTTTATACCCTGTCCTGAGTCTTCCCTGGACAGGTGAATTGGTGACGTGCACTGGTGTTAGTGTCGTTATTTATCCCGTAATTTCTTTCCAGCCCCTGGACTTCTTACTCATCACTCCTCCTCCCTGTCAGTAAGTGTAATTTAAGCTGCTAGGTGGGCTAGCAGTGGGGTTTGTTTGTTTGTTTTTAATCAGATTTTATGAATCTTGTCTTTAATTTTATGCCTTTTATTCCATCCTTCCTCAGTCCGTCTCGGTGAGGCCACCCCCCAGAGTAGCAGCTGGCCCTAGCCGGAGCTGGGACGTGTGTGGGGCTGCAGCTGACACTTGCTCTGGCCCGTACCCACCCGGGGGGGGGTGTGCCACCGAGGGGGGACTTCAAGCCTAATTTGAGTACCCTGCCCAAAGCCAAGGGATGGCAAGGACAGTTGCTTCCTAAAAACCATATTCTTTGAAGGCTCAAACTTCCAAAAGCCCATCTCCGTCTCCGCTCCCTCCCCCAGCGCCACTCGAGCTCATGCCCACACTTCAGGATTTCCAGGTGTCCCCCCAGGTCCAGCAGCCTCTCTGCTGCCTGCTGCCTTCAGAACAGCAGGCTGCGACTCCAGCTCTTCCTTGTGACTTTGTTTTTCTTTCCTCCATTCCCTTGAGAGAAGTTGGCAGGTTCCTTTCCTGTTGGGGCGGTTGGGGAGAGGCAGCGCTGGACGACTTGGGTCTCCCAGCTTGTCTACAGAGAAGCAAACGCGGAGGCATTGTTAGAAGGCTGGGGTGAAATTGGAAAGCCCCCCGTTCTTCCCTGGAAGCACAGTGCCTCCCTTGCCTGTGTTCTGGGGATTTCTTAGTGCCTGGAAGGACGTCAGGACTGGTTTGGCCATAAAGGCAGCGTAAACCTTGATTCCTGGTGCGTTGTTTCGTGTACATCATGTAAACGTACACCTTCCCCTCTTTACCCCTGATGTCCAGGCTAATCCCGGCACTTGAGCTGTGGCTCAGGGTGCTGCAAATATGTTCATTTCTCTTCTAGTTTTCCTAATTGATCACTCAGGTGCCTCAGCGATTTTGTTTCACCCAGAGGTCCAGCATCTTCCTCTTGAGCATGCCCTTTCCTATTTTCATCTGAGAATTAGAGTGATGCGCATTCCAAAACCATTGTGCTTCCAAGGCCAAGCAAAGAGAGAGCCTGAGGCGATGGACCCAGCAGCCCACCAGCCTGTGGCTTTAGCTGCTGCCAGACGGGGTCACTGTTGGGAACCGTCAAAAGGATGCTTGGTGGTTCAGTTGCTGTGCCCTTCTTGCAACAAAGGTGCTGCATCCTTGGGTGCCAGGGTGACAACTCTTTGTGCATGCTTAGTGTGTAGCCACCGTTTCCCAAAGCGTGACGTTTTGCCCCCAGAGCTGGGTATGGAGAGGTTCCAGCCAGAGACAGCCTGTCAACTGAACACACAGCATCCCAGACTCTCACTTTCCTGGAAGAGCATCTCTGAGTGGAAACGGTGGTACATTTGTTTGTTTGAACTCCCTCCCTCCCTCCCTGCCTCCCTTTTCAAAATTTTATTATGGTAAGAACACTTAACATGAGATCTACCCTCTTAGCAGATTTCTAAGTTTACACTGTGTCAATAGTATTGTTTTCTGTAGGAACAATGTTGTACTGTTGAACTTATTCATGTTGCGTCTCTGAAATTTCATACCCATGGATCAGCAAATCCCTGCTCCTGTCTTCCCCCAGCCCCCACCCCCCACAATTCCAGTCTTGGCTTCCGTGAGTTTGACGATTTTTGACACCTCATATGGGTGGAATCATATGGCATGTGTCCTTCTGTGACCCCTCATTACACATCTGCAGGTTCATCCCTGTCGTTGCACGTGGCAGGATTTCCTTCCTTTTTCAGGCTGAAAGAGTACTTGGTCACGCACATCTCACTTCTTGCAGACAGATTCTGATAATGCTGAACCTCAAAAGGCAAGGGACCGGGGCCTCTGTGCCCTCTGTCCCCAGGGCTTACCTGACCCCACCAGAGATGAACTCACTCATCGGGTACCCACTCTCAGTGTCTCCATAGTTTCCAGGAGTGACAGCTTTGCTCAAGTCACCAAGGACATGGTTCTGCCTTTGTCCAGGAACTAAGGGTCCTGTAACTGTATCCTAGACATCTGGATTTCTTGTTCTTGTTTTTTAGTAGAACCAAGGAGGCCTCCCATGGTGCAGCCAGAAGAAAAGCATATGTAATTTTCACAGTTCTGCCCGAGCCAGCACCACATTTCCACTGAGGCTGACCTGGTTGTACTCAGAGGAAACTTGTTGTTAATTTGTTCACTGGGGCCATTGAGGGGACAGGTCACAAAGCCATGCAGCGCATCTCTGCTCCAGGAACGTACTTGGCCTGACTGTGTGAGCGCGCCTCAGAAAGGCCAGGCGTGTGGGCTTTCTGCCTGGAATCAGGCCTCTTTCACACCGTTAACTGTGGCTCGTGGAGGTCAAGGGCGCCCCATGCTGCTTGGTCTAACCTCCTGAGCTGAAACCTAGAGTCTGCATCCCTGTATCCGGGCTCGTCTTGACACGAGGAGAACGCAGGAGAAAATGTCTCGGAGGATAATTAATGTCTAAAACTAGATGGGTAGATTAATTTGGCACTTAATTTTATTTTACACTGACTCATTCACAAATGGAAATCAGCAATTAGACAATGCAAACTTTTGAACCATGGAAAGAGAGGTTCGGGGATATGAGAAAAATACAAGTAAAACATTTTCCAGTTCATTTGAGCAGTTTTCACTTCAAACGATGACATGGGTGTCGTCAGCGGTGCATTCCGAGTGCCAGAAGACGCGCTTTGTAACGTGCTCCCCCTGCACGCACTGCCTGCCACCCCGTCTCTGAGCCGCAGGCGCCCCGGACGCCGGCAGGGGGTGCCTGGGCATGCGCAGAGGGCGATCGCGGCGCTGAGAGGAGACCAAGGATGTCCTTGACCTCTGCGGCTGCCTCTTGGACTCCAGCAGGTGGGAGGAGCTCGCTTGTTGTCGGATCGCCTGAGTCCCCAACCCCAGTCTCGGCATTGAGACGGACTCGCGGCCACTTAGCACCAGCTCAGCAGTGTGGGACCGAGAGCTCACCCTCCCCCTGGCCCGTGGGGGTCCCCTGAGCCCTGAATCAGGCAGGAGCCTGCTACAACTTGCTCTGTCTTGTGGCCTCGTAGCTCTTTCCTTAGCTCTTCTTTGGCAAAGGGGGTCTGGGAGGCCATTTGTCTGTTCCTGTTGGAGCCCGTCCCTAAGCACGCTTGTCTGGATTTACTCCAAACCTCTCTGCAGCCAGCCCATTCCCTGTGCCTGCCCAAGCTCAGTGTCTCTGCCTCACCTTCCTCACCCCTTCCGTCACCTGCCCATGTCCTCACCAAAGTCACTTCTGCCCCTCTCGGCCCTGAGACAGAACCGGACCCCTCGTCTTCACATGGGAGCATTCCGTTGGCTATTAGAGCCCACGGACAGGTGGGTCTTGGCACCAGAACTGTTTTACTGTCTCTCAGTATGAACGTGGAAGGAAAAGGAACAGGATTAAATCTACCCAGGAGACCCTAACGGAGCACCCCATGCTTTTCTAGGGGAGGAGGTGTCATAGTGGAGGGTCTTGGGAGCCAGATTCAGGCCCAGCCTCGGTGGCCGAGAAGCAGGGAAAGTCACGTGGAAGGAAGGTGCTCAGTTTTGGGGGGTGGAATGGTGAGGGTCGGAGGTGGGGCCAGGGGCTGTCTTGCGGGCAGGAGGAGAAAAATCAGTGTGATATAAAGGCATGGTGCTGGGCACCTCCAGTGCCTCATGGAAGTGTGGGATTTGACCCACCAAAGGGTTATAACGGAAGAGAGAGGCAGGATCAGCTGGGCCCCAGGGAGCGCCCAGGGGGCCGTGTGCAGGGTGGACTGGGGTGAGGCGAGGCCGGCCGGCCAGGGAGGCGCTCCCCGCAGTGGGCTACGAGAAGGTGAAAGGAGCCCCAAGACACAGGGCGAAAGTCGGGGAGCTTGGCAGGCACCACGGAGGGGAGAGCTTGCTGACTTCTGGAGCTCCCGGCATAGACAGAGAATAGTAATGGAGGCATGGACGGCCTGGAAACGCTGCAGGTGCGGGTGCTCGTGGCCAGGATGGGAAACAGAGGAAGGATGGACAGACTTGTCTCTTGGATTGGGGCAGAAGATCATGGATTGTTTTGGCCATGCTACGTTTAAAAGATGTTTCGATCTGTGATGGAAACCTAACTTACGCTTGTTAGGGCTAACGAGGGAGGTGGCATCAGCTCATGGGGCCGGGGGAGGGAGGGTAGTCGGACGTGGCCAGGACTGATGGCTCATTGTCACTGTGACTGCACTCTGACCTCTCTGCTCCTCTCTGCTTGTCTGTTTACTTCTCTTGTACTGTTTCTTAGTGCTGCCACCAACAGCTCCATGCACACATCCCGTCACCTCATGATCCAAGAGCAATCCCAGTGAGAGATTTGGATTAGCCTTGCTTGGAGCATGGACCCATCCCTGGACCAGCCACTGAGGCCAAAGGCAAAGTGTAGACCACAGCCCAGTAGAAGCCAGGGGCCACCGAGTCCACTGCCAGGGGCAAGGATGGAGTCTTGGGCTCAGGGAAACAAGGCCCGTGTGCAGCACACAAGGGTGTCCACACGAGAGAGGACAGCCAGGCACTAGGAGGCGAAGACATGGTCCTTCCAGTGACCCCAAAGCCCAACATCAATGGCCCTCCTGCCCTTACCTGTCTGGTCTCTTTTCTAGCCCTCCTGCCTCTGCCCTGGCCACACTGGTCCCCTCGCTGGCCCTTAGCACCAGACACGTCCCGCCGCTAGGCCCTCGCTCTAGCTGTTCATCCTGCCAGGACCGCTCTTTCCCCAGATGCACCCTCACCTCCAGGTCTCCCACAGTTTCGTCTTTGCGAGGCTCCCATTGACACCCTGTTTAATAGTGTGAGCCCTGCACACTCCCCCTCTTTGGCTCTCTTTTCTCTTTCAAAGCATGTATCACCTTCTATAATGACACCCTATATAGTTACTTACTTATTTTGATGATTGTTTGCATCTTTTATTCACTGGAATACAGCTTCCACGGTCAGGGTCCTCCATCTGTGATCTATCCCAAATGCCTGAAACGGCACCCAGGCAACATTGTCCACTTACTAAACATTTGCTGAATGAGTAAGTAAATGAATACATTTAAAACATGAATGGATACAGGGGAAGCTTTTAGAATCTTCAACACAGAAGTCGTTGACGATGTATGTTAAGATGTGTTCCCCAGGGGAAATGGGTGAGAAGATAAATAAGCCAAAGGCTGAACCTGTGGGAACATCGGGTTTGTAGTAGAAGTCTCTGCAGAGGCCTGAGAGAGGTAGGGAGTTGGAGCGTTGGAGAACGAAGCAACGACCTCAACATGGCCAACAGAATCTTAGGATTAAAGGGTGGTGGACGTCAGTGTCAGTCACTCAGAGAGGGGGGGAGAACTGGGAGTGACACTGGATTTAGTACAGAGGAACTCTATCCATCCATCCCTCCACCCATTGTTCCCTCCCGCCATCCATCATCCATCCGTCCATCCATCATTCATCAGTCCTTTCATCTATCTATTCACCCATTCATTCGCCCACCCATTCATCCGTCCATCCGTCCATCCATCATCCATCAGTCCTTTCACCCATCTGTTCACCCATTCATTTGTCTGTCCATCCATCATCCTTCCTTCCTTCCATGCATCCATCCATCCATTTAGCTGGCCAGCAGTTACTGTGCTGGGAATAAAGACGTGACTTCTCACCTACAGTGCAGAGAGGAAGGCACTCACACCCACACAATTATGACAGCATGGTGTGGCAGTCTGTGGCTGGGAAGGTACAAAGTGCTCTGGGGGCATAACCCCTCAGCCTGGTCGGTCAGCGAGGCTTCCTGGAGAGGCTGACATCGGAGCTGGGCTGGAAGGATGAGTGGCACGGAGGGAGCAGCGGTGGCAGTAACGGGACAGTGGCCTGGGCTGTGGGTTTGAGGAAGGCATGGGAACTAAAACAAACACCCCATGTGCTGGGTTTTGGCCCTAAGCTCACACATGTGACCTTTAATCAGCCCAGCTGCCCTGCACGGGCACGACCAGTTGGAGTGATGAGCCCAGCAGTGTCCATCGGCCACGTGGAGGATTTGGGAATCGACCTGGTCTTGCCAAGTCTGAAACCTAGTTTCTGTCACTTCATCCAAATGATTGTCTTTTGTGACAAGAATACAATGTTCTTGCACTGCCCAGCCTTCCTGTCTTCAGTTCCAGACAGGCAGAATGATAATCCGGCCGGCCCTTGAATCCAGACGCTCTTCATGGCTCGGCCGCTAAGACAGCCTCAGTTCTAAAGACAGTTTTCACAGGGAGTTGGAACATAATGTCCATCACAGCCTCTTAGCATCGTTTGAAAAGAAAAAAACTCCTCAGGTAATACATGCTCATTAAGCTCTTACTTTATCTAATTTCCTTCTGAGCACTCATTGCTTATTCTAGAGTGGTTTCTCTGTGACAGCTCAGTGATTGCACTAGTCATTTCTTCAAATGGGAAAAACTCCTCCCAGACCACACTGGGTTTTTATTATTATTATGAACTCTGTCACATTTATTGAGTGCAGTCTGTTTGATCCCGGAGGTCCTGGATGTGTAAGTCATGTGCCGGTTTCCAGGAGCCCCCAGTCACCTGGTTGGACTCTGTTTCCCAGGATCCCCTGCTCACCAGGGTGGACTCTGTTTCCCAGGAGCCCCCAGTCACCTGGTTGGACTCTGTTTCCCAGGATCCCCTGCTCACCTGGGTGGACTCTGTTTCCCAGGATCCCCTGCTCACCTGGGTGGACTCTGTTTCCCAGAAGCGCCCAGTCACCTGGTTGGATTCTATAACTCCCCACTGAACCACCATTGCAGTTCAGCATCCTCACCCTCATCTACCTGAAAGTGGCAGGTATCAGGGACCTGGCTGCGAATCTCACAGGAGACGAATTCTTTGTTGTCAGAGTGATGACAACCAGCTCTAAATAATCCACAGTGATGTCATCCAGGTTGCTTTCCTGTCTTCTCTTTGCCCTGTGGCCATTTCATTGATCACAGGAAAGCCTTTGTTTTGTGGATTGCATCTTGAGTGCCCTGCTGGTAGTAGGTACATTGGGTGAGAGGCCTGGAGTGGTTCCCACAAGTGCTGAAGGAGGGGTGGGTGGGAACTTAACAGGGAGGGGTCTCTGGGATCCTAGGCTTCAGACCACCTTGTCTGAGACTTGGGGCAGCTGAGAGCCCCCAGTTGATCTCCTCTTCTGCTTCGTGTAGCTTGTCCCTCTTCAAAAGGGACCCTTCTGCTCTGCCCAGCTGCTGTTTCATGTACTAGGACCCACCAAGTTCATAGCTTCCCCTTCAAGCCTGACCAAGACATAGATTTTAGGAGCTTTTTCTTTCTCTCTCTCTTTTTCTTTAATTTCAAGGGAAGGGGGTGCTTCCATTTCATGCAGCTCAAATGTGTTTTATCCACTGAGCAAGGAAGGGAAAAGGGAGATCCCAGTATCCCCAGGGGGCTGCCCCCTCATCCAGACAACAGCCTGTGGGGTCCGTGCTGGCCAGTACCCATAGTTCATGACCCAGGGCAGTCTCATTTTTGTGCAGGTGAATCTGTCCCCTCCGTTGCTGGGTGGCTGTCATATGTAATTAGTACTCAGGTCTCACAGCCTAGCTTGGAGTTCTCTTCCACCCAGGGGACCCCAGACCCCTACCCAGACATTACCCCAAGTTAGGAATCCTGCAGTCACGTTGGCATTTCCATTTCTATGGGCATTTCCAACTCAGTGAGTGGGAAATTGCTCTGTAATTTCCAAAAGCAATTAATTATGCAGAAAATGTTGCATCCAAGAAAAACAAGAATTTAAAAGAACCATCACTGTGAAAAGTACCACACCAGCTTGGAGTGGGGACATTTTTTTTTTCTTTCCCTGGTTGTTGTTAGTGTGTTTGTGAGTGAGGTGAACCTGGGCTGCTCGCATCCTGGTCCGGTGAGTTCTAGGACGGACACCCCTCACAGCCTCAGTTTCACACCTCTAAATGGAGGTGATGACCCCATTTGAGAATGAGACAAAGCACCTGTACAAATGCATGAGCACAATGCCTGCCACCCAACACAGAAAACACGCAGCCTGTCCCTCTTCCCGCTCCCACTCTTTCCACAAGTTTTTATCAAAGAGCACAAAGAAAGCTTAAGATTCCAAATGGAACACTCCCCACCCCCAGTAGCAGACAGAGAGACCTTAAAAGTAGGATTTGTGGGTGGAGGGGGTCGATTCTGGCTGCTTTACTCTCGTACGCACAGCATGTGGAAATGTCAACCCGTTACGTGCGGCTGTGTTGCTAAGCTTCACACATCGCCATCTTTTCAGTTTTGTACCATTAGGGAAAACTGGGGGGCGGAGGGCGGGGGCAGACAAAGTCCAGAGGTGTTTGGAGCATGTGTCAGCTCCAGGCCGTTCTGGCCTAGAATAGACAAGTCTTGGTACACAAAGATACACTCAGGAAGATGGGAATGGAGCTGGCTGGCCATGAGACTGGGGGGCCTGGAGTTGTGGATGCACTATTGTTTAAGCTGAATAGGCAGTGGGGGGACCCCTGGCAACCTCTCGGTGCACGTGCTGCCTCAGTGACCCCACATAACCGTGGATAAAGGGTTCTTAGAGGTGCTTGTGTCTGAGTCAGTGGCCTGTGCCACCCAGCAAAGGGCAGTCCCTGAGTCAGTGCCACCAAATCTGTACCTTCTTTCCTGCTGGGTGGTTCTGTCTGTGAGTCATCCTATCAACCCCATGAGGAAGCAAACCACAACCGGGGGCAGAGCGGCTCATCGTACAGGACTGAGGAGCCCCCCAGTCTGCAGAGCCAGAAATGTCCTGGTAGGAATGTGTGGATGACGGGGATGGCGATGAGGAGAATGACATTTACTGTGTGCCAGGCACTGGGCTGCGCTCTCCCACAGGGCTGTCGTGACCCTCCCGGTTTCTCTGACAACAAAGCGTGATCTTGAGCAGCTTCTGGGTTGCCCGCTGGAGTGCAAACCCGGAGGGTCTGCCGGGCTGCAGAGCCCGAGTTCTGCGCCCCGTGCTGCCGGCTTCTCGTGCCACGTGTGCCGGCCCTGCTGACCACCCTCACCGTGTCCCACAGGCAGTCTGGGTGTGTGGGGCCGGATACCAGAGGTGACTTTGGTTTCATGTTTCATTTATTCATTTTAAAAGGAAAATTTTAAATAAGGGAACTTGGGATCTTCTCACCAAACATACTTCACTTCCCATTAAAACAGTGGTTTTCGAAGTGTTTGGTTCCAAGACTCTTAAAAAATCACTGAGGGTCACAAAGGGCTCTTGTTTCCATGGCCTAAATCTATCAATACTTACCATATGGGGAATCGGCGATGATGAGATCACTGTGAATGGGCCAAAACAAGCCTTAAGGTCACCTGGCTGGGTGGAGTGGTGGAGGAGACAGTTTGTTATTAAAATGGCTTTGTGGGGGCCATGTAAATCAGCTCCTCTGCCCTGAAGAAGAAAGGGGGGAATGTCATTTTAACTTTAGCGGAGAGCTTTAGGTAATGTGGGGGTGGGGAGAGATGGCAGGGTGCTGTGGACCAGAAGATGTTAAACATGAGAATTGGGTTTTCTGAAAAGGGGGACATGGTCATCTGATGACAGTAGAATCAGGGACTTATTCTTTTGACATAGAACACAACAATTCCGTGTCTCCTGAGCGAGGCCCCATCTAGGAAGGAAGACGTTAGGGACGACATTTGCTGAGCTCAGGGTCTCTGTCGACCTTAAAACAACTTGCCTGGGAGAAAAGTCACCCCATGTGTATTTACCATTGAGCAAAATTTTCCTTAGGAAGTCTGCAGCCCTATTAAAGATTAATAGGGGATCTTATTTTCATATGTTTCCGCTTAAAGTCTGTTTGTGCAAGTGCCGGCTGTGAGCCATTCAGACATCTCCTTGCCTTCCCCCCTCCCCTGTGCCCGAGGGCAGCAGCACCCGGGCTCCTCTAACGTGCGGAAGGTAAATGAACACGCCCCTGAGCAGGGCGCGGAGCTTGGAGCGCAGGTACCACGGAAATATGAGTGCTTGTCCTTCGGGAGTGGGGGCAAGGGGAGGAGTTTAGCAAATTATCAAAGTCGAAAGAACCCATGTAATTTTAATTTTTCATCTGCAGAGAAACCCCCAAGAAGCAAGGTTTGACTGAAGGAAGCCAGGCAGCGTGTGGGATAACTTCTAGAATTTGCTTGTGTTTGTCTATAGTAATTAGACTTTGCTTCCTCTGGCTATAAACATTATGAAGTGACACGCTCTTGTTAAGGTGCAGACAGCACTTCCTGATGCCAGCCAAGTCAGCAGAGGGCATTGTATGGGGACCACATGTGGGCACCTGCTCAACTACCTTGGCCCCTTACCACAGGTATGATTCCACTGACTTCCACAACACATTTCTCTGCTTAAAGGCATGGAGAACTGATGTGGAGAAATCTCTCCGAGGTCTTAACGGTGGGCCTGAGCCTGACGTGAATCATGAGTTTGTCAAGCATATACCGACCTTGAACGGGTGGATTGGGGACCTCAGGACAAAGCATTTCACGTGCTGAGTTATTATCACACAGATTCTTGGGAAATATCAGTGTGGCTGTCTCTACCCTTGGGCTCCATGGAGGTCTCAAAGGTCAGAGTGGACCTCCTGGGCTGGTCCAGAGCAGAACAGAAGACACAGCGCTGATGAGTCTTGCCTCATCCCAGGAATCTGGGACAGTCACAGCGGGTGCTGGGTGCCAGCTCTACTTAACACTGTGAAGGACACAGTGTCATTCAGCCCAAGTAAATGAAGCTGCTTGTCCAAAATGTCATGGTTAGTAAGTGGTTGAATTGAAATTTAAGTCTTGGTCCATTTTTACCTTCTGTATCCAAAACCTCCACTCTATACTGCTTTTCAGTATCGATTTCGTCTTCTGCTGCTGACGTAACAAATGACCACGAACGTGCATTTAACTTTAAACAACGTGCATTTATTTGCTTCCAGTGCTGGAGGCTGACACAGACTGCACGAGGTGTCCACAGGGCTGACTTCCCTCTGGGGGCTCCAAGGGTGAATCCATCTTCTTGCTCTTTCTCCTCCCTCATTTCCTAGCTTGTCACCCTGTCCTCCATCTTCAAAATCAGCAAAGGCCAGTCCAGCCTTTCTCACGTCGCATCACTGTGACGTCCTCAGCTCCCCCCTCTGTTACTTTTAAGGGCCCCTGTGATTTCATTGGGCACGACGGGATCATGCAGGAAGGACAACCTCTTTACCTTGAGGTCCCCAGCCCCAGTCACATCTGCAACATATCAGGTAACATAGTCTCAGGTTCCAGGGGTTAGAGCGTAGACATCTTCCTTATTCTACCTACTTCAAGTAGTGTTTCTTCTAAGCGTCCATCTGGATTTTAATTTTGTTATATCATGAACTGTGAAATGAGTTACCCTCCTCTCTTCCCAGTCAGTGGTTGTGAGAAAGCACAGAGCCAGATACTTAGCTTTTATCTAACCATGGCGTATGTGTACGTTTTGTACCAGCTCCATCAGCTCCTCTGTCTTATCTTTCTAAGGCCCCCAATTCCCTCAATCCATTTTACTTTTATTGTGTTGCCTCAACGCTACATTGGAATGCATCTCAAAATTCTTTCTGAAGCAAGAGAGGGCAGAAATAATTAAAGGAAGCCACAGGCGGGTGACCTTTGCAGCCCAGGGCTCCTAAGCAGGTGACCTGGAGTGCCTTAGGTTCCCACGTGCATATGAAGCAGCTTCTGGAATTCTCTCCTGAAGATGGAGGTGCCTGCAGAATTCTACGTGATGTAAGTTCACACACCACGTTAGCCTGGAGTTCTGAGCTCTGGTTCTACTGGTGAGAGATTGGTTGAACTTCTAAGGCCCCAAGTCACAAGCCTGATTTCAAAAGTGTCCCTGCAGAAATATGAAGTTACTGGATAAGATTTACTCATAAAGCATTTTAGCATGGTTGTCATCGGCTGTTATCTCATGAGAAAACTATTGGCTATCTGAGAGCTTGATGATTATTTCAGCATCCAGAAACCCTCCAATTTCTTTTTTCCCTCAATTTCTTCCCATAAAATCAAGTACTGCCAAAGCATGGTTTTCTGCACTAATGGACATGTTGAGGCATGAATAGTACAAAACAACTTTATTGAACTTGGCTATACTGCATAGGGTTGTTTGCAATGTGTTTGTGCTCCCATTATGACTTCCAGTCTGCTTATTCCATCAGGGTGTGCATTGGAAAGATTGGCTGAGGGGTGGAGGGGGAGTCCTGGCCCAAGGGCAGATCTGGGGCATCTGATCAGGCTGCCCAGAGCCCTTTCTGGGTTGGAATAAATTCCATTGCCAACTACCGTAACTTGCTTTTTAAGTTCACCACGTAGAGATGAGTTGTTCAGCCCTGTCAGCCTCTCTGCAGATGTTGATCGATGGCTGTTCGTGTTCAGAGGGCAGGGGTGCTTCGTGAGGGAATGCTGGGATTGGCCAGATGCTGACCTGGACTTCCCCAGGGAGCTGCTGTAGTTTGGTGTGATCAGAAAGGCCAAGGAAGTCTCACGTGTCTGCACTGCAGCCTGCGTTCACCCACCCCACACCTTAGGGAGACACAAGCAGGATGCATGGAGAACAATGACTCCTTGCTCCACCTGCATTCCCTGAGGCTTTCTCACAGCCTTGTGGGTCCAGCTCAGAGGGCGGTGACCCCCACCTCCAGCGACCCATGTGCTGCTGGGCCAGGAGCTGCCAAGGAGCCAGATAAGCAGTGGTGACCAGGGTTCCTCAGGCGAGTGGGGAGTGGGTGGTAGCCTCCTGAGGAGCAGAATGAAGCAGGGTAGGGATTCGGTGGGAATGAGGCATCGATCTCTCCTTGGCCACGGGGCCCTTCCGGTCCCCAGGAAGTAGAGGCATTAGGCAAGTCTCAGAGGCTTCTGGGAGCTCACCGTGTTCCTTCCCAACCACGTGGGGCCACGCACAGCCTGGCTCAGTCACTGAGAAGTGCATCAAGTGGCTGAGACTTTCATCGTCCCACCAGGAGTGGGAAGCCCTGGAGAGGGGCTGAGGGGCAGAAGGTGGGCGGAGCTTTGGGCACCTGTGCCTGGGACACGTGAACCCGCCCCAGGGCCTTTGCTCCAGAGTGGACGCACTCACTCCCAGACAGGGAGCACCCCCGCTTTCTGGAGGGTGTCCTGAGATTGCTCCGGGTCAAATGTGGGTCCTTTGCTCCGGGAAACCAGCACGCACAGCCCAGAGTGGGGAAGAGCGAGGCCAGACAGCATCCCTGCAAACGTATTTCGTATCGGCTCTGATTTGCGAACGGATGCTTTGCAGACGTGCTCGCCAGTAGGCTGCCGGAGAAGGGCTAAGGTAATTTTCTAAAAACAGAACGAGAAAAATCTGTTTTGTGTCACTGTACCAGAAAATTGCCATGCCAGGTCTCCTGCTTTGCCGTCCCACGTCTAATATTAGCAGCGTGTTTTTCAAATTATTTTTATTCTGTGGAGGAGAGCAGCAGCATTAACAAACTTACGGAATGATATTTAGTCATTTCAAATATGTCTTTTTTCCCTAAACCGAGAGAGAAAAAAAAATGTGGATTTTCTTAAAATGCCTTTATTTTACAAGTTCCTGTGACTGAGAGGTTTTAAGTCACATCACAGGCTCCGGGCTTCTCAAATTTGTTTTGGTCAAAGTTGGTGCCTTGAGGGACACAGATGCAGCCTCTTCAGAGTATGTAATGCAAGAGGCAGCAGAAGAGACGTGAAGAGCTCGAGGGCTGTCCGGGAAAACCCGCCATAAACGCCTCTTTTTCATAGCAGGTGGCTGGACACTTCCCGGACGGCCCTGGTGTGTGTCTCTGGGTTGCACTTGCTGCGGGGTTTTGCTGCCGGGGCATCACCCTGGAATGGGCCGGGGACTGGGGAGACAAGATGAAGGGCTGGGGAGGGAAACTTCATTGGGCAACGTGTATTCGGAGTTCCGGATGAAGCACTTTATATAACTGTCACGGCGGTATCGCAGGAGCCATTTAAAGTCACTTTAGATGGCGTTTGCCCCGTTTTCCAGGTGACGGAACTTGAGAGTCGCAGAAATGAAATAACTTGCAGAGGTATGAGAACTGGAGTTAGAAACAGATGCGTGTCACTCCCAGGCCTGTCGCGCTTGGCTTCCTCTAGCTGACCCCTTGAGCAAGCATTCAGAAGCTAAGTGGCTCGAGCTGAAAACCAAGACTCTAGAGCCCTCATGTTCCACTTGGGCTCTGAGGACAACGCTCGTGATGCCTTACACGAGCGGGCTAATTAAGAGAATGAGCATGTCCCCAAGGTTCTGGGTTCCCCCTGGGCAGTCAAATCTTGCCACAAGTGTGTGGGCACTTGGTACGGTTCCAGGGACCCATAAAAGGAAAGTCTCCTCTCATGGGTAGACTCCCCACCCCCTTACGCAGAGCTCCGAAGGCATCGTCTGGCCCCGTGCGTGCTCCCGCATTGCGTTCAGAGTGCTCGCGGAGGCTAAGTCAGTGGGACATTAGGAAGACAATCCGGTCAAATGGTGGCAGAGGGAGAGCAGTTATACACTCGGTGAATGAAATAAAATCCCAGGAAAGTCCAGTACTTTCTGCACTTCTCCCTTTCGAGGCTGTCTTAGGCAGTGGGCACTTCCTCTGCCAGCGAGGGCCACCTGCCACCACCCACTGTGCCTGTGACTCTTGGGCAGGACCTTAGTCTCTGGCCCTGAGCTTGGGTGTGAGAGGAGAGGATCTTCTAGAAAAATCTTGGTTTCTCTACTCAAAGGAAACCAAATACCTTGACACTGAAATCATGTGTACCCGTAGAATAGAGTCGTGGGAAAGAGTAATAACAATGTTTTGAAAACAAGTGTTCCCCCCCCCCCACCGCCCCAAGTATAATAGCTCCGCGTGTCCCACAGACTGTATTTCTGAGATGGGAGCAAAATCCAAGAGCGTAAGTAATGAAGCAACATAGTGAAGGAATTCTGGTTAATTAGTGTCAGAGCCTGGATCTCATTCAAGATTTCACAGTTCTTAGTCCAGGCTCAATTCCACCAACATGCAGCTCGTGTCCAAGTACGGGCTTTGTCCTGGGAAAACATTTAAAGCAGGTGTCCAACCTTTTGGCTTCCCCGGGGCATATTGGAAGAAGAGTTGTCTTGGGCCACACATACAATACACTCACACTAATGACAGATGATGAGCTAAAAAAAAAAAAGTCACAAACAAATTGCATCATGTTTTAAGAATTTGTGTTGGGCCACATTCAGGGTCGTCCTGGGCCGCAGGTTGGAGATGCCTGATTTGAAGGATTAGGATAATCCAGGATGCGTTCAACTGGGCATTTCTCCTAGGATTTTTACCTGTTCTCCATAACACTGTTTTCCTTAAAGTGGTGCAGAAAAAGTAGGCAAATGATTTTTTCCCCATTGTCGGGAGACCATCTGCTGTTTGAGAAGACTCTCCTGGACTTTATCATTTATAATCATTTTTCTATGTCCAGCTAGCAGCATGCTTTCGTTAATACGATATTTTCTGCATAAACCACTGTTTTCTCTTCAGCAGATTTCCTAAGGCCAACTTGGCATTTGTGGGCATTTTCCTCCTCTTTAACGGAGGGAAATTTTCTCTTCTGAGGGAGATACATTTGTATATTAGTGACTATTCATTTCATCTTCTCCGAGAAACAATCGTGTTCATCAGTTCCGTCGCCATGGAGATTTCAGGTCTCCAGAAGCCATCCAGTTGTGGATTTTCTTTGTTAATCCCACACCGGATGTCAAAGCGTTCTTGTTTGGATCACGGCTGCCTCCCAGGCAGGGAAGCCATTAGCCCAGGGTGGGCAAGGGCAGCGTGCGGAGGGGGCCGTCCTGGGGTGCTGATTTGCAGGTGCTCAGGCCATGGCTGCTGACTGGACAGGTGGAGACCGGGGCTCTGACATCCTACTGGACACTTGGCTCCACACAATGCCGGGAGCTCAGCACAGCCTCCCCCCACCTCACGACCTTCCTTGCAGGCCCAGCCTGCCTGTGTGCACCGCCGTGGCACCACTGCGGGCTGAGTGGTCCGCGCCCCGATTCCGGCCCCTCCCGCTGCTCCTCCTCTCTCTCACCACTTCCGGCCCTCCGTGCTGCCTTGTGGTTCACCGCCGGCCACGGTGCTGCGTGACCATTCCCCCCGCTTTCCGCCCGCTTCCCACGCTCCGCATTGCGGCTGGAGAGTCAGGGCACGGAGTAGCTTTTGAGTAAATCTTTGCTAAACCGCGGAGAAGCCCAAGAGTCTTCCTAGTGTGCAAAGCTGAGCATCTTACTTCTGTTTCAAATCCTCCCGTGGCTCCCATTGCTTTTAGGATAAAATCCAAACGCTTGGGTCATTCAAGGCTCTTTGCAACCTTGCCAGCCCCGTCTTTCATCACTCACCATTTGCGTCCAGCCCCAGGGAATGACCGTTTTCTGGATGACCCATGTGTTAAGTGTGGTGGCTGCGAATGACCTCCAGCTGTGGGGTCAGAGTGAATGCGGTCACATTCCAGCTCTACCACGGGGTTCTGTCCCCTGGAGGGAGATACGTAACCTCTTCTCACCTCAGTGTCTTCATCTGTAAAAGGGGGCTCACAACACCTACCAAGATTGTTGTGAGAATTAGATGTGTGACTACACGACAGGCCCTTAGATCAGTACCTGGCACATGCCAACACTCCATTATTGTTACCCTGGGATTATTAGGATTGTGGTTACTTTGCCACATGCCGCCTCTTTCTGCCTGGAATACATGTTTATCCTAACACCTTTACCTGGTAGACATCCTGCACGTCTTCCAAGTGTCAGTCCCAATATCACGGCCTCTCTGGATCCAGCTTCGGTAGCTGCGTGGTGTCAGAAGCTTCAGGTGTAAGATCAGAGTGTGTGGTTTTAAGTCGTGTTTCTACTGCTCAGTATTTTACACTCGTCTAAACCTGGTAGGCTGTGGTTTCCTCATCTGTAAAATTAGGATAATAAAGTAATGGTCCCTACCATGTTAGAATTGTCAGGAAAAAATATAAAGTTTGCAAAAACATACATAGCATATATGAAGGCTGTCCGGAAAGTATCGAGCCATGTAATATGAAAAATGGAGGCATTCATGGCTGGGATTTTCCTGAACAGCCCTTGTACTAAATGCTTCATCCGTGTTAGGTATTACTTTTATTAGCAGCCTTTCTTACCTTTGATCAAGAACTAGCCACTGTATTATTACAATCTTTCTACTTGTTTCTCTCGGCTTCTAGACCGTGAGTCATTTGAGTTCAGGGACAGGGAACTCATTTATCATTAGATCACAAGCACTGGACACATAATCCAATGGAACGGACAAGAATTCAGCTGCTTGTCAACACGTGTGACCAATGGCACACGCTGCTTTAAGAGATTTCAGAGGAGCATGTGGGTAGGAGAAGTTATTAAGAAGGGAGAATCTTGGGGGGAGGCCTGTTGCCTTTCTTTGGAAGGTACTGAAGGCTGGAGGTTAACTGGTGCTACACCATTTCATTGGGGCCAAAGGTGACTGGGGGTGGGCAAGGACACCTGTCTGGGGCATGGTATAGGCTCCGTCAGCGGGATTCATCACATCGTACTCGTTCTTAAACGGGGTTGTGCTGAGAAATATGTAACAATTGGTTCTCCAAAAGCAATACAGAGCCCCGGCTTGCAGAGTTTGCCAATTACCGTGGTGCAAATACTCCCACCAGGGCCGCTTTCAAGCTCCCACTGGGATGTTAACCAACTCACGGAACTCCTGGAAACTGCCCGGTCAGCCAGGAAGGCGCTGGCTCCAGCACACCGCTGTACAGACTTCTTCCTGCAGTCCCTCTCCCTGTACGATGTGAATCCTATCTTGCAACCGTCCTTCTCCACATGGAAATGTCACGAGCTGGGTCAGATGGGACGGGGCCATGGGAATGTTAGTGTTTCAGAGGTGCTGGAGGTGCTCGCAGTTATTTTGAAACTCTCCCTCCTCTGACTGTGCTCGTCTAAGGGCCAGGCTCTGCGCCGACGATCTCTCACGCGCCAGCCTGTGCGATGTTCTGCTCAGAGCAGTATATCCAGTTTTATTCTTCCAAGCAGGGTTATGCTCTCTGCAGCAGACTGACTCAATTAGCCTTTCATTCCAGAGTCCAATTGTGAGTCAATTCTGAGGTTGTTAAGCAAAATGAGTCTGGTGGCAGTCGCCTTGCACTGAAGGACAGTAATCCGCATCTCAGGCTGTTCAGTTAATAGTCTCCTCGAGGGACCACGAGAAACAGGAGACACATAGACAGAGCAGCCTCTCGACCGTATCTGGAGGCCCGGCCGGGAGCGTGGGGCTGCCAGGTCCGAGAGCCGATCAGGTTGTGGGCAGAGCTGGAGCCTCAGCTGCCCGTCCTGCAGTTGGCTTTGCAAAGTTAGAAGCCCTGTACCACCAGATCATTAACTTTCATGACCGGGAGGATGCTTCTGAAATTAATGCCCAGTCCAAGCTGGATGCCATTGGAGCCAGTTGAATAAGCCTGGGCCACCTTTAGGGACTTCCTCTGAAAAATAAATCCTTTAACCAGGCTACAGAATACAGCCAGGTTTTATGCGCTTCAATGTGTTCAATTAGAGTCAGAAAAGACCAGCGAGGCTGAGACTGGGGGAAGGACCCAGGCGCGCACACACGTGCATGCACACGCCTCCCATGGAGGGTTTTGCCATGGAAAGGGCCTCTCTGAGGAGTGCCAGGTGCTCTGCAAAGACAGTAAAGCAGAGCTCCAGCACTGCCCCAGGGACTCGTCGTGATGGAACCAGGCACAGGACACATGGAGCACGCCAATCGGCACAGAGAGGGAGGCTCAAACACCCCTTGTTTACAGGGGTTCCATGAGAGACCAGTCTCCCGTGAACACTGCACAGCCTTTGCAAATGGGCTATGGACTCCAGTGATTTCATCAGGCCTTTCAATCCCCTTCTAGTTAAATTTGTGGTAAAGGGGCACCTCTGTGCTCCCTATCCTCCGTTTACAAACCTCTGTGATCATCACCCATCCTGCCTTGCTCTGTCTGCTTGTTTATATCATAAACTATGCTGAGGAAATACAGTTTCTGGGGTGGAAAGGAGTAAAAGCAGCACTGGGTGTGCTGGCCGCCAACTCTGGGGAGCTGAAAGCAAAGAAAGCCAAGACCACTGTTCATTGTCTCCCGTAATTGCCGGAGCATTTACATTCTCTGGCAGTCCATTGTGTACTTCACAGAGCGACAGAGCTGTTGCCGGCTGAGATGACCTCAGAGGTGGCTCAGCTCTCAATCAGGATTTCTCCAACAATATCCTCTTCAGGCTGAAAAATAGCCAGTTGGTCCCAAAGTGGCCTATTCCTCCCCAGAACAGCATGTCTGCATTCCCTGTCCATGTCTGGGTCTCTGCAACTTCCCCACCACCCAGGGCTTGCGGGGGGACTGTGCTGACCCCTGGGGGAGTCCCCCAACTACAGACACATGCTGCATTTTGATCAGTGGACCCTCCAGGTACCACCTCGAACTGCAGGCCCACCACACCCAATCAGAGACAGTGAAACCAAGGCCAGAGAGAGAATCACCTTGTCCCTTGTGCCTTTGCCTTCAATTCCTAGAAGGCAAGCTCCGTGCCCCCCCACCCCAACCCGTCAGCTGTCTGAAATTAATCACTGTCCCCTAGGCTGGTGGATGAGAGATGACCTACAAGACAGACACACATAGTTTTTAAGCCAGTAGGAATTACGGGAGCAGATGGGCTGTAGGATCTGATTTTGAAGCCAGGAACATGATTCTGTAGAAAGTAAATATTTTCCTAGCGTGGCTCTCCCGTGAGTGTGTGGAGAAGCAGATTTCCTAAAGATGCAAATAAGTCTCGTCGGAAATAAATATTGAACGGAAACTTCAAAGCACCTAGATTTCTCCAGTTGCAGGCCCCGAAGACTTCCCTGCAAATAAGCAGACACACAGGTGGGCGAGGGCTGGGGAAGGTGGGGTGGGGACGATTTGGGGACTGTGCAAACAGACGATGCTGCAGTTTAAAAGTGATAAAAGGAAAGTTCTGTGTGTCTAGAGGCTCGGGGTATTTTAAAGCACCCTCTCCGCTTCCCTTCCTGCTGCAGGTCGCGCCTTGCTGATTTCTTCACCAACTGCCAGCCGGAGTCCAGGTCTGTCAGCCGCTGTCTGAAGGAGAACTACGCGGACTGCCTCCTGGCCTACTCGGGGCTCATTGGTAAGACGGGGAGAAGCCGGGCGGGGGCAGAGTCTCCCTGCGGGCGCCGGTGCAGGGGCCCGTCTCCCAGCAGCGCTCTGTGCCGGCGGCGTTGTGATGTCAGGCCGTTAGGGAAGGGCCCGGAGACCGGACCCGGGTGCGTGGAAGCCAAGGCAGGAAGCAGGGGCTATTGAAGTGCAGGAGGTCGGCGTGGGGGCGACCTGCGAAGCGGCTCCAGGGAGAACTGGCCGTGGGACCACAGCCTGGTTATGGAAGAGGGGAGCAAGTCCAACCACGTTACTGGAGTCAGGGAACTTCGGGAAAAGGGCCACGTGGGAGCCATCCATCCTGGCGGAATCCAACAGGCTGTTTCCCAGAAACGGCCCCTTGGGAAGAAAACCCCGAACTACCGGGGTCCTTCCTAGAGCCATTCGTGTGCCACTCTCGTAGTCCGGGCCCTGGTGTGCGGAGGGTGACGTGGTCCACGTCACTGTTTTCTGAGAACAGACATCGCAGAAGGAGGACTTTCTGCCTTTCGAGACCCGAGGCATCAGAAGCACCAGGTTCTCAGCGTTGGGAGAACGGCGCGATTGAACAGGGCACCTGAGCTGGAGGAGAGCCAGCACGGAGGCGACTGTGCCCGCGGCTAAGAGGGCAGGCGGGAGGAAAGCCTGGGGTCCCCGGCCGCAGGGACTGCGGAAGCCTGCGTGACAGAGCGCCGGCACGGTTGACGATTGGGAGCCAAGGCGGGGTGAAGGCCGTGCAGGGGCGGGGGAGGTCCCGGTCGTTAGGTGCTGCGTCTCAGCCAGGGTGTGTGTCCGGCCAGGATCCCAGGAGTCGCCAGGCAGGACGCATTGCCCAAGATTGGCGGCACAGACTAAATTCTCTGTCACCAGAGCGTCTTCAGCAGGAGACCCGGGAAAACCAACGATGGCACCTAAGGCGGGGATATCACAGGTGTCTGCACCCTCATCCCAACCTTTGCTGAAGCGATTCCTGTGCTCTGCTGGGTCATGCCTGTCACCAGTTATCGGCCGCTCTGATGGCTGTGTCCAATGAGTGTATTCCAAAATGGCATTCACTCTCTCCTTTTCCTGAATAAATTAGCTTCTAGTAGGGATGATTTATCAACTATGGAATTACAGGTCTCAGAAATAACAGACGTCATGAAGGCATGCTCACTGTACAAAACAAAAACCAAAAAAACAGGAGACAGTATTATGGATCTTCAGGCACACTCCCAGATGTAATTACTATTAACACCTCAGTTTGTAGCCCTGCAGGCAAACAAGCTCATTAAACCCTCCCTGAGTGGCCAAGGTGCAGCGGTGCCAGGCACCGCTGGCGTGGCACACGGTTACGTGCCTGAGGGTGGCGAACTCCTCACCGTGGAAGGGAGTAATTGCGTGAGACAATGCACTCTGCAGACCACACTTTATTTCTCTGTTGGGTCCGATCTTTCCCTCGGCCCTGGTCGTTGGGTTCTAACTTCTTTCAGGACTTAGCTTGTTCCTACTTGTCCCACGTGTCAGGGATCCACTGTGTGGCCAGGCATGCTAAGTCCATGCATTTTCACCTCTTTGCTCCGCGTTTGGGGTGCCTGTTCCTCTTTCATCCAAAGTTAGGAGCTCCCTCTCTACTGTGGGTTGAAATTCTCATCCCAAGGTCTAATGGCATATAATTTAGTTCAAGTTGGCAAGGAATGTAGCACAAAGAAGATAATGTCCTTGACCCAGAGAGCTTACAAAGAATTTTTTTCCTGTCTGTGAACCAAATATACCTGGTGGATCACTGACAATTTATTGCTTCTTACTTCCATAAAATGTATCAAAACTGACGGCTTCTTGGCATGAGTAGGCATTGCCTGGTGTGAGCCACCCAGGAGAGGACATTTGGGTTGTGTTAAGGGTAAGTGCATTGTTTATTTGTGCCAGCCCAGAACTCATCCGAAAAACCAGGAAGACGTGGGCAAGAGGGACCACCCAGTATTTCTTTGAGGGCTTTTGAGGATTGTTGAGACGCTGCTCCGGGAGCCATCAGCTTGGAAAACCCCCACTGTTTGTTTCCAGTTCGTTCAGAACTTGGAGGACTTTATTTAAATGTTGAGGGCCGGGCAAGCTGCAGCCTCATGACGTACGTAGAGTATGTGGGGTAACCCATACGGATCACTTCGAAGCTTCAGTGCTTTTCTCTGAAGAAGCCATTTGCTTCTGAGGGAAGTGGGCTCAAAGTCCTGAAAGGATTTTTAAGATATGGAAAACCAGTTCTATCCATTTATGAAGATTAATGACATTTTCGAGAAAATGCAAGGGACTTGGCACCTCACGCACGCGTTCAGTTAATTCTCTCCTACTCCGCGGTACCCATGCCAATTGTGCAGGAAAAGCAAGTGCCCTAAGTGCAGCTCAAGGAGTTCTGTTATAATTTTTTAAGTAAATGTGTAAATTATTTTATGTGCACAAGATAAATTGCCAAGAAAATGCACTGCTTAACATAATTTCCCACTCAGCAAACACAATGTTTGTAATTATCCATGGTGCATCCGCCGTCAGAGGAGCATTTGTTTCTTTGCAATAGGAAAGCTCCTATCACCACACGAGAATAAACCACCTTGGTTTTATTCTTTTAGGTACAGTCATGACCCCCAACTACATAGACTCCAGTAGCCTCAGCGTGGCCCCCTGGTGTGACTGCAGCAACAGTGGGAATGACCTGGAGGAGTGCTTGAAATTTTTGAATTTCTTCAAGGACAATACGTGTCTCAGTGAGTATTTAAAAAAACAGGAAGCAAAGATGCCTGAATATCAGGAACCAGGTGTGACTTCCTGGTGTCCTTTCTGAGCTCACGCTGTACCTGTGTTTCTTGTATCAGCCTCCCTCCCTCCCTCCACCTCTCTCTCTCTCCCCGCCCACCCCACCCCTCACCTTTTGGCCATACTGCGTAACACAGCAGAGAACAGAGCAAGTGATGAACTGGGTGCTGCCAAGACTGAGAATCCAAAAGCCTGAGAGAGCAGGGATTCCAATAACAGAGGGTACACGATGTGGGAAAGAACACTTCTACCCACAGATCAAATTTTGATCTTGGCAACCAGCATAGAGTCTGTTCCAAAGGTTCTTAAAACCTGGGCACAGTATACCATGTGAGACACTCAGGCAAATTAGATGAGGGTAGGCCTCCAAGGGCTCTCTGAGAAAAATTAGCACGTTAACATCAATAGCCCCCTGGATGTCCCGGGTTGGCTCCAAGGAGAAGCACTTCCTGAGTTGGAGAAGTTGGCGGTGCAGCCAGCAGCCTCGGGATGGTTGGTTAGTTATCTCCGGAGAGGGAAATCGTGGTGGTGGAGGGGCGGTACTGTGGGGGTGGGGGAGACTCCTGCTTGGAAATAGTATCGTTTATAATTGCAAGATCCTTTAGGCAACTGGGCAATATGTTTTCCAAAGGTAGGGGGATGGGGAGAAATGTATGGAAGTGAATAGCAACATTCATCATGCAAACTTCGGCTGAGATGCTTGAGTACCTCACTCATATTTTGTGACATCCACCATGAATTTATTGAGTGCCTTCAACACACCCTATTGGGAGTGTAATTCATACATTGTCTCCTTTGCTGTAAATCTGGACAAGAATCCTAGGAGAGGGAGGTAGTATGACCTTCCTGTCCCAGTTGAGTGACGCACTGGGCTCTACACACAGACCATCGATGCCAAAGATGGGATTCAAAGGTGGAGCGCCTTCTCCTTCAGCACCCTGGTCCCCTGAGGGTGTTTTTTCATGCCTGATGGTAAAGGGCCCCTTGGACAAGGACAGATGCCTGAATATCAGGAACCAGGTGTGACTTCCTGGTGGCAGGTATGGACCAAGTTTCTAGGAATCAAGGTTCACCCTCCCCTCCGGGCGCCCTGTCCTCAGACAACAATTTCTCTGTGAGGTGCTGCTGTACAGCGGCTGGTTTCCAAAGAATTGGCCAGCAATTTACCATGACACTTCGGAAACCCCCTCATGGTTTCCTTCGTTGACGAGACAAATCTAAGTGATTCTGTCACTAAGTACTTAAGTCATGTGGCTGTAACCAAATCATTGAAACTAAAACAAGCTTTTGAATTCAGAAGTGAAATTCAAACCCACAAAACTAGTATGGAGACATTTACCGAGATATTGGACATAACTCTGGAACTATACCTCGGGCCAATTTTTGGTCTTAACTTAAAAAAAAAGGAAAGTATATATGTATACGTGTGTGTGTGTGTGTGTGTGTGTGTGTGTGTGTGAGGTCGGACAATTAAGTTTGTGCACTCATCCTGAAAAAAGTGCTACACACCTCAGTGCTGAATATCACTACGGCCACCTTCGAAGTGCTCCCCTTGGGAAGCTGTGCTCCAACGCCAGCGCCTAGTCCACCCTTCAAAGCAGGTTTGGAACTCTTTTTGTGGAATGGCCATAGAGCTGTCATTGTACCCAAAATCTGACAGTTAAGTTCGCGAACTTGCCACTGCACTTACGTTGGCAGCACCGTACGAACAACTCAGGAAGGTGTCAAAACCTTGCCCAGGTTATAACACCTTACAACAGCAGCTCTGATGGCCACGAGAAAATAAAGTTGTCCCTGCTTAATACTACGTTGGTGAAGGGGAGAAAAGTCTGGTGTCTTACTGCTAGTGACTTTTCAATACAAATAAATGCAATTGGTCTTCCACAGGGACCCGAGCCAGCCAGGATGTTCATAGTCGTTTCGTTCATGCCTTGATTAGAAGGGGCCCAGCAGACCGAAGACGTGGGGTGGTAAACTCAGTCTCTTGCCCAAGGCCCCAGAGTAGAAGGAACTCCAACCCAAACGCAGAAACCCAGTTCTGCTGTCTTCGTGACACCCCCTGTCATGTATACAACTCCAGCCTATTGTTCACCTCTGGTTATTGGGGAGGAAACAATTATTTTTACACCCAAGTGCATGACAGATATGAGAGGAAGAGAACAGAATGAGCTGAAGGTGAAGGTGACTCTTACTGTCACTCAGGTCTTTCTTCAGATGCCTCCTTCCCCTCCCTGGAGCATCTTATCTGAGCTGCAGCTCCCCGTTCACACTCAGTGCTCCCTGTACCCCACCCCTACTTCCTTTTTCCCCAGGCGTTTCTCAGCACCTGGTGTATTGTAGTTTCCTGATTTGCCCCACCCCAGCCCGAACCAGAGGGTGACCTCCATGAGGGCAGGGGCTTTTGTCTTCCATTGCTGACGTGGTGATTCGTGGCTGCATTCCCAGCACAGAGCTGGGCCTGGCACTCAGTAGACGTTTGATTGGCATTTGATGAATGAATGAATGGATGGGCCCACACACAACACCAACTCTCCCAGTGTGCCAACGCCGACACGCTGGGAGGCACAGGGATTGTCCGCGAAAGGCAAAGGGTCTCTTTCCTCTACGTGTCTTACCAAGAAAGAGGAAGGCTTTATTGTTCTTGTGGTGGTGTTCTGGGTCACTCGGGGAAACCAGTCCGCCACACACCTCTCTCTGTGCATTCTACCTGTCGGTGGAGCCATGTAACCTGGCTAGGAGCATAAAAGGCATTGAGATTAATTTGAAGCTGTTGCTTACAGCCTAAAAAATGTAAAGTTGTGGAAAACAAGCTTCCAGTTTTCTGAACTTAAAGGATAACAATTTTAGAACACAATGTCACGTCTAAGAGGAACATTAGGCTTAAATTATTCTGTCTTGTATATCGAAAAACGCCAGCTAAGAGTCATATATTAACAACTTGTACATTCAGGTCCCAAATGGAGGCGTTTGATTTCTTATAAAATGAATATGAAATAAAAAAAAAACACACAAACAAACCTAAATCCAGGCCAAATCCCTGAAGACCTGATTAAAAACTGTTTTTTATTCATTTGTGGGGGGTGGGGTGGGAAACAACACACAACCAATTTATTCTTGCCATAAAAACAATCTAATCCCATGAAATTGTAATAAGCTTTTAAAATTTTACATTTTACACTTTTTCATTTAAGCAGGGCTGCTCCTACCTCATTATGCAGATTTTGTTTGGAAGACTAGCAACAGAAAGGGAAAAGGCAATCTCAGGTTTTCGCTGTATTATTGATGAGGTTTGGCGTTGACTTCTCTTTTAAGGAAACCGGTTGCACGTGCGCTGTGGGCAGTGCCTGCCTCAGAGTAGCCGCTCTGTGGTAGTGAATCACACCGTCCTGCTTGAGTGTACCGCCCGCCACATCAGTGCGTGCAGTACGGAGTCACCTCGGTCTCATAATTAGGGATGTTATGCTTTAAACAACAACAACAACAAAGCCTCATGAGTTTGCTTTCAGTATGTAATTCTGACGGAGCACCAAGATTTTCTTGGAAGATGGGACAGTGGGTTTGATCCCAAGTCACAGGTCTGAGGCTGGATTTCCAAGGCCTGGATGAGTGAGTATTTCAAAGCAAGGACCTAGCGCACAACTAGGAGCCTAATAAGTGTGTGGTACACTTGGAGTGTAGCAAAGTGTCCAGTTCGGTTTGATGAATGAGTTGTGTTTTGAACATCCGACCCATTGCCTGGTTCTCTCAACCCACGCAGGGCGGGCAAGGAAGGGGCTGTGTTTTGTCCGGAGAAGTGCGGCGCTCTGATCAGAATTTCTGGTGTGCTTCTCCGGCTTCACGCGGCTCGTCTGCTACGTGTGCTGCTCGACTTTGAAAGTGGATTTCCTCCTGTTTCATTGCAGAGAATGCAATCCAAGCTTTCGGCAACGGCTCCGACGTGACGGTGTGGCAGCCAGCCCACCCGGTTCAGACCACCACTGCCACCACCACCACAGCCTTCCGGGTCAAGAACAAACCGCTGGGGCCGGCAGGGTCCGAGAATGAAATCCCCACTCACGTTCTACCGCCTTGTGCCAACCTACAGGTAAGAGCCAGGCCCGAGCTCACGTCCGTGGGACACAGACTCGTGTTCTGGATACATGGTGAGTGATGCTTAGCTTGGAATCTTAAAAGTACATTTGAACCATGACCGGTGGAGATTGGGACGTGCCACGGAGTGGACAGGAGGATGGACTTTGAACCAACTGCCATTTGCTGGGGGCAAGGCTTTGGTCAAGGCTCTGGTACATCCATCCTTGGTGTCTTCACTGATAAGACGGGAGGGAGGGGCTGGGCAGAGCCGGGTGGGTGTTTATTCCTTCTGCTTACCCCGTCTTCCCTACAAAGCGGCGCGTGTGGGAAAGAAAGGGGCTCTTGGGTTTGTCCCCACCCCTGTGACTTAAACTGCATGTGGACTATTTAGCTGTATCTAAGGTAAAGCAGAGGCAGTGTTCCTAGGGAAGGGTTAGCTCAAGCAGAGTCTCGGACAGGTTCGTTTTTCAGGAAGCAAAAGAAAACGCTCTTCGTGGTGAGAGGAGCTGTGAGCAAGGCCCGGCCAAACCCCTCGGGGTGAGTGGCCGGGAGGCTTCTCGGGGGTCGGCGCAGCCCTCCGAGGGCAGAACCACAGCACACGCACAGCGCTTTCCCGACCTCGGTCCGAGCGGAGCGTCTATGCTGTTTCTTACTGATTTATTTTATAATAATGAGTGTTCACCTGCTGGGCAGGACGTGACGCGTCTGTGTGCTATGAGTGTTTGCACGCACTTCACCTCTTTGGCTGATGCTCTCCTGACCACTGCGGGGCAGATGCTACTATTATAGTCTGGCAGCTTTAAGGACACAGGGGCTTCCGCTGGGGCCCGCAGAGCTGGCGAGTCACAGAACCCCGCACCGGGGACCCAGAAGCCTCGTGTTCTCTTCACGGTTCGTCCTGAACTTGGGAGGGAGTGGCGACCGATGGTGACTTCTCCCTCCTGCCGTGCTGGGGAAAGGGGACATGCGCCCAGCCCTGTGCTGTCACACTTGTCACCCTTCGTACTTGTCCCTGAGGACATCCTTCCTCCTCTTCCCTTCTTCCCCGCTGACCACCAGTCTCACCAGAAGGCCCACCAGAGCCTTCTTTTGACGAGTGCCATCCTGACTGACCCGCACCCCCTCTGGTCCCTAGAAAGCACCGGGGTGGTTTTCCCACTTCTGAGTTGCTCTGTGTCTTCTCACACCAGCACCTCCCCCCTTCTCCTTGGATGTCCTCGACGCTATTGGTCTGAGCTGCGGTCTCCGTCCTCCTGGGTCTCTGCTCCCTGGTACCCACGCTCAGCGGTGCAGCCTCGGGCCAAGCGCATGTTCTTCGTAGTGCAAAGCATTTCTCGAACACTTCCTGTCTCCAAAGCGCTGTGCAGAAAGTGCCAGAACTAGGGGGAAACCGTGGCACCTCTGTGCTCCACCCTGCAGGAGGGCCCTGGGGCTCAGGGAGGGCAAGTGACTTGCACAAAGTCCCACAGCCAGTTGGAGGTGGGTCTGGGGTCAGACTCAGCCGCCCGGAGATGGTCGGTCCTCCAGCTCTGGCCAGTGCTCAGCATCCTGCTTCCTCCCGGGTCCGCTTTCTGTCCCTGCTGGGTCCACTCACATTCCAGCACCATTAATGACAGGTGGCAGGATGAGGATAGGACCTTGTTGTCATCGGGTGACAGTTGTGGCCGGAGACGGTTCCGACCAGAAGAAGAGGCGCTGGCTGTCTAAGAGCGCAGCGCGTGTGGCCTGTCTGTGAAGCTCCTGTGTGCGTGACGATGGGCATCTGAAAGCACCTTCCTCAGTGAGCTTACACATGGCAGGCAAGGGACAGCGTGCCAACGTGTTTAGAAGGTCAGACTAAGTCAGTAGACGACATCTCCAAGGAGTATGCCTGTCCCCACCGCCCGATGGCAGCCCCAGACTTCTGCTTCCCGTGGCGCCGCGCATGGCTGGTTACGGCTAATGACGTCACAGAGCAGCAGAGGCAGGTGACAGCTAATGACGTCACAGAGCAGCAGAGGCAGGTGACGGCTAATGACGTCACAGAGCAGCAGAGGCAGGTTACGGCTAATGACGTCACAGAGTTCTCTGCCAGGGCTGCGATTTCTGACTCCGAGGCCTGCGCCCTTTCTGCCTTGTTTCATGACCTTGGGGCAGCCTGGGCTCCTTCTTTGAACTAGGAATGGACAGAGAGGAGGACGTAAAACGTAGAAAAAGCGGGTCGTGCAGTATTTGTCTTTCTGTGTCTGGCTTATTTCACTTAGCTTGAAGTCCTCCAGGTCCGCGTGGAATCGGAGACTAGCAAGCTCCGAGATGCAGAGAGTAGAGTGGTGGTTACGGGAGGCCGGGGGTCAGGGAGGTGGGGAGATGTTGGCGGATGGGGTACAGAGTTCAGACATGCGGGATGGATGAGATCTGGAGTTCCAGAGAACACATGGTTAACAGTACTGTATCGGATCCTTGACGTCGGCCAAGAGAGTAGATTTTAATTGTTCTCACAACCCCCCAAAATGCTAACTATGTGAGGTGATGGACACTGTGTTAATTAGCCTTGATTGTAAACCTTCCCCAGGTACACGCTTCCATCAACACATCACGTTCTGTCCTGAGGTATATAGAGTTTCCTTTTGTCAGTTGTAACCCCGTAGAGCTGGGGGAGGCATAACAGGACGAAGCTGGTTTTGAGAGTGCCATGTGCCCCAGTTCTCGGTGGAGGCAGCCACGCGAGTGATGGGGCCACCCAAAGCTCAGACTTAGGGCTGGATTTCTTCATGCCGTGGCCCCAGGAGACAGGGTGCAGGGAGAGAACGGAAAGTTTGCCATAAAACTATTGCAGCTTGATGATGACTTATATTAAGAACACTGGGGCGATCACGGGAGGCCAGAGGATTGGGAGATGAGTCAGCGATGAGAGATGGGCCTCAGCCCAGGAGGACGTGGTCCCTGGCGCTGGGTCAGGACACTGGTTCGGCATGGGGTCCCCCGGGGACTCATCCATTCCATCTGCCCTCCCTTCGCCTGCCTGGCTATCTCCAGACAAATTACCATTTGCCGAGGGGTCCTGGACATCTCTTAGAATGGCGTTTGTCCCAGCCACATGTGTCATTACTCAGGATGGAGCCGACTTAAAGCAGCTTGGGGATCCATTGGTAATGGATTTGGAGAAAGTCAGCTATCTCCGGCAGCTCTAAAGTTCACTTCTCCCGAGAAGCACCCCTCTTGTAATATTTTAAAATATACAATAATATGAGAAAGCTCGCGGGGACTTGAGTTTCTGTCTTAACATTTGAGATAGATTTCCCCGCTGGACGGGAAGCAGTAAGAATAAACATTTTCAAAAAGTCAGCTCCGAAGTGTAATTATCAACAAACCAAACGCAGTTCTGTTTGGGGGCGATGGTGGCCTTGGGTGCGGGGCAGTTCCTAGGAAAGGCTCAGCTTTAAAAAAGGAAAGTTGATTGATTAGTATAAAATGTCATGGAAATGTCCGAGTGCTGGCTCCCTGAGGTGATAAAATACCAGGTTTTGGGGAACCCGCCAAGCTCCCGTGTCAGGATTAATTGGCCGTCGTATTAGTAACAAGTGTGACACAGGCCGTGCTATTGCTAGCAGAGCTCTTTGACTTGTACAGAATGGTCACATGAAAAAACAAAGAAATGTTAAAAATTCCACCAATTATTTCATCTTCTGTGCACTTGAGTGGTCTGGTCGCTGGAGAAAGCTCAGGATACTTAAACCAAATGGCTTGTACTTGTCAGTTATTTAAAGTAAGTATCTTCGGGAAGTGTAAGTGTTGGGGGAAATCTCTCTCTCTGGCATCACTTAATTCTGGTGGCATGAAGTGAAACCTCTCAAAGCGGCAGTTATTGGCCTGATTTCTGTGGTGCAAATAGGGTTACAGAATCTGGGGCACACAGGCTTGGGACCAGGGCTCAGGACCCCTAAGAAAGTTTCGTTGCCTCTGTGCTTTTCCCCTAAATGGGGGTGACTGAGAGGAGAGAGCCTGATAGATCGAGGTGCACTCTGAGAGCCGAGGCTAGCTAGCAGGATGGCTGGAGGTAGTTACGGGCAGTGTGGGCCGTGTTCAAACTCAGGTTTTGAGGGGGCTGTTTTTGGAGGTGAGCCAAATAAAACATACCCGTGGGGGAAGAGGTGGAGGGCCAGCAGTTGTAGTTTCAAGTTCAAGCCCCGCCCCCACCTTGCCTCCATCCTAATGGGACTTTTAAGGTAGCATTCTAGAAAGCCAGGCAGCTTTCTCAGTCATGAAAGATGTGAGCAGGGCCCAAATGGATAAGCCTCTGCGAGAGGCTGACTGCACTGCAGGGGCCAGCTGTCCCCTCCTCCCTCAGTGATCACACCATCTACTTCAGTGGTCAGACCGTGCTGGCCCTAGAGGGGGACACTGCAGGGGGTCGTGGGCCGTGGAGGTGGGCATGTCTCCTGGAATAGAGAACCTGCAGTGTCCACAGCATTTCAAGTTGGGTCCCTCCATGGCCCCCATTCCCCCCGCCCTGGGAAAGCCTCCATACGGTCAGCCCCTTCTCTTCGTGGAATACCATTTGGAGCTTCTAGAAATGAGCTGGTCAACTTGTAGGATGTAGCATAACATTTTCAGGTTGCTGGGCGGTGCGGGAAGGGCAGACAGGACTTGCCTGTCTCTATCTCCTGCTCGTAACCCGATTAAACTTCTACGTATCAGAGTATTTGAATACTGAACTTGAATATCGAATATTAAAATACTGCATCGGAGTAGTGAGCACGATCTCTGAAACAAGACTGTCCATCTTCGAGGAATAACATGCCCTCCTCCTCCCCTGCCCCAGACGCCCGGGGAACCTTAACCGAGTCCACTTGTCCCCATTTTGAGACGCTTCTCAGGGCCAAACCCCAGAAATCTGGATGAGGCAGGAGGGCGATTTCTCAGGACTTGCTAAATACCCACGACTCCGCCGGCTGCGACCAAGTGAAAATTTTTAAGTGTTGCGTTTTAAAAGGGAATGTGCCAATGGGTGTTCCGTAAATCATTTGTGCCAGCAGACTGACCCCATTATGTCAGCTAATCCTGGAAATACAGGAGGTAAATTTAAATCTTCTAGCATGAAGCACTTAATCAATATTCTAAATGTTTTCCTTGCAATTTATGCTAGTGGAGCAATGGGGTGCTTTGGCGCCCCGTTAATCTTTCAGCCGGGAAAGAGGTGCTTTGGAGCACGCCCAGGGTGGTGGGAGTTTGTGCAGGGTGGGCGGAGGCTGGTGGAGGGAGGAGCAGCACTTACTTCCCGACCAGGCCCCTGGCGTGGGGACGCTGACCTGCCGTGCCCACTCCGCCCTGCGGGCACCTCCTGGGCGCCTTCTGGTTCACTGCCAGCGTGGACAGTCCGGGAGTTACTCTGCATGAGCTGGGGAGTCAGTTGGACCTCAGTGAGAATCCCAGCTCACTTCCTGTTGCTGTGTGACCTGTCTTACCCTCTCTGAACGTGGGCTGTAAAATATCGCCCACCTCTCGGGTTTGTTGTGACCGTAAAAGAACTGGTACCTGTGAGCAGAGAGGGCCCTGCCGGGACTGGCCAGCCCTCCCGCACTTGGAAACTGGCCGCCACTCTTACCGTGATTGAATGGATGTGGTGGAGCTTTAGCTCTGGACGCTGGGGCCGTAAGGAAGGGCTGTGCCCGGAGGGAAAAGGATGGAACTCCTGAGATTTTTGCTTCCTTAGTTTGTAAGGAGTGGT
Organism: Lyroderma lyra; assembly: GCA_004026885.1. NCBI lineage: Eukaryota > Metazoa > Chordata > Mammalia > Chiroptera > Megadermatidae > Lyroderma > Lyroderma lyra. The sequence continues at coordinate 241,398 of PVJL010000180.1, forward strand.
TGAGTCACGTGATACCCTGCTGGTTCGAAGGTGTGGTCTGTAGAAAGTCCCCAAGAAGGAGGGGGCGGGGGAGGATGGTCCTTGGAGGCCAGGCCAAGAAGGAAAGGAAACCAAATGAAGAAAGGACCAGGTCTGAAGGGTTAGACCTGCCCCAAGCTCCACCTGTCTGTGCCCACGAGTCTCCTGGGAGCTCCTAACGGTCAGCTGCTGGGCGCTGTGACAGCACTCAGATCTCGGGCCAGCCTGGGGACGGTCAGAGTGGGACTGTCTGCCAGGGGCACTTGCCACATCTCTTTAAGCAGCGCTGATGCTAGGGAGGTGACACAATTGTAAACAGGAGAAAATGGTGTTTGAGAACTAGCCCTGTCTCGTAGCCTCACAGAGCAGGATTTGACAGCCTCCCCCAGGCCCGCCTTCTACCGGTACGATTGGGAGCTTCATGTTTGTCCTTAAACTCAGTTACTAGATAGACTGTTAATAGCATTTGAGAAACGTGTGGGAGTCACTGTGCTAGCTCTCCGTAGGTCTATGAAAATCACTAGGTGAATGTTACATTTAAAACAATAAAAATGTTTGTATGCCACCTAAATAATGCCATATGCACCGATGGCCCCCACACTCCACTTTGGGAAGCATCACAAACCATCTCATATGACAGGTCCCAGCACTATTTGCTTTGATAACTTATATCACCTGGCCTGGCACTAATAAAGCTAATGTGCACATAGCACAGGCTTGTCCATCCCGCGGCCCACGGGCCACAGGCGGCCCAGGACGGCTTTGAACGCGGCCCAACACAAATTCGCAAACGTTCCTAAAGCACTACGAAAATTATGCTCGGGCCTTTTCTTAGCTCTTCAGCTACCGTTAGTGTTGGTGTGTTTTCTGTGAGGCCCAAGACAGTTCTTCTTCTTCTACTGTGGCCCAGGGAAGCCGGAAGGTTGGACACCGTTAAAGCACTTCCGGTGCGTCAGGTGTTGGTCTAAGCACATTGTATACAGACATACGTGTGTGTGTGTGTGTGTGTGTGTGTGTGTGTGTGTGCACTCCTGACAATAACCTTATGAGGTCAGCACTATTCTTATCCACCACGGCCCCCCTTTCTTCGACAATAGACCTGAGACTCAGACAGGCTTGATGGGAAGAGGAGAAACCAAAGCATCAAGCACGTTCCTCTTCGGTGCACTTCACACGGCTACACTGTAGTCCCCGAATCAGAGCGCTTTACCTTTTTGTCTCTGTGTCACCTTGCTCATTCACTCTATACTGAGTCAGTCCCTGAGTTCCGGTCCAACACCTGACAGACTGAAGTGCCAGGCTGACTCATAAAGCAGCATCGAGAACGGTAACGATGCCCATTCTGCCACCAGCGGGGGTCCTGCATGACAACTCAGCTCTAAAGCCCCACCCCGGTGCCAGCACAGACGCCGCAGGTGAAGGTCACGGCCCCCCACAACACTCACGTCGGGTGCCAGCCTCCCTTCAGGGTCCCTGATCCCCTCCACTTCTGACCAACAAGCTACAAATCCCGGGGTTCCCACGGCCCCCTCAGCTTCAGTGGCTCATAACTTGGGAGGACGCCACACTTCACCATTAAGGTTTTACGATCAAGGATGCAAGTCCGCCCCGGCTGAATGGAGCGATACTGAGGCTGAGCTCTGGGGGGTCCCCAGGGGAGAGCTTCCATGCCCTCTTCCAGCCCCTGAGGGTGTCCCCAACCAGGAAGCCACCTTCAGTTGAAGGCAGTCTTCCACCCCTCTCTGCTCCCTGGAGATCAGCGGGTTGGGCTGACCTCCTGGGGCCCTCAGCCCCAACCCCTCCACCGTGGGTCAAAGGGCTCTGGAATAGCGAAGACCCTCCATCACTCACGAACTCCCCAGGGTTTAGAGGCTGTCTCCCAGGAACCTGGAAGGGAAGCTAGTCAAATTCTAGTTTTGATGCTCGGGCCACGCTGTGGAACTTCTCACGAGGAAGCTGGAGCTGACATTTGGAGCACACTTCCTTCGCCACTTAGCACCCCCGAAAACCACGGGCACGTCACTCATCCTCTCCGCCTCAGTGTCCTCCTGCATGAAGTGGGGATGGCAGGAGAAGGGTTAAATGTCAAGCACGCAGGGGCGGTGCCCAGCTCGGAGGCGACACTGCGTGTGTGAGGTTTCACTGTGCGTGCGTGGGGCGTCCAGCTCTTGCCCGTCTCCGGCTCGTGTCGTCCCACCTTCGGTAACAGAACAGTGCTCTGCAGGGCGGGCTGGGTTACACGTTGCTGAATGGGTCCCCCTTCCAGAGGCTTTTCTAGTCCCATAGCCAGGGGGACTTTGCACCTGTCGCGTAGAGTGTGATGGGTAAGACGAGGTGGTGTTGAACTCAGTGCCCAGTCAGATGGTTCTCCGTGGGAAGTCACTTGCTTCTCTGGCCTTCCTGGCTGCATGTGGGCTGCACACCTCTACGCCAGCCTTGGGAACTTCGATTAGGATTAGTTAGTGACCTCTTGGCTATAGATCGAACAGGCTCCCCAAGTCAGGCTTGCTCAGCCTTGGCCCTGCTGACATTCTGCCCTGGGTAATCTGATGTTATGAGGCCTGGGCTGTGCATTGTAGGATGGTCAGCAGCACCTCTGGCCTCTACCCTCTACATGACCATTCCCCAATTGTGACAACCAGAAACGTCCCCAGACAGGCCAGGAAGTGAGGGCTGCCCCAAAGACGCCCCCTTTCCTTTCTGATAACAAGGGAACTGGAGGCGTTGGAAGGTCTTGTCAGGACTCTTCGCCCTTACCTGCTAAGAAGCATGAGAAGTGGGAAGAGCGAAGGTGGGGATCGGACCATCTTTCCGAGGTAATACAGGCAAGGACCATTATAGTCACTGTGACGACTATCAGATGCCCATTTGGGGACATTTGAATTGATTTTCCCAAGGCAACACTCCTTGATTGAGCAGGACCCTTGATTAGCATCACAGGCAGTATAAATCGAGGCTCCGGACCTGGTCATCCTGTAGGGACCCCCATCCTGCATGGCCTTTGGGCCCTGACACCCTCACCTTCTTGAATGATGTTTTTTTAATCCATCGGCACCCTGGGCAAGTACCCTATGGGTGATGGTTCCAAGGAGACTTTTGCCAGATGACCAGACTGGATGGAGGTGTTTATACCAAATCCCAGTCAGGTTTCTCGTGTAGGGACTTTGAGGAGGGGCAGTTTCGGGAGGAGTGGAGAGCCACTGGGGGCCTGTGACCAGTGGCTCACACGTTGACGCTGAGCCCTCTGCAGGTGCTCCAAATCTAAATGGCTGTGGCCACAGATGCTATTTCCTGAGCCTTTTGTTTAAGAAACTGCTCTTGGTCCTGCATGTTACCTGCAATATTCGGTTTACAGTCTGTGTGAGGTTTCCATAATTTTTGCGTGTTACAAAGGATTTTCTAGCACCCACTGTCATTTTGGCCTCATAAAAAAATCCAAGTCTTGGCTACACCTGGCATTTCCTTTGCATAATGCTTTCCTGCTCAGAGTGAGGTTATTTCCCCACTCTGGGAGAAATGAGCTATCTGGGGTGGCGGGGGGGGGAGAAGGAGAGGTGATCTTAGCAGAAGTGCCCCCCACATCCTCACCCAGGCTGTGCCTCGGCTCCCCTGGAAGCCTCCCAGCAGAGCTCTGGACTGGGCTGCCAAGTGGCCCTGGGGCCATGTGTGATGAGCCCAGCTATGCCCAGCGTGGAGACGTGCCTGTGGCCTCCTGGGACTGAACCTTCCAGGCTCCAGGTGCCAGCAAATGAGCTCAGAGAGGAGCTGCATCCCAGAATCCATGCACGTTAGCCCTGGGAGAAAGAGGCTGTTGGAACAACACTTTTTGGAAATAACTGCTTAGAGAGCATTTTCAGAACCCTTCATCCAGGAGAGTGCTTGAATTCAGAGCTGAAAATCGAGTATTACTCTGTTCAGGCTGCCATGCAATCCAGCACGCCGACATGCATTTTCAATTGTGCATTCAGACCCTATTGGAAATGGAAGCTTGCAGGGTATAACTGGTACCAAAAAAAAAAATAGGAGTTTCCTCTTAGGGGGGCCAGGCTTCGTGGTAGGTAGGTATGCATGTCACCCTCCATCACAGAGTTCAGTGTCGTGCGTTGTATTCGTTTGCTAGAATTGCCATGACACAGTGCCACAGACTGGGTGGCGTACACGATACAAGTTTATTTCTCACTGTTCTGAAGTCTGAAGTCCAAGAGCACGGTGCTGGCAGTTTTGCTTTCTCCAGAGGCCTCTCTCCTTGGCTTGCACATGGCTGCCTCTCATCTGGGTCCCCACATGGCCTTTCCTCCGTGTGTGAGCGTCTCTGGTATCTCCCTGTGTGTCAAAATCTCCTGTTCTTATAAGGACACCGGTCCGACTTGATTAAGACAGCTTCTTCAAATATAGTCACGTTCTGAAGTACAGAGGCGTAAGACTTCAATGTATGGATTTTGGAAGGACATAGTTTAGCCTGTAACCTATGTATAAGGGGCAGGTACTCAGTAACTAAATATTTGTCTTTTAAAAATGTCATTTTAAGGAGAAAAAAATGCTCTTACCACCATAAGCTTTTCCTGATCCACCCGGTCCTGCTAAGTGTCTCTTGGGCAGCCTTTGAGCCACACAAGGAAGGCTCTGACTCTTGTCCTGTGGGGGAAGGTGCCTGCCTTGGGGGAGGGGCATGACCTCTCCCAGCCCGCGAAGGCCCGTCAGGTGTTCGCCGCCTCGCTGAGGATGCTATCAGATCAGATTTCGTGCGTCTGCAAACTTAATTCACGTGATGATTCCTTTGTGATTGACGTCTTTGCACTCCAGCAAAGTTTGGTTCAACATATTGTTAGAATTCACAATACTATAATCTAAGATTATTTTATCAGCAGTAAACCATTTTATAATTCATTTAAAAAGTTGTAATGGGCGTGAGCATCTTTAGTCTAGTTTAATAATACTCTAGCATTTTATAGCTGGGTGTAAAAATTCAGATTACAGTTTTATCAATGGTGCCATTCTATTTTATAGTTTAATAATTATTGAAATGAAGAAGGGTAAAGTTCCTGAAAACCAATTTAATGACTTAGAAAAGCAGCCTTTATCAGACTCTCCCGTGCACCTTTCATGAACCCAGGTGTCGCATTTTCAACAAAGGCAGAGTGTGGCCGCTGTTTAGTTCAACGACGAAATCCTCCAAATTAGGTGCACAGAGTGCAGTATCTCTGAGTTAGGACTTTTCTGCCTTGTTTGCTCTTGTATCCCTAATCTATAGCTATTCCCAAGTGCAAGGTGAACACAAGCTAGGCCCGGGGACCTCCACAGGGACAGGAAACACTTGGATCTTTTTTGAGAAAGTTCTTCATTTTACAGACGGCCCCTCTATCAGACCCCCTCGACCCTAGCTCCGAACCCTAATAAAGTCTGTTATTCGTGCCTCCACGTAGCCTCTACCTCCCCATTCCGGCAAAATAAGGAGCCCTGAATTCTGACATAATTGCTGTGCTGTCGTTAGGAGTCATAATGCCCACCTGGTAAGGACGTCAGGCGGCGGTCACACACAGCAGCCAGACCCCCCCTCTTGTGTCGTCCTGACATGATACGGCCCCCTCTCCTCCGTCCCCCACTCAGTCCGCTAGTTACCTCACTCTTCCCCGTCAGTTCCAGAGAATTCCTGGCTGAAATCTGGTATCGGTTGGAACAACCTAAGGCCGCCCGCCCCAAGGACCTTTAGGTATCTGATGCCAGGTGGCGGTCATCTCAGCAAAGCCCCCGCAGCTGGAATCCATTCTCGCTGCCCAGGGCGCCCAGGTTGACCAGACGTCCTGTTTTAGATGGGGCCGAACCCAACGGTGTGGTCAGCCTTGTCTCCCTGGGCTAAGTTCAAGGTGTCAGCAGGCTGACCGTGAGCACTGTTTGAAACAGGACATCTGGTCAGCCTAAACCAGGCTTCAGCTGTCCTCTTCACCCTTCCCCTACCCCACCCAGCTCGTGGCACCCCCTAAGGTATACGTAACAGGGTGAGGGAGTGATTCTGAGTTCCTATGGCAGCAGCGACGCCATCGTTCGTCTACTCCAGAACGAAGCCGCTTTAAGGTAGCAGACGGGGTGGAGACAGTAGGCGGCACGGCTAGCTCTCCGACACAGAGGAGCAGGCCGCCCGCTGCAGGAAAGCCGGGCCTTCCCGTGGACGCCAGCGGAGGGCGCTTCCGTCTCCTGGATCTCGGATTCGTCGCCTGTGAGGAGGCTGACGCGCACCGCGCCGGGGCGAGCTGTGCTGATTAAACAAACGGGTCTCCAGCCCAGGCACCGCCGGCACCGTAGCCATTCGGTCGTTTCCCCACATCTCGGTAAGTCTGTGCTGACGACGAGGCAGAAGCGGCTCGTGCTGAGGGGGCTTTTGGTGATCTTCACCCCAAGTTCATCTGGGAAATGAACTTGGGCGTCATCTAGGGCGTGCACTCCCCAGAAGCAGGCTTTATGTTGAACAAGTTCTGTATGATCCTCCATGTATGATGTCTTTTTATTTTTTTATCACTGTTCTCAAAAAATGAGAATAACACCTTAAGAATGAGGGATGGGAAGGCTAGGTTCCCTCGGTGCATTCTGGGAAGAGCCATCAGGTCATGTGCACCTGTGGTCCAGAGGGCAGTAAGGCTGGCCCATCGGAGGGACAGTAATTCAGCGGTTGGACAATTGCTTAACCCAATTGCTGGGTAATAAACATGCTTAATAAAAAGGAATCGGGCATCTGCACCAACTTGGCTATAAATATGCTCTCTAGTTCTGGGTAACCTACGAGAATACCTCTGAGCACACTTAGATCACATACTATAAATAAATCCAATTTCTTGTATCCCCCACTGACCTTTTATCCTTAGGACTTCTAACCAACCGTGCCTCCCTGCATAACCGGCTCTGCCTCGTGTCTAAGCCCTGGAGCTCATGGAGGGGAGGAGAGTGGCTCTGGTTCTCCGGGCAGCGAGGTTCAATGACAGGCTCCCACCCTCTGCGCCCGTCATACACGAGGCCTGAGAGGAGTTACATCATGAATGAGGCCATCTAGAGAGGAAGCTTGGGATGGGGGCACAGCACAGGGCATTGTGGGAGTTCACCCCCGGGTGGCTGTCCCTTGCCTGCCCCTCAGGTATGGGATGAGAGGTGTTCACCTCTGGGGCCTTCAGGGGTGCAAAATCTGCCAGGTCCGGCTTGACCTCTGACTTCTTGAAGTCACATGTGCACAAGTTGCTCTGGTTTCTGGGGTGAGGTTCCAGAAGACCCCCGAGTGCCGTGTGTACCCCTTGTCAGCCACTTGGTTGATGTCTAGGCTTCCCGAGCCATCTCTGTTCATGCTGACTGCGTGACCTTGGGCTTATTACGGCCCCTCGGAACCTTCCTCAGTGATCGGGAGGAGCTACTTATGGGGGATGATCTAACAATCACAGGAGATAGTGGGGGCTGTGCCTGGCATGGGGTCCACATGCGTGGGTTTTGGAGTTGAAGAGAGCCCAGGTTCAAATCTCAGGGTGGCTGCTCCAACCTGTGGGGACATGGGCAAGTGCCAGCCTCTCAGCACCGCTGTTTCCTGATCTGTACAAAAGCGGGGTGCCATCCTCAGAAAGTCCTCTCAGTCCTAGGGAATACTCAGTAAAACACGGCTATCAGTGAAGGCTGTTGTTAATAATAATCATCACAGGCATCATCACTATTAGCTTGTTTGGTTTTCCTTAATATTCTAGAATATTTTTCTGTCTAACTCAAAGCACTTTTTTTTTTAAGATTAAAAATTATTTGCTTGTCACCTTCTTTCTGCAGCACCAAGGGTGCTCTATCTTCTGAACCAGAGGAGGAACAAAAGCCCTGGGTCTGGTCTGTCCCCAGACCTCAGTGTTTTATAGCAAACCTTAGTTACCACCATAAGTCACAGAGCCATTACAGGGCCACACTCAGCGGCCATAAATGCAGGGGAGCATGAGAGGCTTAATAAATATTATCTGATGGTGATGAGGGTGCATGTCGGATGAGATCGGCTTCATGCACTTCTTATCAGGGGCCGCAGTGAATCTTCTGTGTCGGTCTTAAAATTTGCATGTCCGACTACACGTTTTGAGAAAACAAATGTTTCCGTGTAGGGCCATCCCCCCTAGTTGCCCTTCCACCATTGTGGCTGAATGTTTGTTCTACAAAACCCTTCCCCCACCCCAAACCAAAACGTCTTTCACACATTGTTGGGCATAATCACATTGTGAATTGGGCATAATTTTCTAAAATGCAGCTCACAATTGCTTCTTATCTGAATATTTTACTAATCAAGCAAGTTAACCGCGAACGAAAACACACATTTTTCTGATGTTGTTTGCAACATGGGCTTGCCCCAATTCGGAGAAAAGCAAAATGGGTGTAAGATGACCCTGTGAAGTTGTGGAAAGAAGCAAGGCCAGCTCCAGTGCCCTGCTGTAGACGGCGTATGCACACAGGGCTCCTTGCCACTCTGCCATTAGTGTTAAATTATAAGTGTGGAGCTGCGGGCATCCTTTTTATGGCATGCCCGAGACTGACAGGCCCAAGGGACTGCTTAGCTAATGGGGCACTGTTGATATAGCTTACAGGACTGTATCTCTTTCATTGCATTCATTTTTAAATCCAAGGAAACACAGAAGATCATGCACCAGTTCTGTTTAATATTGTGCTCACAAGCCAAATTAACTTGAGCTATGATTGCATTTTTCCTACTCCTGCCTGAATCCAAGAACACAACCAGCACAGGGATCACACAGAGGCTAAGAGAGCATCGCAGCAGCTTGGATTTTCAATGGACTTCCACTCAGAATATCACATTTGATTCTCTCAATGCTGTGATCCCTCAGTAGGACAGGGATTCTTGTCATTACGGCTGACGGTTGAAGAGCCAGGACTGGGAACCTTGCCAACCTGTGTTCTTTTTATCAGACCCTATCAGTCAAGCCTGTACCAGGAGCAAGTTCTAAGTCATCACAGAAGCTCTCTCAATTGACCCTCCTTTAACCTACTCACCCTAGCGGTGGGCCCGTACAAACATCAAATGCCCAGGGCAGACTGAGGGCCCCAAGCGAGGGACCTCTCTCCCACTCACCTGTGCCCACTCTCTGTCCAGTTCAGAGGCAGGCTTCAAAGAGCCAGGCGCGTTTGCTCTCAGACCCTTCTGTGCTGTTGTGTTTACGACTTGGCTCACGTAACTGAATTAAGTATTATGCGAAGAGTTGAAATAAGGGCACGAAAGAAAGCATAGTTCTTGCAGTGAAAATGAGGTTGAATATATTGAAAAAGTCCAACTTCTAAAAAAAAATAGAACTCCTTCGGATTAAGTGTGGGTGAGACAGAGCTCTAAAAGGCTGAGAGACATCATAAAAATGTAGAAAGATCCTGCACTGAGAGTCTTCTGCAGGTATCACACAAATGTCACTCCTGTTTTAGAGAAACTAGGACTGGAAATTGTAGACCGTGAATTATGGGTATAGCTTCTGCAGAACATAAGCCAGGGATCTCAACCAGCAAACTCTTTCTCTGAAAATCTATTTTTAAGAAGACGGCCTTGGTCAGGTATCCTGAAATCAGTTAATCGACAGACATTCCGATTTTAAATGAAAAGGTTTGCTACAATACACACAATGGAATATTATTCAGCCTTTAAAAGGAAGGCAGTCCTTTAATGTGTGACAAGATAAATGAATCTGAAGGACATTATGGTTAAGTGAAATAAGCTGATCGCAGAAGGACAAATATTGTAGGATTCCACTTAAATGAGGTATCTGAAACAGACAAACCAAAAGAATAGAATTTTGGTTGCTAGAGGCTGGGGGTTGGGAGAGGGAATGAGTTGTTGTTCAACACGTATATAGGTTCAATAATGCAAGATGAATAAGGGATCCACTGGACACATTGTACCTATAGAAACCGTATGGCATTGTATACCTAAAATATTATTGAGACAGATGGGAAGACTCTGAGTGCTGAACACACAATGCAATATACAGATGATGTAGTGTAGAAAGGTACTTGAAACCTATATAATTTTACTAACCAATGTCACCCCAGTAAATGTAATAAAGATTTAGAAAATTGGTTTAGAGGGTAGATCTCAGAGTAAGTGTTCTTACCACTATTAAGAAAGAAAAAAGGAGCTTTGAAATGAAAGAGAGTTTGATTCAAATGTATAAAGTATAAGTGATTTAATGATTCTGCCCTCTAACTTCTCAATTGACCAAGGACCTGTGGGCCCAGTCCCCAGTCCTGTTGGGTCAGAGGGTTTTCGCTCTAGGCTTGGCCTTAAGCCTAATCTAAATAGCACAGTTAAACTTGTTACACCCCACAAATGTCAGGAATCCAAGAACTCCTACATTCTAGAACATGAATACATGTCACCTTCGCAGCTGCAAAGGGCCACCTCCCCCTCCCCCACCCCCGCCCACCTGGCTTCATTTGTTGGAGGTCTCCTCCAAACAGCCCAGCTGGGGTGTGAGTCTGTTGCTTCTTCCTGCTAAGGAAGCTTACTTCAGGCTTCCAGACCTTTCCCCACCCTGATCTTATGACCAGACTCAACCTGCCCAGAGCCCGCCAGACTAACTAATCTTGGCACCCCGTGGGCCTCCTTAAACCTGTGTTGAGTGAACTGTCTTTATAAGGCCTTCTTAGAGCTTAATGTAATGAAAGCCTTTGGGCCGAGGTTCAGACAGTGTGCAGACACAGTGTCTTGGAGGGAGTAGGTAGACGTGAAGGGCAGAAACGCTGACCAAGGATTATCGCCACTCCCTTCTCAGAAGGACCCTTGCCTCATCTCACCCTGGCCCTCCTCACAGGCCCTCAGCCCTTCCTGACCTGGGCCAGGGTCCATGGCACTGGCGGGAGTCAGCTCGGAGGAGGTGGATCCCTTCCCGGTCAAGCGCAGGCTCTGAAAGACAAACACACAAGCCCAGGGGCTCCGAGCAGACCTTATTTATGTGTCCACTTGTTTCCCATAGCTGACTTTACTGCACATTACTCAGATCAGTGGTTACAAGTGGTTGTGACCAAGTTTGTAGGAAAAGCAAATCACTAGGAAGGTTACATTCAAAATAGACAGTGGTTGGGATTTAGGCTGGCCAACCGCTTGTGACCAGACCAGCAGTAAAACCTCCCTCGCTCTCCCAAAGGCGACAGGCAAAATCGGAAAAGCTGAGAAGAGTGTAAGACTACAGAGCCCTGCCTGGGCAGACTACTATTACTCAGTTTGGATGCACCAACAGGAAGCTTCTGTTTATTTTTGTTGTCGTTGTGCAGAGATTATCAGGCACACACACACCAAATGCACAACAGAATTGCTGCATAGTAAGTACTACGCATAACACAAGGTGTGTATCCTGTATGTCCGGTATCTAATGTATAATCAGGTGGGTCGATTGTATTAAAATGCAACGTGGAAAGTGCAGACTCTGAAGCCAATTCGTCTGCTTTGTTGCCCTTCAGAATTCGGTGCACATCCTTCTTCCTGTGTTTTGTCCTACACGGAAATGGAAGATGTGCAGATTTAAAGTGAGAAATGGCTTGGAGTTCTGCGCTGTTTTCGGGAAGAAGTCATGCAATGGTTTTTGCTAGCAAAGGTCCACTTTATGCTGCAGAAGGGACTCGTATGCTAATAAACTGGTATTGACAAGTGTGATAGATGCAGCTAGGTACTTAGTGAGTGCTGGAGAGCAAAGTTGATTGCATTTTACAGTCTGTGTATTTCTCTGTTTATTGCTTGTATTCTGTCATTAAGCAAACAGGTTCCTAATATAGCAAATCTCTCTAATCAGTAAAGCAAGGGAGAGAAGAACCAGAAGCATCATTAATTATGACCATTTGGCTGCAGCCTGGACAGTCTGTTGCTGTTGGATTGGACAACTTGCTCTGGTTTCATTTTCTGGAGGGAGAGCAGAAACGGGCTTTCCCTGCGCGTGGAGCAAAGCAGAGCAATGTTCCATGCCTTGCTGGCTGACAGCTGCCTAAAAACCCGAGATGAAACGTTGGCTTTGTTACAGAAATGGAGTTCGGGGGCCAGCAAAGGCCAGGTGTGGAGCAGGTGCTCCTCCAAGTCTCCAGTCACACCAATAGAGCGAGTGTGCAGCTCTAGCCCTGACCGGGGAGGCTGGGGAGAGCTGTGGGCGGAGCTGATGGTGGGCGGAGCGCGTGTGTGCATGCGCATGCGCTGTGGCCGGTGAGTGGGCTCGACCAGGGGCTATAAATACTGTGCGTGTCTGTGCATTCCAAACAGGGGCGCCGTTGGCACCCTGACTTTTCCACATGCTGATCACAGGGGTAAAAAAGCAGGGAAGTCGTTGGTCTGACTCGAGGTAACGGAGGTTAATGTATTTATTAACCCTCTAGTGTCGGGGACTGGCGGGGTCTGGCCCCGCAATTACAGTGCCACGGAAACTGTATTACCGGACGTGCCTGGACTTGCGGACTGCTGCCCGTGACAATCTTCTAACACTGCTGGAGGGACAAGGCTGATGAAGTGCCTAAAGCACAGGTTCCCTGGGTTTCCAGAATGACAGCAAGGCTACTGGTTTGGGGGGTGGGCTTTTCCAGTATCCTTTTCATCTCTCCGTTTTTCAGATGACAGCCTCATGGTGCTGTGCTTTGGGGGTTGCGTGTCCCCCCAGCCTGGAGTCAGACATGGTCTCCCATAACCCTGTAACTATGAATTAGCGGTTTTGAAACACTCTCTCATCAAAGAGATGAAATAATTCGTTTTCAACATGCTACAACAATGGTTGAAACTGGCTTCTAGGGAAATCTGTTCTCTCCTTTAATTCCTCTTTTTTTTCGAGACTCATCATATTTTAAAGCCACATACTGTAAGGTTTTGCGTCTATCGGTCGGGCCTGGCGTCCCTGCCCGTCCGCTCGTGAGCAGGGCTGCCAGGCTGGCAGCTGGGACCCCGGACACCGTGCCAGCACTCCCCCCGTCACCCCTTTGCTTTGGTTTAGAACTCGGGTGGTAACAGGGGCTCTTCCAGTTTCAAATTCACCTTCTATCTGACAAGATCTGAGAAGCTTTTTGGATTTTTTTAAAAAACTTTCCTGGGACTGTCCTAATTTTCATCAACTGAGACAACATTTAAAGTATGTAAATACTCTTTGTGATAGTTGGGGGGGGGCGGCACCCTGTAATTTTATATGTTAGCATTTATCATACCTGACTAGCAAACAGTGATAACTTCGATGATGGTTTCAAAAATGCTCAGGATAAAAGCCTTGAAAATGTGGAAATAAGAGGTTGCTCCGGCTTCTAAAAAGGGCTTTCAGAGCCGGGTAGATTTCTGACCTTAGGGGTCACTGGCAGGGTGCAGACTGCACACAGGACTTACAGGCATGTGACCAGCTAGACATACACAGGCCTAAGTGCCCAGCGTGCGCCCCTCCCCTCACCATCTGCAGCTAACCGACCCTGAGAGGCGCTGGCTGTCCAGTTAATAACGCTCTCCCTGGAGTTGATGCCCTCTGGACTAAACAGACTTCCAGACTCTCTTGGGGTCCCTGCTGGGCTCAGGAGGAACCCCAGGGCTGCTCTGCTCACATCTGTACCCAGCCCTCTCAGTAGGAAGTGGTGTTAATACACTGTGTAAGCAGGGTGTCTAAAGGCCGGGTGTGTGGACTGCTAAGCCCCTAGAGGGTTCAGTGCTTCTGTGGGTTGGGAAGTTGTTTAGCAAGAGGGAAGGCATTTTTCTCAAAACATCTGGAGGGGCCTGGCTGCATGTTATGACTTTCACATAGCAGTGCATCCGTTGTGCCCACCAGAATGGTCCTCCAGGCAGGACGAGCTTGGGGCGGCCACCTCCACAGTGAGTGAAGCTCGTGGGGCTACAGGGGGACAAGGCCAGAGGCTGCCCACTGCCTTTAAACAGTGGCCAATGGGATGCCCGCTGGAGGGGAAGAAGCCCAGAGCCTTTGTAGCCTCAGAGCTAGTCTAACTCATTTTCCTGGGTGACGGAGCAGTTACCCCAGGCCCTCTCAGACAGAAGGCCAGGGCCCGGGAACTGAGACCTGTGTGTGTCTATCTGGTTGTATGCAGTTGAATGCTCAGTGCCTTATGAGGACCAGAAATCTACCTGTGTAGATCCAGCGTCTACTTCAGAAATTCTGCTAAGCTAAAAGAGTCTTTCGGCCCATTATAGGGAGCCCCTTTACAATCTTTTAATAATCGTGGGCGTCACACCAGCACTTCAACAGGTTCCTGCAATGACAGCGATGTAGAGCTAGCGGGTATCTAGATGCCATATGCAGTGAGGAGAAAGGACTGCGTGCTGGTACTAGTGACCCAGAGCAACGTGGGAAGGTGGCCTGCCCTGCCCATAGGACTCTTAGAGGCCACCGTGGTGCCATTCAGCTGTGACCACAAACACAGAAACAACTCGAAGGTATAACGTGTCCCAGACCGGAAGTCAGGCTACGCTGCCTTCTCTGCACATTTTCGTGAATTTCTCAGTTACGCAAAGGCCCTGAGCAGAGGTTTATGTCTTTTGTAGAACATGGTCCAGGAAAGAAAAAACAGGATGTGATGTTTTAGGGCCATTTGGGTGTCTGGGCACAATTCCAATTTATTTCCTGGAACAGAAATAAAACAAAGTTCTACACATGAGTCTCTGCAGGTAACAGCACAACGGACCAGTTGCTATTAACACAGATTAAAAGTGGGCTTTCGCGGAAGGTTCAATTCCTCCTCCCATTTGCCCTCTGCTCTTCTAACACATGACATTTAGTGACCTTTGAACAGCCCGCTTCACAGTGTCTTATTCTTGGTGCCTGTTTAAAGGTTTCTATTTCATATTTCACAGCTGGCGTGTGCAAATATAGGTAAAGATTATGATGCCTCCCAAGTAGCATCATGGCCAATAAATTACTCCTTGGGTGAAGATGCTATCATTTCAGCCTAGCACGTCTTCAGTGAGGTGCAGAAGTCTGCCTACAACAGGCGGCCTGCCAGTGCCGTTCACCCAGGGCTGTTGCCTGGTTAAACATCGCAATGGGTCTGATGCTTAACCAGGGTCATCTGAAGTGCTGGTGTGACGCCCACGATTATTAAACGAGCTCTCTGTCTTTTGGTGCCACTGCGCTCCATTGTGTGTGTGTGTGGGGGTGGGGTGGACAGGGATCCTGGGAGGGGCTGTGTGGATTAGGGGGCAGGCAAGCATGTCAGGATTCCCGGGGAGAATCACTGAACCGTTGGAAAGGACACATTGTCATTCAAGGGTTTTAGAGACCTGTCTATATCCTGACTCACACATAAACTGCTGTGTGACCCTGGAGAAGTCACTTCTCTGCACTCCAGTTGTTTACCTTTACAAAATGAGAGGGCCATGTGGGATCAGCAGGTCTCACTGTCATTGTTTGAGCAATGAACATTTCCTTCAAGTCACGTCTCAGGTAGAAGCCCAGTGGAGACCTGTTCTGGTCGCTCAGCCCTCTCACAACTGCCCTGGAAGCAGTTCTAAGATGGCGAGATCAGGGACACGCCCTGGACGATTCTTCAAGGGGACCCCTCTGGGAGGATCCCTAGGCAGAGAGTGGTTTACTCACTGGAGGACCACCCTGTGAGCCCAGGGACTGCGCAGCCCTTCGGTCCTTTCACCCTGTGCCCAGCATTGGAACACAGCTCAGCGTTTTGTCGACTGGAGCAACGAACAAACAAATGAACAAGCAAACGAGCTTCAGGGAGGACTCTCTGCATTGCTAATAAATGGGGATTTTGGCTGCAACACTTTTCCCTCGAAGACACTTCCTGAAAATTAATGCTCAGAAATAGGAATGAGTTCTGATTATAAATGATTTCAAGGCTTTGTCTTCAGTGACCCGGCCCGGTACGGCCTCTAGTAGCTGCCCCGAGCTGCTGAGCCTTTGAAATGGGGCAGGTCCGAACTCAGACGTGCTATGGAAAATTCTGAAGACTCGGTATCAAAAGAATGTGAAGTATCTCAATAAATTTTACATTGATTGCATGTTGAAATGATATATATTAGATCACACAAAATATGTTATTAAAAGTAACTTCACCAGTTGGCTCTTTACTTACGTGGCAATTAGAAAATGTAAAATTGGACACAAGGCTCACAGGTGGGGCTCGCGTATTCCTGTCAGTGGCACCGCCCTAGACAGCTGATTAATGGATCGTCAGTAATTACTCTTCTGCATGATGTGGGAGTGGTTTTTATATGTGTGTGTGTGTGTGTGTATTTGTCTCTCCCCAGGCACAGAAGCTGAAATCCAATGTGTCGGGGAGTACCCATCTCTGCCTTTCTGATGTAAGTTCTGTTTCTTTCTGGATTTCTCTGCCTTTCTAGAGACAGAGCCTTTGGGTCCCCGGGGCAGGGTATGATGTGACAGGCTCAAAGACAACAGGGTTTCCGGTCCAGAAAACATGTAAGGCACCCTCCATGTCTCTCTGCCCTTGGAACAAAGTACAGTCATTGGGTCCCAGTACACAGAGCTAGACCTCAGGGTGGGACCTGCAGGCTTCTGCTCAGAACTGGACCCAGCAAGGTACCATTGGCCCAGTATCACAGTCACATAAAAGCATCAGGCATAGGTAATGCTCACTGCTTACCGGACGCCCTCTATCTGTAGTCCCTTTAAGTGATATAGCAACCCAGAGGTAGCTAGGGCAGGTGTACTCCACCTATGCACAGGTGAGGAGATGCATGAGTCCGTCACGACCACGGCTCCCTGTGGCAAGACGCGGCATCCTGGGATCTGCGTGGTAAATGGGTCCTGGGGGAGGACAGCTGTGCTCACTGGGAGTCCAGAAGCCTGGGTCCTGCTTTCCGCTCTCCTGTGGAAGAGCAGGGCAAGCTCTTTCATCTACAAAATCCAGGGGTAGTGGCAGATGAGGGGGAAAGGCAACTGCTGCCTGCTCCCTGGTCTCTGATGCGATTTGAGGTCCACTTCCATATGAATCAGTACCTGCAGGGGCGAGTTTTCGGAGGTGATTCTTCGGACCCTCCTTCCGTGATGGGGAGGACAGCCAGCACTCCTGCTCAGGCCCAGAAGGAGAAGGGTTCCATGTTGCCTCACTACTGGGGAGTCCGGGGAGTTGGGTGAGGGGGTGAGGAATGGCAAGGAAACCAGAGATCACATCCCTGCCCCCAGAAGCGGATTTTAAAATCTGTCACAGAGGAGCAAGAAGATAAACGTTGAGCAGACACTTTATCAAAAGTATCTAGTTCTCACCCAGATGTGTGATCCTTCCCATAAAACTACAGGCCAGTGAATCGAAGTCTCAGTCAGTGGTGACATCCTGGGTTGCTCTGGGGAGCGGTGTAGCTGGTTGGGTGGGGGTGGGGGCAGAGAAAGCGTGCAGTTAAAATACACTGTGATACAATGGGTACGTGCGCGGGCGATAACGAAACCATTCTCTCTTACAGCGCGATTATGAAAAGGATGGGATTGCGGATGCTTCCAGCCACATAACCACGAAATCGATGGCTGCCCCTCCAAGCTGCGGCCTGAGCCCACTGCTGGTTCTGGTGGTCACGGCCCTGCCCGCCCTGTTATCTTTGTCGTTGGCAGAAACATTGTAGCTGCATTTAAAAAACAACATGGACCTATTGTAAAAAGACAAAAACCAAGTTATCTGTTTCCTGTCCTCTTGTATGTCTGAAATTCCAGTTCTAGGCGCTCCGTTGAGACATTGCTAAGACAGTTTCATCCAACTGGAACTTTTGTCTGTTTTGTTTTGTTTTTTTTCTGTTTTGTTTTGTTTTTTTTTAAAGAAAGCTTCTTGTGATCCCTGGGGCTTCTATGGGATACCCAATGCAGTACTACATTCCAAACTCCAAAGTTTTTGGGGTATGTTGTGTTGTAAAGGGAAAGTTTGTACATTTGTCTGTAAAGCCAGCTGGGGCCATGTTTTTTGTGACAATGATAATGTCGATGATGATGATGATGATTTTAACAATTTAACTCTGGCCTTTACTAGCTAGCTAAAGAGTTAGTATTGCTCAAGAATCTTCCACATTTCACCTAATGGCTTTGATTTCTGATGACATAACTGCAATCTAACAAGCTTTTTTGTCACAAATCAAAGATTCTCATCAGGAGAATCCTGATGGCCTTTGTGCAAACAAGCTTAGGCCACCCAGTGTTCCCCTTTCTATACATACTAGCCTTTTCCATGCTAACGTTTATGTTCTGTGAGCAGTCTCCGACAAAACTCAGAGCACCTGTCACATCCAAATGCAATGTCTGCCTTCTAGTCAAAATAGAGAGTGTGAGTGGGTGTGACACTTCACAGAACCTTGATCATTGAATGACACTCTCCTAAGCCTTACCCAAAAGAGAAGTCCTTAAACTAACAAATCAAATACAGCTGAAGCATCGCTCTAATACTCTTTACATGTATGAGGTTATACTCGTATGTAGACAAAAAAAATTTACTACTAAATGATTTCCACTATTGGCTTTCTATATTTTGAAAGTTACGATACTGTCTCCATTTTTTTTTACTGACGGTTGAATACACATTACCCGGAGCTTGTTTTCCTCTCATCAGCCGTGTTAGCTCCCACGTCAGCTTCGCAAACACATCTCTCCACGAGCAGACTCCGAGGGGCCCCGTGCGTGAGCGGGAAGCTCTGCGCCACGTTTCCGCGGACAGGCGGGAGGAAACGGAGCAGCCGCACGCTGTCTCGTGTCACGTCCCGGAGGGCAGGAGTGCGTGCATACCTGTGGGGAAACAGGCAGCCACTCGTCAATGTTCTGCAACGGCTAATGGCACCCTTGTCAGCTGACAGAATCCAGTACCCTGGTCTTCACGTTACCTGACAGAGGCAGCTTTGACTGGGACGGGGCGGGGGCATACCGCCCTGTCTTCTGCAGCAGATCTGTGCCCGTTTGTTTCCGAGGGATTGTCTTGACTCCCGACTGCGATGGCGTGGCCGCCGTTTAGAGCAGTTTGTCCTCCCGAAGGTCATCGGGAATTGGCTTGCATCTTGTTCCGTGTCCTCCATGACACTCCGTGACTGACTCTGCGGAAAAGAAAGAAGACTTGTGGGTCCAGAGGGTGGATGTTAGGTCTGTGAAGACGAGTTGGTTGGCGCAGATACACAAAACAGAACAGGACTCTGATGGAAGACATGCACATCATCGTCCGCTGTTCTCTTCCTTAAGCAAATCGACCCTACCACGTGCACTTTTGAAGTCTGGTTGGAATGGTGAGAGTCACAATCTGCAATGACTGAGTGCTGGTGGCCACGTTTCTCCAAAACTGAACAGGGGAGAGGCGATTCCTTCATTGAGCGCTGAGGGGCCGGAGGAGGAAACCCGTGGTCACATGCCTCACTGAACCCCTTGGCCCTCTGATGTCTGTCTCGGAAGAATTAGTCAAATTATTGGGATGGAAAATCTGTTAATCCAAGATGAAGGCATAGTTTTTCAGCTCTGTTGGCATTTAACATACATTTATATCCAAATGTTAATAAATACAAATATATAATATTAAGTACCAATTTTTCTCACTTCAAAATGTTTTCAAGGGAAATGCATCAAACACAGTGAAAGATTTCATAGACTCTCACTTTGAATAAACCCATTAAATGTGTCAGAATATTTGGAATTCCAGGCATCCATGAAAGCATATCTCTTACAGAGCATATTTCATTTTAATTAAGAAATCTCTGTGTATCTATACTGAGCTAATAGCATATGGGTCTGATTCTATGTGATCTATGTGGAAAGCTATTGATCACTTCTGCAGTAAACAGCGGCTCTAATTAGCTTCAGATGACCGAAAGGAAATGAGTTATCAGCGCTAACAAGGGTAGCCTTCAGTGAAGAAAGCGTGGATGTACAGCACATAAATTAAATTTTGAAAAGCCTCATCTATCGCCAACAAAGATCTCATTTTTCCTCAGAGATAGAAGCATATTAGAGTTACCAAATCCTCAATTTGAAAATAAATTGCTGATTAAATAACCAGGGGGAAGGATGTTCAGTGACAACACATTAGAGAGATCCTTATAAAAACCATGTCGAGCAAGTGTTTCCGCCTTTCGGTGTGATCTCAGTTCAACGTGGTGACCCTGAAACGCCATCGTTGGCCCCAGGACTAGAGCAGCCAAGGGACTTCAGTCTCTTACCCATCTGGCTTTCTTTTGCAGTGCTGAAAGCAAAAATGATGCACTACCTCTTGTCCGTCAGTCCTTGCATTTAAGGTACCACCAAACACAGGGGCTCTGTGCTGAGGCTTGGGCCTCTTGTAGAAAGCATCTCACTGTAGTTGACTTTGACCGAACAAAAGCAGTAACTTCCGTTCATGTAGACCATGACTCCCGGGTCAGGTTGACCACGCCCTCCTTATTCTAGACAAAAAGAAAGGCGCGATTAGAAGCACATTCATTCCACCCCAATGTTGAGTACCTTGGACCAGTGTTTGTTTGTGTATCTTTTTAACAGAGCACAGGAAGGAAGAAGTAAGTGCACAATGAAGAGAGGGATGTCTGCATGCCACCTGAAGAGTTATTTTTCCATATCTGATTTTTTCCCCAGCCCTAGTCGAACATGTGTAAGTCGAGAATTCCATAGGTTATTTTTCATTACGTATAGCCAGCTGTATGCAAAGTGCGATCGGAGTATGGTTTCCATTAAAATAAACTTGTTTTCAACAAGTGTTTATCCTGTAGTGAAAACAGTGTCTTAGAAGCTGTGTGTTTGAGTTCATCCAATGCAGGGCTGGGCTCCTCCATCACTGCTGAGTCTGTATGACAGGGTCTGTATGAAGATGGGCAGGCTGGGTCCCCTGCAGCTGCACCCCACCCTCCCACCTGCCCCTTTGTATTCTAAGTCAGACACTCCCACACACTCCAGCTGCCCAACCAGGAAACGGGGAGAGCTGGGGCATTTCCGAGTCAGTGTCAAGTGCTCAGGGAAAAGAGATAGAAGGGCAGTGGGAGTTAAAATAATTAGCAGATTCTTAGTATCCATCATAAATGTGTTCCTGCTGTTATTATTTACAAAATCATGGCCTTGGAGGAGCTGTCCTCTGAAAAATCAGTTTTCCTTCCTGTAGTCAGATATGGACAACTTATTGGAGTCCATAAACTGCGTCCAGAAGAGGAGTGCTTCAGTTCTAATTCTCTTTCAACACTGCTCTTGGCCTCCTGGATTCATACCCCCGTGGTCGTCGTTGCTTCTGCTCCTGAATGAGACCACCCTTTCAAGAAAGACCAAAAAGCAATGGCAGCAGACGAGAGGAAATCACCAATGGTCCCCACGCGGTCTCAGCTGAAGGGCCTGTCCGCACGGACCTCGGGGAGCTTGGAGAGATGAAGCAAAATCGAGGGGCAGCAAGAGGCCACCTGTCGTGGGGGAATGGATTGTGCACTCTGCTGCTGTCCCTTACTGGTTTGAACAGGGACCCTGTCCTAACAAAACGGCCAGAGTTTCCTGAACTAGCAGTGCCTCTGCAGGAGCAAGCTGGGGCTAAAAATGCCTGGAGGACAGAGGGAGGAATTTCTGTTTAGAAATTCTAAAACTGCGAGACAGCTGGGAGTCTGGTCGGGCGCCCCAGAAGCTCCGTTCTCTTATTCCTAAGGTAGGACTCTCATGCACGATCCGACCCCCTCTTGACTGTGACTCAGCTTTTATTCTCAAGTGGCCATTTGTTTTAAGTCTGTTGTCTGAAATTCCTCATGAGCACTTTACCTCTGAAACACGTTCTCCCTGCTGAGGCCTGAAATCGGTGGGTTTCACCACTGCCTCCATCCTGGGGTGTCGTTAGTGGGACATTTCATTTCACAAGAGTCCTTGTCTTAAGGTATTGGCTGGCTGAGTTTCCTTCAGATTGATTACTGAAGCCCATCACCCCGTATCCTTGTTACCTATTGCCTGAGAATTTCACAGGCGTCCTTCCTCCCCATCCGTTCTTCATCCTCATCACTTTAAATTGAGCCCTGCCCGAGTTTTGTTCCACCTGGCTTTCTGAGGAAGAGCCTTTCTCGGGAGCCAGGTGATCTGAAGGTGACGCTAGTCCCCGAGTGGGAAGTTTGGCCATCCCCCCCACCCCCACCCCCACCCCCTGCACTGCCGCTTCTGAGCTCGTCTCCTCGGCTGCACCCCTCCCCCAGACATGCCTTTGCTGCTCCCCGTGCTCCCGGGTCAGCCCCTCCCGCTCCCGGCCACAGCACGGGCTGTTCAGCAGATGTGCCACCTGCACTTCGGAGTGTTCTGAGACCGGGCCCAGAGGGGCGGCGAAGCCCCCAAACCCTGTTTCATAAACGGCCTGCAGAGAACCGCGGCCTGCTCACAGCCTGCGAGGTCTCAGTACCCTGCGGTCTCCGGGCTCACTTGGTCAGCACAGCTGTGACTCCGGCTGTCTGCCTCGGGCAGGTGCCCACGTGGGCATCTTGTCCCACCGCCACAGGCCATTTATTTTTGCTCAAGGGCCGCTGCCAAGCCCCACACCGGTATCAATAAAAGTTTCCTGTGATTTTCTTCTCTTCCTCCCAGCCGGGCTTTCTGAGCAATCCCCACTTTTACTCGGTAGAAAGTTCCGAGAGTCTGGCCAGAGGCCATCAGCCAGCTTTCTTCGTCTTCACTCTCTTCCCTCTCACCCGGCCCGACCCCTCGCAGGTCCTTATGGCGAAAGGCTTTGGGACATCGCAGGCCTCCGTTCTGTAAGGCAGTAGCCGGAACCGGCGGGCCATTTGCCTAGTCTTGATGGCACCGAGCTGTTACACACCGACACCGAAGGTGTCCTCCTGAGGTTTGTAAGGGTCACCGGGGAGGAAGGGCAGAAGGAAAAGCATTAGATTCAAAGCAGCTTTAAACCTACCACAGTGTTTCCTGATGAGAGATGGGAAACGAGCATTTGGCCCCACGAGGAGGAGCATGACCAGAAAGGACAGGACACAAAATGGGGTGCACTGATTGCACGGGAAGGTAGGCAGCGTGCCCGCTGATATTTCAATCCGCCTTGCATGGACGACTCCACCAGCCCCAGACCGACCCTGGGGAGCAAGGTGCTTAGCAACGCAGCTCACTTACGGACCGTCTGCTGTCACTGACCGGACCCCTCTTTGGAGCCGAAGCTCACCCAGAAGGAACTTGAGGATGTAGGGCTTTCTGACAGCAGCCTCGGGAAACCCATGTTTTCCAGATTGATAGAACCCCTGACTTTGCAGAATCTCAATTCTTATTACAAATACTCCCCGATGTTGTTTTTCAGACTTAATGTCTAAGAAATAAGTCCCAGCCCACATGCCATTAGCAAGCCACCCGGATGCACCATATGGGGAAGGCAGACACACCCAGCCTCAGTCTGAGCCCAAAAGCCTGCCACAGAGAAGTGGGGTCACCCTCTATGCCATGCAGGGCCGTGAGTGTGGCCAGGTGG
Organism: Lyroderma lyra; assembly: GCA_004026885.1. NCBI lineage: Eukaryota > Metazoa > Chordata > Mammalia > Chiroptera > Megadermatidae > Lyroderma > Lyroderma lyra. The sequence goes on from PVJL010000180.1 coordinate 264,774, forward strand.
GCATGCCAGTGAACTGTCCCAGCCGTCAGGTGCCATCAGCCAGGTTGCAGGTGAGAATAGGAGACACCAGAACTGCCTCTGACAAGCCAAGCGAACAGCCAGCAGCGCTGAGTCAAACAGCAAAACTAAATGTGTGCAGTGGCCGCCGCCGCCTGCCGAACACAGCACAGACCATAAGACGGAAGCAGGAGGAGAAGTGTACAGCCAGCGGATGCCACAGGCATGGGGAAAGCAGGGCTGTCAAAAGTGGGGGAAGGTCTGCCATCTGTCACTGGGGCCGGGTGGGGGCATCTGTCTCAGGCACAGCTTGAAGGGACTCTGGGCCTTTGGGGCAAAGCTGCACATAAGGCCCCATGCGTGAAGCTCCCTGTCTCTCTGGGTCACAAATGCTGCAGAGCTGTGGGACCCAGCGTTAGCTACCTGGTGCACGAAGCGTGCTCAATCTAGATTTTGGGTTTTGAAGTGTTTTTTTTTTTTTTATTTTATTTATTTTAAGCTTTAGCTACAGGCATTTCTGCAGCGTGGAGGAAATGTGGGGGAGCCCGTAGGGCCCAATCACAGATTGCCCGGCCTTACGTGGCGGCGGCCATCACAGAATCGGGTATCTCTGACACACTTTTCTGGTTCAGGAGTCCCTCGCTGTCCTCCAAGGGCTGAAGAAATGGTTTCAGAAGGTTGGAATCCAGGGCCTTGGCCTTCTCCTAATTATCTGTCTTTGCTCTTCTTTTCTCCTTGCCACCCACCCTCACCTGCCCCCTCAGGGATGAGGGGCGACCCTTTTCCCCAGAGTCTGCTTTTAAGCCTTTTCTCACCTGTGGCCACCCCCTGACACTGACATTATTTCCTCTTGTTTAAGCCGAGTCCCGAGAAGCACTGTGGGATTCAGGACGCGGGTTCCTTGTCATCGTGCTCTTTCGGATGGCATGCACTGTCACTTCACCCAGGGTGTGTCGCAGCTTAGGTGCAGTCCGTTTCCTGCCGGTTTACAATACGGGTGGAATGAAATAAAGATTCGGGTGCATAGGATAGTTCTAGAATTGTGCCCTGGGAGAGGGGTCCAGACACCCGGCCTCCTCAGAGCTGGGGTGAGGGGTGGTGCAGGCTCCACGGTCAGGAGAAGGTGCAGATGGATGACTTCCCTCCTGCTCTCCATCTCATACTGTGTGTTTCCTGAATTTTCTACTAGCAGGAGTGAATGCATTTACCTCGTTGTGGTGTGCACCTGCAAACCGGAGTGTGCTCCGGGGGTGCTGCCCTCACAGCGGCCTCACCCCGCTGTCTGCGGGGGGCCCTCCACATGCGGAGGTACACATTTTGCTCCTTGGACTGTGGAGGTGACGTGGTGGTGTCTGAATTTCTGTTCACATTTGCTCCAGCACTGCAGAGTGTACGGAACGTCGTCCCCCCGGCCACCCCCCGCCCAGAATGTCCTAATAAACGTCGTTTTCTTTTTTTTTTTAATAACAAAACAATTATTGTGGCATCTTTTTCTTGTATCATAACTCCTTGGGAAATGGTCTTGAAGTCTGCAAACACACAGAGATCCACAGTGTGAGCTATGGGGGTTTTTATAGCAGAGAAGGTACAATTACCCAAGACTGAGTGTGGCTGACAGACGTTCTTAAAGAAGTCTTTGCTGAGGGTGTGGGGGGAGTGGGAGAGATGGGAGGGGGATCTGGTCCTGTAGGACACTTAGAGCAGCCCTTGTCTCTACCCACTAGATGCCAGTAGTACCTCCTGCCCAAGACGTTGTCAATCCTTTGGGGGGGGGCAAAGGCAGCCAGCCCCCCGCCTGCTGAGAGCACTGTTAGAGACACAGTGTGCAGGCCAGAGGGAGCCGGCATCTAGCGGAGGGCCGTGCCTAACATTTATTTTACATCTTCAACATGCAGTTTTATGAGAGGAGAGGGTTGCCGGGTTCTCTGGAGAAATCGTATACGTCCTGAGGTGTTTGCATAAACTTAGCAGTAGTAAGTACTTTGATAAAAGGTAAAGACATCGAGAGAGGTCCGTTCTCCTTATTTCCGGCAGCTGGCTCAGTGCCTCGCAAAGAAGAATCACTCGACATCGCGTGAGGCCAGATGTTACCCACTAACATTAGCATCGTGATTGTGGTGGCTCAAAACAGGACTCGCCCGCATCCCCGGGGAGGTGACCGGACAGCAAGTAATCATGCCTGGTCCCTAGTGGGACATTTTAAGGGAAAACGTTAAAACACGAACGTAGTGATTCATTTCATCACTATTGGCTTCAGGGGCAACCTGCAGTCTGAGAAGCATCAAGAAGGTCTGGCAGCTGTCGGAGGGGGCCTCTGTCTCACCCGACGTTCTAGAGGACGCAGTTTTGTTCTTCGTGGTTTTCCTCCGTCCCTGGCTTTTCTTCCTCCCTTGCTTCCTGGGCCAGCTTCCAGATGACCAGGTGTAGAGTGATTTCTTCCAGACGCCACAGTGGGGATAAAAAGTTTGTGAGCGCTTGGATCTGGGCCTGGTGTTTCAGAGGCGTAGCAAAACCCCAGACCCCAGCACCTCACCTGACTCGGGGGTTCTGAAGGCAGCGTGAGCAGAGATCCCCAAGTTCAAACACAGAGAAACGAACCCCACAGTGTCAGCACTCCCAGGGCGGCTGGCCCCTGGGCAAGGGCAGGGCACTGCCTTCCCCTGACTCCCCAAACGGAAATGAGGAGGAAGCAGCCCTCCAGGGCCCTCCCCCTGCCCCACTAGCCTGTTAGTATTCTAATCCTCTGACTACAGCCAAATCCCAAGGACGGAGGTGATAGAAATTTCAGGAGCTGGAACAAGAAATGATTAATAAAATCCTGAGAGAAATGCCAAGCAAGTGAACAAAAACTGTGACAGAGACAAGATGCAAGACCGCTTGTGGTTAGAGATACACATAAAGCACAAACGAAAACACAGTGATGTAAAGGATAGGAGCAGGAGGGTCCCTGGAAGTCCCACCGACCGGCGGTGCTGGCTGCACCGAGGGGCCTCACCCTCACCAAGGCTTCTCCTACCCAGGCCGGAAGACAGTTCCCGCGAGTAAAAGGTAAGGCGAGCGCATGGCCCCGCAGTACTTGGAGTGGGCACAGAAACAGGGACAGCCTTTTCTCAGAACCCTGTTTGACACTGTGTGTTACCCTTCCAAATCCACCTTCCCCCCGAACCACCCTGTCCCCGGCGGAATGCACCCAGCATTCTTACACGACGTGCCGAGGTCCCTGCAAAAGGATCCCCGCGGCGGAATCACTGGGATAGCAAAATACTTGAAACAGCATGAATGTCCATCGACAGGGAACTGATGAAAGAACTCGAGGTGCAACCAGACGAGGGAACATTAAGCTACTATTTCCTTTTTTAAGAAAAGGTAGATGGATGGCCACTGAAATTGCACGTGAGCTCTGGTGTAGTGAGCGAAAAGGCAAGGCGCGGGACGATGAAATAGGTATGTTCCTACTTACATTCCGGGCCTGTCCGGAAAAACCCAGCCACCAGCGCCTCTATTTCTCGTACCTCGTGGCTGGATACTTTCCGGACAGCCCTCGTACGTTATAGGAACACAGATGACAGATGGTAGATAGCTGACAGACGGATTGATAAACTGATGATGGCTAGATGGATGGATGTTACTGCCATCCAGCAGCTTCTGTCAGAGCTTATGTTACTGTTACCCGTAGGTTTTGAAGGAATAAGAAGGAAAGGAAGGGTGAGCTGTGGACCTGCTGGGACCTAGCTCAGGTTGGCCCCTGCTCTTTGGAAGGAGGAGTTGGAGGCGGCCCTGGCAGGAGCACTTCCGGGGTGAGAGCAACCCCCCCCCCCCCGCCCCCAGCAGAGCCCCACAGCCTGAGCAGCAGAGAGGGGCTGCCCCCCGGAACCTCTCCGGAGAGTAACGGCCACAATCGGGGAGAGGCACCCTACAGGCACCTGCGTACAGTGTGTGCCCAGGAGGGTTCTTCAATCACTTCTCACTGCAGTTGGTGACACGGAGCGAGTCATCACCACACAGTTCCCACCCAGCCCAAGGGGAGCTCTTTTAGTGACAGGACAAGGATTAGCCATGTCCTTGTGGGCAGTGCCCTCAAGGAGAACATGATCCTTATGACAGTCAGTGCCTGGGAGCTCCCCAAGCACTCCAGCACTGTGGACGGGCTCCGTGCACACGATCCTATTCAGTCCTCACAGCGACTCCAAAATAGTGACTGATGCAAAGCCGCACGGCCGAGGGAGGCAGAGTGGGACTCGAATTCAGTTTTCGGTGCCGGTGCCCTTGTGAACTATTCTCTGCCCTCGAGCCTTGGGCGGGGGGTGAGGTGGGGAGAAGTCTCCTGGCTTCTGAGCTGCAAGCCCGCAGGTCCGCCCCACTTGCCACTTGGCTCCCTCCAGCCATGCATGGGGCCGTGTTCTGAGGGCAGCCCGAGCTGGCACTGCGGCATGAGCGTGTCTTCTGAAGATAATAACCCCCTCTGCCTCAAGGAAAATAGCAGCTTAAATAAGAAATGTGACAAACCATCTGAGTGCCAGGACTGCTCCCTGGAGAGTCACACTTCCATTCCTGTCCCTCATTCTAGACATGAAAGCCAGTAAAGGGGTTGCAGCGTACACATTTAACACCAAGTGACAAAAGCCTGCCTAAGTGTCTCTAAAGATCTAATTTACGCATGGACTGCCCAGACAAGCATAGCTTGGCCCAGCTATGACTTCCGGGGGTACCTAGGTGCCCCCTCAGATCCCTAGCAGCCATCAATCCCTGAGCCTCATCTATCTGGAGACAATGACAGCAAACACTGGGAGCTATTGTCATTGGGGAGGTGACAGAAGGTAGGAATCATTCTCCCCGGAGGGCGGCTGGCTCAGGAAACTTGTTTGGTTCCTAGTACCTGTCTCACCCGAAATTGTGACCTCTCTCACTTCTGCCCACAACTGGGAAGTGGGGGCCGGGGTGAGGGGAGAGTAGAAGGCTTCCTCTGTCCTCACCTTGAGGACTTCTGTCAAACAATTGTCTGTCTCTCACCTCCAGACAGGGACATCTATTTTTGAAGTGAGCCGTCCAAGATGGATGAGGAAAGTGGGTTTCATTCCTTCATTTGCAAGCGTTTCATTCCAAGTCCAGAAGTGTACCATCTACATGGAGACCAAGACGCGACCGGCAAGAAAAAGCATGTTTGCTTCCCTGCCGGTCAGCTAACTCTGCACCCCTGACACCACCTGTCGTCCAATATCACGGTGGACAAGCAGCCACACTCTGACACAGAGCCCGTTTGTTTTCCTTCCTGGAGGATCCGTGGGGTGTTCAGATGAAGCCCCCTTACTTGGAGGTGCTTTGCAGTCCACAAAGCGCCTCCATAGGCTGTTCTCTGATTCTCCCTCGGCGGCTGGGGTAGTCGATCATCCCCATTGTATGGCTGGAGCCCCCGAAGCCCAGCATCTCTTACTGCAGCCCCCCACAAGGTGCCCTCCTCAGCTTGCAGGCTTCCTCTACGGGCCTCCTTCCACTCCCACGGGAACTGCAACCCACTTGAATTGACTGTCCACTTTCGCTGGGCACATCTATGGTCTCTGTCTTTCTATTCCACCGAGTTTTTCAAGGCCATTGTGACAGGGTGATAGGTGTTCTTTGGAATAACCCCGCCTGTAATTTGGCCAACTGCAGGAAGCCAGCACCAGGCTGCCAGGGAAGAGGCTGTGTGCTGTTCCCTTGCCCCTACGTCTCGGTTTTGGTGGGTCAACGAAGGCACCAGAAGCATGGGAGGGCGGTGGCTTCCTTGCTCGATGCTAAAATGCCTCAAGGTCGCTCATCAAGGTGCATGGGCAGGGGTGACCAGAGAGGTGCCCGTGCTGCCCTCTGGCGGGCCGCTTACCTCTCTGTGAGCTGCCCTTGCCCTGCCCTGCGAGGAGCCCCTGCGTTCAGCTGGCCTCACCCACAGAACGCGCACAGAGCCCGCAAAGCCCCCATCGCTGAGGCACCATCGCCTCTAGACAGCCCCGGCCACCGAGTCCCACTCCGTTCGGGTGCCTGTTTGCTCCTGGGCTTTTCATTCCAGGAGAAAACGTGTGTCCCCTAGGCCTTCCGTTCAGGGAGCGCTACTCTTCGAAGTGACGCTGGCCGTCACTTGTCACTTTGGATCTTTGCAGCTGCCCTGCGAGGCAGGCGCTGCACTCCCAAGTTTGCTGAGGAGGAAACAGACTCAAAGGTTATGTAACTTGGCAAAGTCCCACCGATCAGAGGGGACCTCAGGGTCTGAACCCCGACAGCCCGACGGGAACCTCGGTGTCACCTTGCAGCTGCGGGGCTCTACAGGGGACTTCCTGCAAATCACGTGATTTTTCGAAGCCACAGACGGATTGGGTCTCTAAGGAAAGCTGAGATTTGCACTTGGTAATCCCCTTGTCACGGGAAGGGCCAGTGTAGGCATGTGGATTTTTTATTTTTTCTTAATTTGGGATTTACTGACAGCCTCCGGGCGAAGGTTTCGTTGGCCCCGTTTTAATGAGCGCTGCCTGCAGACTTGGCCGGTGCACGTCACACAGGGCGCCCCTGCCCGGGAGGCCCCCTCGGCTCCCTCCCGCTGCCCAGCCCGCTGCCCAGCTGCCGCTGCCACTCCGAGCGGAGGGCCCCGGGGCTGCCAGCGGTGTCTCCGGCGCCCCGGGAAGCGGCAGCCGCCTCCTGCGCCAGCCTGCCCGCGGCAGACGCTCTCCTTCCTCCAGCGCCCCCACCCCCGGCCTTCCTCTCCTGTGGCAACGCCCAGAGCACCTTCCAGGCCTTTCTTCCCACTGAGCTTCTGTAGTCCGGGGAGGAAGGAGCGTGCGTGCTGGTTGCCAAGTAAAACGTGACGGTGACCGTGATGGGACACCTTGGTGCTTGGAGGTGACAGGTGAACCGGGGCTCCTTCGCCGAGGTGGGGCATGTGGGGGGGCAGCAGCCTCCGGGGGGGTGGAGAAGAAGAGGCGCGAATTCCCTTCAGTTGGGGGTTTCTCGACACCCTCAGCCACCGGCCTGCGAGTCCAGGCTTCACGGTGGTCATTCCTCGCCTCGGGCTGTGCCCTCATGTGCGTCCGGCCTGCCCTGCTGTCCCTGCCGCCTCTGGCCGCCACCGCCGTCACCGGGCTCAGGGTGCACGCGGCCCCTCCACGGCCCCTCCCGCTCGGTGCGCGCACTGCTTCTACCCACACGCCAGCCACGTGCACCTGCTGCCACCACGTCCCGTCCTGCAGCCACCCCGGATGCCTCCCAAGCCACTCCGATTTATGACGAGTTCTCAACGCTCAGGGTGCCCACTGCTCTTGCACCCCACCTCGCTCTCTCCCGTGTTCGTATGTGACCTTGCATTGCCACTTAGTTCTGTGGGCAGGAGCCTCTCTTCCCCAGGAAGGGAGAGGACCCCCCAAAACAGAGGATGTAGTCCTCTTGTGTCCCCATTGGGTGGTGAAGAGTGTAGACTCTAAAGATTTTTTGTCCCCTCTGAGCCTCAGTTTGCCCAGCTGTCAAATGGGATACATAATAAAACCTACCCCAGCGGGTGGCGGTCGGGGGCCTGTGGTGGCAATGGCTGCTGCTATTGAGACGATGACAGCTAAAACCGATGCTGACACAGACGGCAAAGCGGAAGGGGAGGCTGGGCCCGGGCCACGCAGGCGGTGCGCACCTGAGCTCACACGGCTGCCTTCCCGAAAGAGCGAATGAACCGAGTTTCCCCAGGCTCCTTCCTCCCCCGCCTCAACAGCAGGCCGGTCCTGCAATGGACACCGTCTGTGGGAAAGGAACACGTGACCCCTGCCCCCATGGAAGCGGGCGCACTTTATCCCCCCTGCCCAGGCCTTGAAGAAGGTGGACCTTATGGGCAGCGGGGAGCCTCACTCAGAGGCCTGGTCACAGCGGGAGGCCAGCCCATCAGATCCGCGTGGGGACACGCCCCAGCGTCTGTGACGTGCACAGAGAAAGCTGCTTCTCACAGATGGGAGTGAGCATCTTCTGGGGTGCAGTACCTCCTAGAGCCCCTCTGTCTAACTGTGGGGGATGGCTGTGTGCCTTCCCACACTGTACTACATTCTTCTTGTCACCGTGAAGTGACGATTTCCCCTCAGTTTTTTGTCTCTTGAACCAAAGAATTCAGTCAAGAGACAGTTTGTGAAAATACAGAAAAGTTAGTTTCTTACAGAAAAGTTAAAAGTTAAAGTACACCAGAGCCGTGGTGGGGGCTGACCCAGGAGCGGGAAGGGCCCCCCTCCACCGTTGGGAGTCTCTGTGTCTCTGGGTGTAGCTCCTCCCCCTTTCTTCTCCGCCTGCAGGGGCCACAGCTGCACGATAATACCGTTTGGGGAAGCAGGGTCTGTGGCTGAACAGGTGGGGCTTTCTCCCTTCCCATTTGAGTGGCTGTAATGGGCCAGGGCTCACTCCTGGATTCGGGGCACCTGTTAATGGTCGTCCTTAGGCAAGCTCCCCTCCCCGCATTCCTTCTCTTAATCCTTTGAATTTAGAGGCAGCTGATAATGGACGGGACCACCCCTCCCCTCCTCCTCACATCTACCTTCCCCCCACCCTGTCATTCTGAGACAGACTTCTAGCCTGCTAACACGTCTGCACATTCACCCAGCCAATGGGACAAGATTGCTCCAGCATTGATCGAAAAGGACATTTCTACATCTACTCACAGCCTGTCACTTAATTCTCATTGCCTAGGAGTTCATTAATGTTACCATTCCCTTAATTTGTTGTGAAGCATTAAAAGGCTTTCAAATCTAGTCAAACTCAAAACTAGTTTATTTGCTTTTATAATGATTGAAACGATGTGCACTGTAAAAAAACAAAACAAAACCTTATGTTCAACACTCAGCAATATTAATTTCACTTGACTTCATGACTTAAGGTCAAATATGTTAATCAAAGCCGCCACCATTAGCACAGTTTCCTTTTCTATTAAGCAATTAAGATCACTTACTATTAATGAGACGTGAAGTTTTAATAAATTTTGCTGGTGTGAAATTGCAAAACAGTAATTATGACACATACTGTATGGATGGCTTGTTCCACAATGTAAATTGGGCCTAATGTTGGTAAAAATACAAACGAACATTAAGTAATTCATTAGTTGCCTCCATGGAACCAAAATAAGCCTTCACCATGGAGGTAAACAGACAACAAATGAAGAGACTTTCACTGGTATCAGTGAACTGTTAAACAGTGGGCCACTGGCACTGGGAAAGACCCCAGCCCCCCAAAATAACATCTCAAAGGAGAAACAACTTTGCTAGGATTTTCTGGGTTGAAGTCAACATTTCCAGCATGGGGCTGATCGTATGAGGACAGCACGGGCCGGAGGAGCCTTTTGAATGCGGATACAGAGCGACGTGTGGCAATGGAACTGAAGAACTCCTAACCCTCAGCCTTGAGAGACACCTCTGAGGACAGAAGCAAAGGCCAGGATTCGCCATCGCATGCAGGGTACAATGGCGTCCCTAGAATGTTACAGTGAAGTATAGATTCCTGGGCTCTGTCCCCCCAAATACTAATTCAGAGGCCTGAGATAGGGCCTGGGCATTTGCATGCACTCAGGATTATTCTGATAGAGGTGGTTTCCAGCCCACACTTGGAGAAATAATGGCCTAGAAGGCCTAAGCCACAATTCTGCAAAACTATTATATGTAGAAGTCAGAATTCTCACTGAGCAAATACTTAGGTGTCAGGCCCCACATTAAGCACTCATTGTAAATGTTCTAGATTGTTTATAATCGAATAAGAAAGGTATGATATATATACAAATGACAAGTAGATCATCATCAAAGACTTCCTGAACCCTTCTTTAAAATGTGCCAGGCACAGAGCTGAGTGTTTTATAGGAAGAGTTGGGTTTGGCCTCACTACAATCTTATTTTACAGATGAGGAAACCAAGACACAGAGAGATGAAGTAACTTGCCCGAGGTAACACAGCCAGCATGGTCCATCTGGGAGGTGGGCTCTGTTAGGCAGGCAGCAGGCAGTGACTGAACACATTTAGGACAGGGGTAACCAAGACTTCTCCAGTGACAGGGGCAGGCAGCAGGGTTCAGGGCAGAGCCAGGTGAGCCCTTTGGGAGGTGGTTTTACTCCAGGGCTGTGGCTTTCAAACTGTTCCCCAGAGCCCTGGGGTCCTTGGTGTGAGTCCCAGGCTCAATGCTGAGGTTGGGGGTTGGGTAAGGTTCCCCATCTTCTGGCCCTCCCATGCCATACTCTCCATTCTCATTTCATAATGTGGTCATAGATGAAAATACCTGAGAAACCCTGCCTTGGACAATCAAGGAAAGAGGCAGAAGATGCAAGTGTAGGCTCACGGCACTTCCCAGGAAGGGACCGGGCGGAAGTTGCAGGGTTGGGGTGAGGTTGTGTTGGATGTTTAACCTGCTGGCAAAGAGAGTTGGTGAGAAAATCCACCTAGAGGTCAGGAGACAAGTTGGGAGGTGGGAGACTTTATACTTATTTTGTAGTCATCTATGGCCAGCGACTCCTCCAGAAGGCAAGGTAGCCCACCAGCTCCTGAGCGAGGCTGAGAAGGAGCCCGGGGGCAGCCCTGAGAGGTCCGCACTACTGCCCTGCCCACGTGGTGGAAAAGGCCCGCTGAGTTCAAGCACCGCCATCAGCCTCTCCGCGGCCCTCAGGGTCACCCAGCACCGGCCAGGCCCTGGCAGTGCGTGCAGGGATCACCTCGTTTACCTCAGGGATGCCCGTGAGGAAAACACAGCTATTTCCTTCATTCTACAGCTGAGGCCAACACATGCATCTCACTCCTCGGCGAGCACGATGAGACGTGAGATTCCTCCCTGCCTGTGACAGCATGGATCAGACCCGGACCGTCTGAGAATCTCACAACAGAAGACAGGGCAGCATCAGTGTGAATTGGACAGAGAGGGCCTGGCCGTCAGGCTAATTCGCAGCCCAGCTGGGCCATTCAGGCCCTTCTCAAAGTCCGCCCCAGCCTGGGCTCACCCTCCTGCAAGGAGACAGGCTGCCCAAACCCAAGAACAGATGAAGCGTGTCCAGAAAACGCAAGTCCGGGGAAGGGATGTAAAATCTGGCATCAAATGGCCAAGGCATGTCCTGTTACCCGTCAAACACCTGATGACATCGGATCACCTGCCTAGGAGACGTGTTTTCCCCCTTAGCCCTTGCAGATGTCAACAGGATGCCGTGAGTCTTCCACGAATTTTCTGTCGGGCTCTTTACTAACAAGCCTCAGACCTCACACCAGGGCCCCAGGGGCTCTGCCCATCAGATGCCCACCCGAAGCCTCGGCCAGGTCTGCCGGGAAGAGTGTGAGAACCAAACCCCAGCCGGCACCTGCTGCTGGCCGTGCGCCTCACACAAGGGGTCGTCTCCCTCGTGCCTGGCAAGACCGGCGCCATCCGGTCTTTAGTAAGTTGCCTTCAACCTTTAACGGCGTAGGAGGCAACACTGCTAAGTGATGTGCTGACCAACAGTGCCAACGTGGAGACCTGAACAGGGAGGGGGCAATCTGCAAACGGCTGCAGAGAAACGTGTATCCACCCGGAGAAGCGCTGAGGTGGCACAGTGCCCGACTTCCGGGGGAGCCCGCCGGTGGCGTGAGGATCACTCCTGGTCAGCCGAGGTCACAGGAAAGCCTGGCTCAAGTGGGCAAGAATCACCGCCCTGCGAGTGCGCCAGACGCGCCACTGACGTCACTTTACTGGGTGGAAACAAGAGGGAGAAGCTGATTGTCGCTGAGCACAAACGATGCATCCGGAACTCTAAGTGATTCCAGAGGCATCTGCTCTGAGGGCGGTCCCGTCACCCCCACTTTACAGACCGTTCTCGAGAGGACGTTTTATTTGGTGGTCGAACAACCAGCAAGCGGCAGAGCTGGGATCCCGACACAGTTGGACGGCAGGGGCCACTGTCTCCCACCCCACTCACTACAGGGCTGCTCTTTTGGGTCTGGCCTTTCTGGAGATCGACATCCTGGCCAGCAAGCATCTGAGGAAGGGGAGGAGGGAAGACCTCCGACGGGCACAGCAGGCTGCGGTGCAGGCAGAGGCCTGGTGCACGCCCAGGGCACATTCTGGGCAGATCACAACCTCTAGCTCTTTGGAGCCCAGGTGCCCCAGCGAGGCCCAGGGAGTTCCCCATCTCCCAGGACAAGGACTGGGCAGCTCTGAGTGCCATGGCCCCTCAGAGTAAACATAAGCTACTCACGTTACAGTAACTGGGTGAAGGGATATTCCCTCCATGCTATCTTTGCAACTCCCTGCAAATCTAACATCATTTCAAAAGAAAAAGTGGTGATACTTCTACTTTTTTCATTTATTCACTTTATAAAAAAACATCATTTACATTAAAATCATTACATAACTATGCAAAAACGCCCTATGAACCTGTTTTATATATCGATGGTGCATGTAAGACTTCACTGGAAGAAAACAGTCTGTGGCTAGGAAAGTTTTTAAATTGTCCTTTTCCTTCCCCCACCCCCACAATTTAGTCCAAAACACATGAGGTGGGCAGGGAGGTGATCACACCAGCGGGCTGGGGGAGCACAGTGACAGGGGTGGGGTGTCAGACACCACCAGGAGTAAAAAGGACATCCATGCTGGATGTCAGTGTTGTGCACGTGCTGTCGGAGCCCCAAGGAGCCCCAAGGAGGAAACAAGGCTCCCTGGTACAGGTGTCAGCACCTGAGAGGTGTGAGAGGCTTCAAGTGCAGAGGCGGCCCAGTGTGGGCAGTCAGTGCTCAGGAGGGAGGCATCTGCACAGGGAGTGGGTGAGGGGTGCAGCCTGGCATGGGGCAGCAGTGCCCCCAAGGAGGGAGGCAGGCTCTTGTGCAGCAGAGCTGTCCTCACTGGGGCTCAGAGTTGAGCAGGAGAGTAGGGCACCCACTCCCCCCAGGAGGACTTGTAAGGGGCAGGATGCCATGGCAAGGCTGCTGGAGCAGGGGTGGGGTCAGGAGGGGGCTGTGCTGGGGGGTGTGGTGGCAGCAGACACAGGAGATTTGGCACCTATAGGTTACTGGTCAAATAAGTTGGTATATTCAGGGTAACAGGAGTCAGCTTCGCATTGTTAGAGTTACAACTAAGGAAAGGGGAAAAAATTGGAATGAGCTGTGTGATCACTGGATTGGAATGGGAAGTATCAGTGTAAGCCCATGATTTTCACACAGGGACATTGAAATACACGTCAATGTAAATGTTCTGTGTATGTATGCACCCTATAACCCCTTGCTCTGTCCCTGAGAAGGCCTGGGAACCGTGACACCTCAATAGCAGTCAACATACTAGCTGGCCTTATCTTGGTTTCTAAATACCATTCTCAACTAAAGGAAACCAGGGCTCATGGGAGAAATAGCTGATTCTAAGCCAGGGCCAGATGAGCTTGGGATATCTTGTGTCAGAAAGTAAGGAAAAGTCTATGAATGATGGGGACATGCCAAATGAAAAGGCAACCACTGGCCACATTTGGGGACATTTGAATATCAAACTATGTGGGATATAAAACTGAAGCAACAGAGAAACAAAAACTCATGGACACAGTCAGTAGTTCAGTGGTTACCTGAGGGCAAGGAGGGAGGAGGGTGGGAGAGGAGGGAAGGAGAGTCACATACATGGTGATGGGAAGAGAACTGGCTCTGGGTGGTGAGCACATAATGCAACACACAGACGATGCGCTGTAGCATTAAACACTTGGAACAGACATAATTTTTGCTAACCAATGTCACCCCAATAAATTTAACAACATATATATACATATATATATGTATGTAAAGTAGGAAACAACCATGGGCCAATATTGATATAACTAAATGAATAGATTGAAAGTTTGATAGGGAATCAACACTGGGTGCCACCTGATAGAAATAGGAAGAACTCACTGTCATTTCTGTGACATTCCTGCTGAAGATGTCCAGCCTACATACATATAACCACAAGGAAACAGCAGACAAACCCAAGCTGAGTCACAGTCGACAGAATATCTGACCTGTAATTTTCAAAAGTGTCATGGTCATAAAAGTTTAAGAAAAATGAAGGAAAAGACTAAATGACAGGCCAGCAAAATGCAACACGTGATCCTGAACCTGATCTTTTTGCTATAAAAGACATTATTGGGACGATTTATGACATGTGAATTAAGTCTGAGGATCGGGTCGTTGTGACATATCAACACTAACTTCCTGATTTTGTTGGCTGTATTGCAGTAATGTGGAACAATGTTCGTATGTGTAGGAAATACATTTTAAAAGTATCCAGGAGTGATGAGGTATCATGTAAGCAACTTACTCTCAAGTATGTCAGGACAAAAAAGAAAAAGAAAAAAAAAGTGGGCTTATTTGCAGTGGGCTTACCAAACTTGGGGTAGGTTTGAGAGCCGAGGTTTTCCTTAGAGCACACCCCAAACCATCTTCTACTACAGACACATGTGGGCTTGATGCCTAAAAGTTTCAGGAGTTCCCTGGTGGTGTAGTGGCTAAGGCTTCGGTGCTGTCAACGCTGCAGCCTGGGTTCGATTCCCAGCCAGGGAACTACTCACATTAAAAAAATAATAATAATAAATTTAAAAAAAATAAAAGTTTCACAACACACGGCATAACTGTAATAATTTCATCTCAAGACGTTTTTTGCAATAGGAAAACTAAAAACCTACGTCAATCATAAAAACACAGCATGGAAATACCCACGGGACACGGTGCTGATGTGCCCACCTACATGGGCTCGTTGCCAAAATCAATGCCAAAGTGAGCGAATGAGGGGAGCTGCTGAGATGGTTTATTAGCCATACAGCCATTCTTAATCAGTTTTGATTCTGGCAGTAATTAAAGAGCAGGGCCAGTTGTTCATGAGATTAATTAGATGAGATCACCTGGATCGATTAATCCGGGGAAGTCCCGAGTGTGATGAACGATACAGAGTAAACACGACTGTTACCACAGTCATGCTCATTACGATCACTGGGATTGCTGTTGTTACTGGCTATGCCCAGCCAGTAATAGCAAACTAACTCCCTGGCACAGTCTTCTATTCTTCACTGCAGGTGGGCACATGCCAGGCTCATCCAAAAGGGTCGTTCGATTCCTGAGGAACAAGTTAAAAAGATGTAGATGCAAGAAATCTTCTCTCGATGCTGGACATTCTTAAGTGAGCAGCCCAGCAAGCCTTGGGCTGAGAGAGTGATTTGCTCAGTGGAAACCCAGTGTCCACTCGGGGCGAGCCCCGATAACCAGGGACTTCGTCGCATTCACACCTGCAGCCGTAAAATTGCCCCCGTCCAGCGAGTCAGCAGTGAAGCAGAGGTCTGTGACGAGAGCAATCTAACAGCGCTCCCGGTTTCTCTCTCCGTCTGCAACTCCTGCAAAACACCAACCTAAGAAATTCAGGCTCACTGTTTTTGGTGGATAAAACACGTGGAGTTTTAAGTGGCACACCCAGTAAACTAATGGATCTGTAACCAGGAAAAGACAGAAGAAAAAGGAACTCAATATTCATTGCTGGCAAAATAACAAGGTAGATACCTTGACCAATGTTCCCCATTGAAAAGAGCTAAAAATGCTGGCCACATACTGGAACACCTTCTAAAGTGCATTGAGAAGCTGGGAAGAAAATAAACAGCACGAAGGCAGAATGTGAAGGGAAGGTGTGAACCTGAGAGGAAACCAGAAATCGAGCAGCTGTCCCCCTGAGGGCATTTGCAGACCCAGGCACCCTGAGCTTGGGTTTTCACAGCCTGGCAGGACACCAGAGACCAAGCACAGGGTCCACCTGGGAGGCAAGGCACCAAAGAGGGGACCCTAACTAATGAAAGTGGGACCCTATGAGCTGAACTTTCAGGGTGAAGGTGAATTAGAAATAACTCCCCTCCGTCCTTCCCACCAATGGGATTCCTGGAAACGTAACCTCTGTCTCTTGAACCTTGGGACACAGGGAAGGAGGACGCGCCCCTGAGAATTGATGGCCAGAAGCTGAGCCTCACTCGGGTTTGCAGCCAAATGCTTATGACCTACAGTCTGAGAATTCTCAAACCCATAACATAAGTCCTGGGTTAGTGGTGATCCTTGAAGTGGGGAAATTAAAGCACCCCTGGAGAAAGCCGCCTTCGTCCCACAGATAAAGAATTCCTACATATGAAGTTTCCGGGAAAATGAGCAACTCGTTTGCTGAGCGCAGGAGGAAATGAGGGCACGCCAGGGCGAATCAGTGAAAACGGAAGTCGGTGACAATGACCGAGGGTCCTGCAAGGCACACAGACAGGACACGGAATGATTACGTGTACAGAAATGAAAGATAAGTCTGAAGATAAGCAGAGACAAGAAAACAATAGAAAACAGAAGAAAATCAAGCTGCAGAAAGAGGAGGTGAAGACATCATCCCAATTACAGGCCAGAAATAACAAAGGTTTGGAGACATGAAGCAAACAGGGGAGAGAGATGAAAAGGTTTAATAAACATCTAAGTCAGACTGGCTCTCTATCAGGAGCAGTTCTGCCCTCCAGGGGAACACTTTTGGCCTTCACAACTGGCAAAAAGTAGGGGGTATGTGCTCCAGGCATCTAATGGGTAGAAGCCAAGGATGCTGCTAGAATTTTGCAATGTTTTTGCACAGCCCTGCTCCATACAGAATTGTGGCAAGAGTGCTTAGGTTGAGAAATCCGGGTCTCAATTAAGTTCACGAATGGGGCAAAAGTAATCGTGTTTAAAGAGGTAGAAGAAATCTATCCCAATGAACCCCCGCAAATAAACACACACACACACACACACACACACACACACACGCACATATGAAACTTTAATACACCAAAGAGAAAGAGTAAATATTTTAAAAGCTATAGTACAGAGAACATTAAGCTTCATAATACTATTTTGTATTCTTTGAAATTTTCCACATGTTTTTAGTCTGTTCAAATCATGGACTGGCTAGCATATAAACAATAGAAATTTATTTCTCACTGTTCTGGAGGCTGGACATAAGAGATCAAGGTGTCAGCATGGTCAGGCAAGGGGCCTCTTCCAAGTTTCAGACTTCTAGATGGTTCCTCACATGGCAGAAGGGGCCAGGGAGCTCTCTGAGGTCCCTTATAAAGGCACTAATCCCATTCATGAGGGCACCACAGCCGTGATCACAGCACCTCCCACGGCTCAGCCTCCTAAAAGCATCACATTGGACTTTAGGATTTCAAGCTATGAACTGGCTGGGTGAAAAGGGAGCACAAACCAGACATTCAGACCATAGCACGTATGAAAAAGCTTTTTAAAAATATAAGCCAGAGAAAAAGAGACAGGCCACTTTCAAAAACTGATAGCTAATTTCTCAGAAGGAAACATGGAAACTAGAAGACAATAAAATGCTGTCTTCAATGTGCTGAGAGAAAAATCACTGTCAAGCTAGCAGTTTATACTTAGTGAGTGTATCATTCGGGAACGAGGGAAAGTCTCTTTCAGACAAACAAAAACTGAGTTTTCCAAATAAAGACCCTCAATACAGGAAATTCTGATGGATGTGTCTGAGGCAGAAGGAAAGGCATTTCACATGGAAATTCCCAGATTAAAGATGGAATAGAGGACAGAGTACACAGCGTCCAGCACAAATGACGTCCCTTCTTTATGAACACACATTCGTCAGACCTGGGACGCAAAGGTTACTAAGGTTACCAGGACAGCACATCCATTTGTACTATGTTACTTTAAAAGGGTGTTACTTCTGAGGAACCCTGTATTTAAATTAAAGCTTTGATTGTCCAAAAGGATGATGATGATGATGATAGTAATAGTAATGCCTCGAGGGTTAAATTATTACTGAATTTTTACTAGGAGAAAGCTGCTATAGCCATAGCCATCTTAGTAAGAGGTAAAATAGATTTTGAGACAAAATCATTGCTAGAGAGTAAGATATTTAAAATGATAAAAGTGAAACCCAAAGGAATGTGTACCAGTTTTAAATTTATATGTATCACATCCTCAAAATGTGATGCAAACACTGACTGACTACGAGGATAAATCGACATATTCATAAGCATTTGGAATATTGTGACACATATCTGTCAGCAACTGAGAGACTGAACAGGTGAAATGCCACAAGAATAAATATTATTTGATCGTGAGCAACAAGTCTGTGTTAATGGACGTGCCAGACAAGTGCCTAACACTCGACACTTTCAAAATACACATGAAACATTTAAAAATTTAATCACATCCTCAGCCATAAATAGGGTCACATACATTCTGGTTTCTAGGAAAGGACCAATTTACACCTCTTATCTTAACAATCTATTCAGTTTAGCATTTATCCCAGACAAAACTGTCCCAGTTTGTACACTGAATGCCATAAGGCAAGTCTCAAAAAATGTCAAACAACCATGATCATGCAAAGCATGTTCTCTCAGTCATATAATTAAGTTGGAAATCAATAACTAGTGAAACCAAGAGGTGGGGGCTTCTTCCCTCCAGGTAGCCCCCAAGGGTTGGAATCTCTCCCTCGGCCCAGGTACCACTGAGAATGCTGGGCCTGGTCACCCCTGCCCTGCTCACACGGTGGTGGTTCCATGACAGCAGGGCCAGATCAGGAAATCCTCAGTGTGCTGCCTCCCTTGCCCCCACATTAAGTGCTCAGCTCCTAATGGCAGGGTTGTCCCTCAGAGAATCACACCATTGTCCCCATACCCAGCTCCACAGTTGTAGAGGAATATTTTCAATAAAAAAAAAAAGAAAACACAACTATATTTCCTCATTCTGTATCTGGTTTCAAAACATCAGAGCCTACCACTGCCCTGCTAGAAACCACTCTGGATCATCTGTCTGTCCATCTGTTCATCCATCCTCCATCCATCCATTTGTCCATCCATCCCATCCATCATTTACCCACCCACTCACCCAAAAGATATTTACTGGGCACCTACCGTGCTAATCAAGTTCTAGGCATTGAGAATACAAAACTGAACAAGACTAGGTCCCTGTGGTGGTGGCAGTGACATTCCGGGGGTGGGGGCCAGCCAGTGGGGAGTGGGGAGGGACACAAACAAATAAAAGAATAAACAAAAAAAGAGCAGTAAGACTGTGGTAAGTGCTGGGTGGAATCTTAAAATCGGGGCAGTGATAAACTAGGGAGCTACCTTAGCTTACGTGACTTCCCTGAGCAGGTGACATTTAAGCAGAGACCCAAGTGACAAGAAGTCCTGGAGAAAGAGCATCCCAGGCAGGGAGAACTTGTGCCGAGGCCCAAAGCTGGACCTCGCTGGGCTCAGGAAACGGAAGGCCGCCCGCGGGACTGCTCAGCCCGAGGAGCCAGTTCTGTGCCCCTGCCGCTGCCGGGGGAATGAGCTCAGCCGGCTGACGGATGAGAGCTCACTGAGCAGCGCCCAGCCGCCCCTGCTGTGGCATCTCAGACTGGCAGGGCCCGGCTGGCCTAGCTGCTCATGGCACGCGTGAGCTGAGGCAAGACTGCAAGAACCACCCCGGTCACGCCAGCCCCGATGATCAACTCCTAGGACCGCGGCCCCTATAACCGAGGGTCTCTCACAGCCACCAAGTATGGGGGGGGGCAGTTTTATTCGCATGGCTGGTGAGGAGCAAGGCTGGAAACAAGAGCAAAAGCTTTGGGGAAGACTGGAGACCCAGCCCCACTGGTGTCAGGACTGCTGAGGGGCCGAGAGGTGTGTGTGGGGGGGAAATCCCAGGGTCCCAAGGCCATTTTTCTTCAACTGAATGGACTTCAAGGACCACGAACCTCTCTAAGATGCACACAACCAGCTCTCGTGCCGGCTGTGATCCTCAGGAAGTGGAGGACTTGGAGCAGAAAGCTGGAGGAGGCTGTGGACAGGGGTGACAGGCTTTCCAGATGTGCCAGGGGCAGCCGGCTCAGACTCGGCCCCCTGGCTAGAGTCTCAGATCAGCTCGAAACCCTGGGCAGAGGGCCCGCAGGACATCTTTGCTGAGTAGAGGCTGCAGAGAGCAAGTGACAGCACCAGTCACGTGTGCAGGGCACTTTTCCTGCAATCAGCACGATGGAGATGTGCTACTAACCGCGGGCAGGATCAAGAAGAGGGTTGTACTTTGCAGGTGCTCCTCTGAAGTGCCACCCATTGCTGCTGGCCTCTCATCGGGGCTCAATGTCCCAACACGCAGTGTTACAACCAAGTATCGGAATGGAGCTGAACTTGCATCATGTTTAGGATCTAACACAGGAGTGTTGTTGGGACGTTGTGGGGAACAGGTATGGCCCTGATGAGCAGGTAGAAAGACCAATCAACCAGGTTCCTCGTTTGTCTCCAGCCAATGGCTGCTGGGGATGGAGCTCTGGAGGGTGGGGTTAGCCAACTTCCCAGCTCTCCAAAATCCGCTTGTGGACAGCCAGCCTCCAAGGACTTCACTCCATCATAACCCTGCCCCACTCACAGACACCGAGAAACCCAAATAAGCTGAATTAACTTGCTATCCGCCTGTCCACTGGGGTCAGACAGATGGGATTTGCATCCTGGCACTGCTGGATATCAGCTGAGCGACACTGGACGAGGTACTTCGGAGCTTCTGTTTTCCTCATGCCCCACGTGGGTCTGAAGGGGTCACTCCCTACACCTCCTGGGGCTGTGGTGAGGAGTAAGTGCTCAGCACAAGACCTAGCACAGAGGGAACTCGCCCTTTGGAAGTGCAGCCATCACTTTCAGAGTTCCAACGCTCAGAGGCATGTGCTGAAGGCCAGGGTTCAGGGGCTGGGGGTGCGTCAGGTGTGGCCCCTGCCCAGGGTGGCCTGGCCAGTATGAATGAGTGATTTCCAAAGCTGCCTTCAGAGAGCTCCTCCCCACATCAGGCCCCCGAATACTGCTGCCCTCTAATTCCAAGCACGGGTGCCCTCACACAGGAAGCCTTCTGTCTTTTCTCTTTGCTCCCTTACCGTTCATCCTCTCAAGATTTGACAACTGGCAGAAGTGTCATCACTGTTTGCAAATGCCAATTACTCAAGTAGCAGATAGAGTTTCCTGCAAACTGTGACCCAGGGAACCTGGTCCGGTGGCTTCCTCTCTCAGAGAAGCTTTCCCAAACCTACAGGAAACTCCAGGATGAAGCTTTCAAGGTGGACAGAGGGGATGGGTGACTCCAGAGGCCCAGGAAGGTCTGGGTCAGCAGCTGCTTCTGAAATCTCGACGTCGTGCGCAGAAGTTCCTGGCGCACTTGTTAAAATGCAGACTCCGGCCCAGTAGGTCTGGGGTGGGGTCTGAGCAGCCTTACCAACTCCAGGTGAGGCCCACGTTGCCACTCTGTGGGTGAGTAGCTACTTTACTACTTTAAGTAGCAAGAGCTTCTCAAATCAAGGCCACCAGAGAACCACCTGGAACTTTTTTAACAGCTTTATTAAGACATAATTCACACACTATACAATCTGCCCACTGAAAATGGTTTTTGGTGTATTCACAGAGTTGTGCCACTGTCACCATAATTAATTTCAGAACATTTTCATCCAAAAGGAAACCCCACGTCTATCAGCAGTGACTCCCCATTTTCTCCCCAGTCTCCCCCCAGCCTTAGACAACCACCAATCTTCCTGTCTCCGTAGAGTTTCTCCTTCTGGGAATTGCACAAAAACAGAGTCGTACGATGTGTGTCCTTTGTGACTGGCTTCTTGCACTTAGCGTAGGGTTTTCGGGGTTCATCGTGTGGTAGCACGTGTCACCTCTCCATTCCTTTTTATTGCCAAATTGTATGGATAGACCACGTTTTCTTCATCCGGCCATCACATGGTGGGCACTGTGTGGTCTCCACTTTTTGGGGATTGTGTTTAATGCTGCCATGAATGTTCACTGGCAACTTCTCCTGTGAAGGTACGTTTTCATTTCCCCTGGGCTGACACAGAGCAGTGGAATTGCTGAGTCATATGGTAATTCCATATTTAACATTTTAGGAACTTGCAGGCTGTTTTCCGAGGTGGCTGCACGTTTCTACATTCCTGCCCGCAATGGGCGAGGATTCCAATTTCCCCGTATCTTTGACGACACTTACTATTACCTGGCTTTTTGTTAGAGCCATCGTGGTACATGTAAAGTATCTCCTTGTGGTTTTGGTTTGCATTTTCCTAACAGCTACCTGAGGAGCTTTTAAAAAATACTGGTTTCCTATCTATACCCTGACCAATTAAATGAGAGTATCTGATAAGGGGCCCAGGAGGTTAGAATTTGGTATAACTCCCTAGGTGCTTCCTATGTGGTTTACATTTGAAAATGCACTGGGTCTTCTATTAGTTGGCATTCTCCAGAAAAACATAGCCAACAGAGAAGGTGCATGTAGATCTAGAGATACAGAGCTAGCTATATTGCTCAACAGCCAGATAAACAAAGATCTAGAGATAGATATGAAAATAACTATACAGCGGTATCTATCACTTATCTCTGTCTATCTATCACCTGTCTATATCTGTCATCTGTCTATCTAGGCTAATTCTAAAGAATTGGCTCACATGATTGCAGAGGTTGGGCAACTCTGACATCTGCAGGGGAGGTCACCAAGCAGGAGGCTCAGGGAAGAGTTGCAGATGTGGCCCAAAGGCAGTCTGCTGCCAGAATTCTTTTTGTTTTGGGAGATTAGTCTTTTTCTACAAAGGCCTTCAACCAACTGAATGAAGCCCACTAACATTATGGACTGGAATCTGCTTTACTCAAAGTCCACTGGTATAAATTATTAATCTCATCCAAAAAAACACTTTCACAGAAACCTATGGATTAATTTTTGACCAAATATGTCAGTACTGTAGCCAAGCCAAGCTGACACACGAAACTAACCATCATAGGTCTCCATTTGTTCTTCAGCAGCACTGACTAAGCACCCGCTATGAACTGCCCCATGCACTGGAAATACTGAAATGAAGCCATGGCCCCCACTCAGAGGAAGGTCACAGGGCAAAACGGGGCCACTTACAGTGCCGATCTTACAGGGCGATCACAAGGAACAAATGGGGAAATCGCATAGACAGCCACCAGCATTGTGCCTGGTATCCGGGGGTACCCAGAGCAGCACCTAGCTACACATGAGGACCCTACGAACGCCCATGCCAAGGAGCATTTTTCTAGGTGATGAGAACAGTCTTATTTTCAGAGCAATTTCATACACAAAGCCACTGCCACCAGAGCTGTCCCCTGGTACTGTGTAAGAAACCCTCACCCCAGAGAGATTTACTGCCACAAAAAATATTGCCCTCCTGGCCAGGAAAGCCGCAGTGCCTACAGCGCCTGCAGCGCCCGCCGGTGGCCTGCTGCCCGCAGCCACACACACCAATCTACGCAGGATTATTAAAGCATAAATCCCCATCTCTTGTCTCCCTCTCATCGGGCCAAAGCATCACCATGTTCATTAGCAGGAAATGTGAGGTTATATAATCTAATTTTTATAACTCTCCAAGGATACTGTAGGTCATACATTAGGCTGAGATTTCAACCTTTAAAGATAACGGGAAAGTCATTTTTATTAAAAAGGACCACAAAGCATAATGAGAATTATTATCCCAAATAGGCCAAATAACCCAGAATCCACAGAAAGGCGTACTTATAGTTCTAACAGTCTGGCCTCGGAAGCAGGGGTGTGAATTAAGCCACTCAAGGGCATTTGCTGGGACTGCTTGACAGCACCAGGCATGGCACACAACCAGGGGTGGCAGGGTCAGGCCCTGGGTCCTGAAGTGTGGCTGGTGGGCAGCCACACAGGCTCCGTCCCTGTCCCCTGCCTGTGCATGCAGGGCTCCGAAAGGCAGTGGAGACAGGAAGACATGGGTGGGCACCAAGGTATGCCAGCATAAGAAACCCGTGTGGTTCACGACAGGAGGACAGGCCACTGTGACTGCCCCGGACCTGCAAGTACAGGTGCCAGCTGCCCCTTCCTGTCCCAGCTATCATCCTCAGGGCTCGGTGAGCGGCCCAAGCAGACGGCAGTGCTCCCAGGATGAGAGGGCTCTAGAGTGACCCTGTACGTAAGGGCTCTGAGGCATCCACTAAAGTTGACAGCACTGGATCTGCTCACCCACATGTTTAAGGGATCGCAGAACGGGTTTAATGACACATTAACTGTGGACAGAAGTGGCAAATCCATTGGTGGTCAGGGTGTTCTTGACCTTCGCAGTTTCAAGGGTCAAGAACACTTTAAAAACAGAAGCTTTTACCTGCTGGTGGCATGCCCTGTGACACTCAGGAGGTAAGTGCTCACACCTGGGCTACTTCCCGCTTTGACTTTCTTGTCCTCGGGCCCCCAGCCCTGCTTGGACTGAGAACGCATGAATGCAAGTCTGTCCATCCAACCACGATCACATGGCCCCCAACTCAGTCTCCTGCCCCCCATCTTTGAAGGAGTCCTACCTTATGGGTCTAGCCTTTTCCTGGATGGTCCCCACCCTTTGCTCTCTCTGTCCCCTCCCTTCCCTGCAGCACTGCCCATGGAGTGAGGTTGCTGTGTGCCCCGGCCTTGCCTCCTTGGCTGGATGATGAACTGCTGAGGGCACCGAGCACCCAGAACAGTGCCCAGTACCACTGAGCGAGTCTCAGTCCTCATGTGTAGACTGATTCCATCAGGATGCATCGCAGTTGCAGAAATGGAATGGAGGCAACAAGCTAAGCTCTTGAAAATTCATTGTCCCATGTGTCTAGTTATGCTGGACACAGTAACAGCCTCGACCATGCGGGGAGACACACAAGGTCCAAAGGAAAGAAGGGATGGACATCTGAGGATAAACAGGCCCATCTCAGACCCCCCTGCCCCTACCCGCCAGCCCCCAGTCCCTCACTCTCAGCCCACAGTCACTCAGGCAGGGAGTTCTGCCTCCAACTATCTAAATCTTTCTCGTAGTTTAAGCCAACTTCCTGGGCAGCATGATGCACTTGTCATCAAGGACACAGGGGTGGCAATTATCTTGGAGAGTGGCTATCACAGGCAGGCTTAGCAGATGACAGCCTTTTAAGTTTTCAGAAGTGTGTGTGTCTTTATTCCGTGCCATATGGACTTCCTGTTCTGTTGTTCTGCATATTTAAAACCTCGTCTTCTAGCTTATCTATTTGAAATACATTTAATCCATTGGAACAGTCAGGACATCAAGTATTAATAAAACCATATAGGCAGTGTCTGATCAATACTCCACCAAGGGAAGTGCTGAAGCAAAGATGACTTATGCATCAACCTCACAGCAAACCTGACTGGGGCAGGGCTCTCTCCAGAATGCTCCGGAGCTTCGCTTCTCTAACTCCCTAAAGTCCAAAACTCTGGAGATTTCTGATGAAACACAGAAACGAATGTTTACAACCAGGTTATTCTAACCTTGAAGTTATGTTTCCTTAAAGTATTATGTGCAATGTTCCAAATGTTTACAGTCAGGTTATCCTAACTTGGAAAGTATGTTTCTTTAAAGCCTTATGTGCAATTTTAAATAATATGCTCTTAATGTGCGATTTTAAAAGTTGTCCAAAGGGAAAGCTTTAGCTGGGACTTTTGGTAGCTACTTTCCCACAAAGAGATCCAGGCCCTGAACCCAGACTCTGCAGAAATAAATATTAATGGAGAGTTTGGTGTTAAGCAAAACCTCATGTTATCTTTGCAAAGTATCCATAGTAAAATCGAACATGAAAAACACTATTCAATGCTTTAACACAGATGTGGATGGAGGACTGAAACTTGAATGAGAAGTGTCTGCTCCACCCCTCTTTGCGCACAGGAGGCGTGTGTCTGTCTGGGTGGTCTGCTGTGGCAGGACATTAGTGTTTCACGGCGTGTGCTCATGGGAACGTCCTTGCTTTCTGTCGCCCTCCAGTTCTCATTAGTGCTCGGTATGAATAACATACTCCAGGTTTACAATGCTACTTTGAGGCAGGAGGGACAGACGGCCCTCTGCTGACCTGTCACAAATCGCTGCTTACAATCCAAAACAAGCAACGTGTTGACATTTCAAAACAAGTTTCAAGGGTTCACCAAGGCAGGCGGCTGGCTTCCAGATGTCAAACCCGCTAGACTCCCAGGACAAGGTTCTGCCCTACAAACGCTGGAGCCCCTGGAGGAGAGACGGCATTCCTGTGACCCTGAGTAAGGGACGGTCTGCTTCAGGTCATGGAAGCACACGAAGACGAGGTGGGGAGTGGCTTTCGGACTTCCGTTTGGGGACTTACGGGTCACAGACAGTTTCCTGAAGGCACGGCTGGAAACTCATTTAGCTGAAGCTTCCGTGAGTCACTGACCTGTCCCCCTCATGGTTTCAGGGAACAAAATGCCCAGTGGCAGAAAGAAAACCAGTCCAGGGCAGGAAGGCATGGCGGCTCTCGGAGGGGATGGGAGAAAGAACAGAAAGTGGTTATTGTTCTCCTGCTGGAACAAGAAAGTATTTTTCATCTGGTTACGATTCTTACACCAAAAATCCTAATTGTTATTAAAAATCAAAGGATTCATTGGTCTCTTGGGAGACACCATTGCCTAGTTTTAGTGCTGAACAAGTGGCTTTGGTCTTTGCCAGTTTAATAGATATGGGTTTAATTTTAGTGTCAAATATATTTTTTTTTCATATTACATGGCTGGATACTTTCCAGACAGCCCTCGTATATTTTCTGGATTTAATTTTCAGTACTTTTTATCTCTTCGAGAAGAACAGCCGATCAAAAGTTATTGAATCAAAAATTTACTCCAAAACCCCTCGCTAAACCAAATGCATTTTATTTGTGTCAAGGTTCTAATATTAGGCCTCTCTGTTAGTACATACAGAAAACATTAAAATCAAAATCATGTTATGCTAAAATATTCCATTATTCCCACTCCGCCTCCACCCACCCCCTTCACTCTACTCTACTGTCCTTATTATAATGAGCACAGAAGATAGAAGACACGAAAGCAAGAAATCCTGGCTCCAGAGAGGCAATTGCATCTCCAAGCACAAGAATTGATCATCTTCTCTTCCTGTGCACACTGTTCAGGCTCATATTGGTCTTTCTAATTTTAACAGCAAAAGTCAGCTTGGAAAGAATGATTTCTGTGCCTATTTTCCCAATATGTGAACAATTCCAACAGCGCGGAGTCAACAGTGACAGCATACATCATCGTCATCAAGACTGCATTAAGAGGAGATAATTATGAACGGAAACAATATATATTATTTGTGTCTAATGGCAAGGCGAGGGCCTTGCTCATGAGAACACATGTTTGGTAATTGAGATCTCATTCTGAAGATTAATTGTTCAGTGACAGCTGTCTGAGACACACTCTCTTGTCACTGACAGAAAATGTCTCCTCTTGAGTCTTTCTTTCCGGAGTCCTTAGCTCTGGGCTGACAGGAGAGCCAAACAGAAAGGCCCAGGGCCAGGGTTGCAGGGGCCTTTGGTCATGGTGCTGCCTCAAAGAGAACTTGCCTTCCTTAGAGACACACTCCCCCACCAGACTCCTAGAGCTGTGTCCCCACCAAGGAGGCGGGTAAGACTGGATATGAGATTTCATTTTAATCACTATGTAGTTACTTTCTTGTGTGTTATTAAAAATACAATTAGCACATCCAAATGTAATTTCAGAGGCTGGATTACTTAGAGTGAGGCAAAGTGATAAAACTCGGGATGTCTAGGTAAATATGAAAAACTAACAATAAGTAACTTACAGCAGAGCTATTACTCAGACATGGCGAGGGACATGAAGGTGGATTGAAAATGACTGAGGTTTGGAGAGCACTGCTACAAAACTGTGCGTCCTCCCAGACAGACAAGGCCGAAGTCCTGACCCCTTCCATGGGGAGAGGGGGCTGGGGTGACAGGAGGGCATTTAGGCTGCAGGTGTCCAACACTCAAATTGAATTCAGATATGACAGTGGGCTTTGGTGGGCTGAAAAACAACACCCGTTAGCGTCCCCAGGGTGGTCCATAGGTGGTCCTCACAACTGCAATCCGGACTTCAATTTTGGCACAGAATTGGGAAAAGCAGAAGTAAAACAATGTATCTGGAATTCCATGCCTGAAACATCTCCCAAGCCCAGCCTCCAGGAACCAAAGACCCACTCTATTATGAAAGCAGCAGCAAGGTCTGAACTGCACGGGGCAGGCGCTATTCCAAGTCCTTGACCCGAATTCTCTCATTCCCAGCCACCGCCCCTTCTTGGGGAGGCACCATTATTCCCATTTCAGGGATACAGGGACACTGAGAACGAAACACTCGGACGTGGAAGAGCCTGGATTTAACCCCCAAACTTTCTATCACTCAATGCTCGCCTGGGACGAGGTGCTCTGAGAAGCGGAAATGCACCATGAGGCCCGAGTCCCAACAGCCTCAGCCAGGAGCATAGTGGCTGTGAGGCACCATCTCTTCAACCAATCACCTGTCCTTTCCAGAAGGTTCTGTACCAACTGATGATCCATTTTTAAGAAAAGAGTGAAGCTGCTGTCGATAAAAAGTGAGATGCTTGTTCAGAAACTGATAGGTGACTGTTGCTTTTTCGTTTTGTTTGCATTTCTGTTAAGACCCTGAATGTTGGATGGTCGCACGATGAAGAGACCCAGCCCGCTGTGTTCCAACGTGATCGGGGAAGCGAAACTCCTTCAGCCTTTCTTTTCTTTTCTTTTCTTTTTGTAAACTTGATTTTCTGCCCTCGAGCTCCATCATTTCACGATCTGATATGCCTTTTGAGAAAACATGATTGAAGAGCGTCTACACATCATTTCTCAGCTTCTCCTGGCTTTTCCCAAAGAACGTGCCAGTTAGGATGCACAGGGGTGATTTTTCACATCTGCTGTCAAATTGCCTTTGAAAACGACTCTTCTTGTCAAGGTCAGATGAGTCTTTGAAGAATATGTGAGACCACTGAAGGGAAATTACTTTTAGGAGTCCGAAGGATAGGCAGTGGGAGAAAGAGCTCCAATCCCTTTTTAGAGTTCTGAGAACTGATCAAATGCTAAACTTGGGCAATGAGAAAAGTATGCACTGGGTGCAGGCAGACACACGCTGTTGGGAAGAGGCGGGCGGGTGGGCCCCACGTTAGGTCTGCTTTGCCCTGACGCTGGTTGATGCCTAGTTTCAGACATGCACACGGGGAAGATGCTAGACCCACGGCGTGGTGTGTGTTTTCAGTTTGTAATGAACCCTGTTACGTGGGGTCACAGGAAACACCTTGTGCTTGACCGTGGAAAGCCATTATGACAGAACACTAGAAGCTCACATCTCCTTCCCCTGGTTTGAACAGAGACATGACAGGAACACTTTGAGAAAACAAGTCGGACTGTCTGTACAGTCAGAACAGCCTAGAAGAGAACTCTCCCAAACCCATCAGCTCCCAGTCCACCTAGCTCTTGACATTGGCCTTTGCTCCCATTTTCTTCCTTCTCCTCCATTCTCTGTGTCAGACCAACCGATGGTGAACCCAGCACTGCAGCCCTCAGCCTGAAACCCGGGGGGTTTTTGTTGTTGTTGTTTTGTTGTTGTTGTTGTTTGGTGGGGGGACAACCAGAAGGACGGGCCTGAAACGTGGCTCTGATGCTCCTCTTAGGCGACGACCTCTAGACCTGTCACCGAAAGCCCCACCCCATTCAGGGTAGTTTCAGCGACCATCGCTGACACCCCATTCTCGAAGACTCCCAAACAAGAACATCCAGCACGTGTGCACCGACTCCATCGTGTACCCTTCCACCCCCAGCGCGGACCAGAGCCTCCCCGGCCGGTTCAGCAATCCCTGACGTCGGCTGAGCGCTGACCGTGAGCCAGCGCGGTGCCACCAGCTCTGAGGCGTCATCCCACGTCTTCGTCCCAGCGGGGAAGACGCGCATTTGGCAGGCGCGGGCGCTGAGGACGAGAGGCTGTCCTGCCAGAGACGGATGGGTAGACCGGGCCTGCAACGCGGGCCGGGCTGTAGACCCCAGAATTCGTGATTTCTTTTTTTTTGACACCGAAAATTCCATTTATGGACCTCTAAATCTAAGAAAATGAAGAACTCTGCACGAGTGTTAAGAGAACTCCGACTTTGTCCCCCCCACTGTGTCAGCTCGCGCTGTCTCCGCGGCCTCCGTATCTGGTCTCGGAGACGCTAAGGGGACTCTGCGTGCCCGTTATGTCGCAGCCTCTCAGCATGTGTGATCATCACAGGATGCGGAGGGAGATCGCAGCTAGTCCAACTGAAGCTGGGCTCCTGAGGGTAGTGCTGACAGCCACCACCCGCTACACGAGTCCTTTGGGAGGGACACAGCAACAGCAGAGCTGCTCTGAAAAACACGCCTTTCCGTTCATTAACTCCGCAAGTATATAAGCCCCTGCCACGAACCAGACCCTGTTCTGGACATTCAAAATACAGCAGTGAACAGAAGAGACAAGGTCCACAAAGTCAAGGAGCTTATATTCTAGTCAAGGGTGACAGCAGCTCAATAAGCAAATAACATGTTCAGTGGTTAGTGATGAAGGAGAATCAAGTAGAGTCGGGGGATGCTATGTCGTACGAAGCGGTCAGGGAAGTCCTCTCTGATAGGTGACACTGAGCAGAGGCCTGGAGGAAGAGAGGGAGGAAGTCATGCGGATAACTGAGGTTTCCAGCCGGTGGGAATCGTGGGCACCCAGCTTCTGAACAGGCATGTCCCTGGAGGAACATCAGGGAAGGACACTAGGGTTAGGGGAGGCAGGACAGTGGCATGGTAATGACTGCTCACTCAAACACATGCTGACCTCCTACTCTGAGCTGTAGGACCGGGGGAGAAATGCAGAGAAGCAACCCCAGCTCTCCTGGAGGTAACGATCGGTTGGTGACTCGGGATACAGAAACCTGGCAGAATTACTTGGGGATGAGAGAGAGTAATGGCAAAACGAGCTCTAAGGGAAATACAGAGGAGTCAGGAGAGATCCGGTGGCCTGGGAGCATCTGAGAAGGTATAAGAAAAAGTGAAAATATTCCTTGACCTTGAAGGATGGCAGGATTCAGGTAGAGAAAGGGGAAGGTTTAGTGAGCACACAACACAGTGCCTGGCACATAGGAGACGCTCCATGAATACTGGCTGCACAGACTGAATGAATTAATCAACGGACAGGGAAGCAGTGGGAGACAGAGCAGGAAGGCTAAGTGGGTCATAGTTTGGAGAGAGCAGAGTGCCACCCTACAGCATTATGTAGAAAATCAGGGGTTTTTTATTTTTCACTTCAACCTGAAGAAAAATGATTAATGTGTTGTGCAAATTGCAATTTTATTTTTCATGGTCAACCATTTTGAAATGCATGGCATAGGCTGCTGGGGCTAAAAAGACATCCAGCACATGAGTTCAAAAGTTTTCCTTCTGAGGCTGTGGCCCAGCTGTATTTACGCAGCTACAAAAGCTTATGATCAAGTTGCACTTTCCACAAAGAGATGGGGGGCCAAGCAGCACCCAAATCTTGTGCAAGAGAAACTCAAAAATTCATACATAATGTCTCCAGTGTCCCCAGATTCTCGCATGCTAGTGTAGATTTAAAGTGCTGATGGACGTGTTTCTTGGGAAATGTCTGCAGTATTTTAACACGATCCCTGATTGCACCCAAGCACTTGAAGGACACTAGTAAATTACATTACATTGGTTGGGGGAAAAAAATCTTTTTTCATTGTGGACAAAGTCCCAGGGTACGTGAGGCTGGTCGTTCTTCCCCTCGAGAGCCAGGGCAGCATGTGAACTTCAGAAATGGACTATCCACATTGGACTGTCAGGAGAATTGGTTTTGATGTGAAATTGCAATTTGGACTGAAGACCAATATCTTGCATGCCATATTAAATAAAACATCACATAAAGCTTAGAAGCAGAAGAGAGAGAGAGTAAAAAAGTTAGAAAAAAATTGAGCAGAGTCACAGATGCCAGTTAAACCCAAGACAGCAGCTAACTTCCCAAGACACTGTATTGTGGCCAATTGCTTCTAAAACAGACCACGTAAACACAAGGAGTTGTGTCATCCTAGAGCTCAGAACTATTACAAGAAAAAGTGATTTATTTATTTGATCAACAGAACTCTCCAACAGCAGCATCTGCATTGCAGGAGGCAACTCACAATCAGCATCACTTGGCACTGTTGCTGAATTTGTTAAAAATTAAAAAAAAAAATCAACTACTCCTTTTGTCAACTTCTTCTGAATAAACAAGGCCAAGGCTCAGAATGTCAGCTTTGGGAGACAGGTGGTAATGGGACCTGAAGGAGAGAAAGGCAGAGGGGACAGAACACTGGCTCTCAGCTCTGTCCTTCCACCCCCCACTAACCATTGGCCCCTCCTGCCCTGGCTGGCTGTCTAAATGCCCATCGGACCAAAGGCTTGGGTGTGAGGTTGGGCATAAGTGAGGTGAGGAGGTTTTCTAGCCTCTTCCTTTCTAGCGGCCCCTAAGGTGTGAGCACTTCTTTCACTCTGGTCCTCCCCTGCCTCTATCAACGGCAAAATGTCCCCAAGTAAGTTCCCTCCGCTGATAGAAAACTCCCCTGCCTGCCTGAAAAAGATTAAGCAGCTCTCATTAAAAAAAAGAAAGAAAGAAAAAGGTGCCCCAAAGGTCAATAAATGAGTGCCTTCCTCTGCCTCCTTAGGACAATGACTTAAGCCCAAGCCCCAGAGAGACACGCTTGATGAATTTCTAGATCAGAGCAGAGACTGCTGTGATCAACGCCCCAGAACCGAACACTGTTTGGGATGGAAATGACACGTTTCCTGTACTCTGACGAAAACGTTGCCTTCCCGGGTCAAGGAAGAGGAAGAAACGCTTGACAGATCTCTCCGCGGACTGCGTTGTTAAAACTTTGTATCTCCCACCGTTCCGCTTCTTTCTCGTTGTCTAGGACCTTCCTTTTTTTTTTTTTTATTGGATGGTGAAGGGAGAGCCTCATTGCCTTAAACTTATGATCTATTGCCTCAATTTCGTATTCTATTTACTCAAATACATATCTATTGCCCAGAACCTCTGGCAATATGTTGGAAACACAGATGGGAAAAAGATGACTCTTATCAACTTAAGTGCTTGGTTTAAAAAAATAGCCCAAAGCATTATCTGGCAGAAAATACCAGACATCACATGCGCTGTGTTGTACGTCTCAAGCGGAAAGACCAAGAAAGTGGGAAGTGGGAAGGCGGGCAGGTATGGGGATGCTGTGTTTTCCGAGGACACAGGTGAGATCGAAATACTAACGGTGCCGAACCGAAGGCGAGGATCTTCCCAGAATACAGTGAGTCCTTGTCTCCTAATTCTTATCTCCTTGATACCGTCATCGCATTTATATATTTGCTTTGATGAATTATAATAATGGCTCCAAATGGCACACAAGTGCTTGCAACCTAGATTTATAGGCTAATTTATTCATCAGTGCATGTGAGCAAGCCACCCCCCTCCCTTTTAACAGAAAATAAACAGACATTTTCATTGCTGATGTAGGGAGTCAGCTGTCCCAGGCAGAGAAATACAACTTGAAAAGTCCAGCTCTTCCTAAGAATAAGAATGTCTGCTGCTTTCCAAAAAAAAAAAAAAAAAAAAAGGAAACTGTAATCTTCTAGTCAGTTCAGCTGAACTTCGGGTGACCTCCCAGAGAAAGGCAGTGGGTCAGGATCATCATAACATCTGGGTCCGAGGGCACTCCGATCTTCAGGGCTGGCTGATGTGCAAATTAAACCCAACAATCAAAACTCCTGGAGGCTGTCAAGCCTCTGTCAACATCAGCTCTGACAAGCGTGGCCCCCGTCCCTAGAGGCTCGTGGGCGGTTTTCCGGGCTGCCCTCTTGGCGATCCTGGTAGTAAGAGGACAACTCACCACAGCTGTCATTTGGGGTTTTACTTTTCCCTGAATTAAGATGTGACAAAGAGCTGGGGAAGGACGTTTTCCAAGACCTTTCTAATCATAGAAGACTAAGTTTACCACTTGAAAAAATAACTTGCTGGCCAACTACCGAAATGTACTGAACACGGTGAGCTAGGGCTGCACTCGGAGACGGCAGCGGAGCGTGTACCTCGGTGCCTGCTGTCCACCTGGCCCCCGGGAGAAGCTGAGCTCCTGCCACTTAAAGCGAATGTACTTAATGCGACTGAAATGTACGTTTAAAAATGGTTAAAATGGTCAATTTTATGTTACACATATTTTATCACAATAAAAAAGGGAAGAAATATTAGTACCTATAAGACGTTCCCTGCAACCTTGTGTGTAATAGCAAAAGACCAGCGACAACCTAAGTGCCTGTGAATTCGGGGCTGGTACAAAGATTACAGCACATTTTAAGAAAATGCAGCCATTAAAAATTATTCGATGGCTCTCTATGTATTGATAGAAAATGATCTCCAAACCTAATTTGTAAAATTTTAAAAATTGCACACGGATACAGCGTTTCTGGAAGGATGATAAGGAAGTGGCTCCAACAGTTGTCTCTGGGGAGGCTGAGACACCTTTTCATTCTCTGAATTTTTATCACGAGCCTTTTCATTTAAAAGGAGTTGATTAAGAAATAACAGTCACCTGCCCGACAGACTGCATGCACCCTTTCCCAGCTCCCGTGCTTAGCTCCTCCCCCCAGCCATGTCCCGGCCTGCCCCTCCGCGGCCTGCCGGACAGCGCAGGCCCTGCAAAAGCCTCAGCTCACACCCGCCGCTTCCACCAGCGCGCTGTTTTCTCTTCTTCCTCCTAGGGACAAGGCTCCTGCAATGGCGGTGATGGCTGCTGTCCGTACTTTCTCGCCTGCCAATCACCCCTGTCTTCTGCAATCCTGCCTCCGATCTCTTGCTCTCCTGCGACGGTTGTTGCTCCAAGCCCCCAGCCATTGCTGCCTTCTCGCCAAACCCAAAGGTTTTGCTGGGGGCTCCTTTTCCTCACCGACTTCCCAGCAACCTTCAGTCGTGACCGGCTCTCTGTTTCCGAAATCCCATCTCCTTCCCCCACTGGGCTGCCTGCACCGGGAGTCTGGGAGCTGTCCGGGTTTTTAGCACATCGCTGTCACCGCATCCATAGCACCAGCACAGGACAGCGTGGTATACAGGAGGTGCCCACGAAAGAGCTGCTGAATGAAGCACGCCCTCCTTCCCCCTCCCCCGCTCCCAGTGGCTCCTTTTCTCCTGTGGAACACCCCTAACTGTGGCTGTTCCCCCACCTGTGGCGTTGACTTTCTTCCCTTCTCTGTGTCGACACACCTGCACACCTTTCGCCCAGGCAGGCACTGCCCTGCAGTCCCACATGTCACTCCCTCTCCCACTCCACCTCCAGCACTTTGTAGCAGCCACTGCCTGGATGGCTCATTAGTGCCGAGTAGGTGCCTGTCTGCCAGTCACCCCTCCATTCCGCAGAGACTTTGGATGATTAATTTAGTCAATAAGCCGGACAGCTCTGCCTACAAGGGTTGCTCCTCGGTCCTAACCCACCTTGCCCCACTCCTGCTTCCCTGGGCCCACCCCCAGACCCAGACCCAGTGCCATTCTCAGACCTCCAGTGGGCTCCCTGTCTCCCAGCTCTTGCCCCGCCAGTACCCCCTTCACATGGCCATCGACTTATGGTTCTAAAAACTCATTCTCAACCACAACTGAAAATGAAGCTAATCACTTTAAAACAGTTAATTTTATGTTACGTGAATTTCACTTCAATTAAAAAAAAATCATCAGTTATTGAACTGGTTGTAACATCTTACAGGTTACCTCATAATTAATGAGTTAAATAAAATCTTCCAAACATGCATTTATAAATAAATTAAGCTATTTCACCCTGCTCACATGCTGTGTAAATGCTTTCCCAATGCCCTCATGGAAAAATCTGTATTCTTCAGCTTGGCATTCGACCCCCTAGGTTGTCCATTAGAACCTTCTGCAGTGGTAGCATGCTCTGTAACAGGCAGGTCCGACCTACGTCCAGGACGGCTCTGAATCCAGTCCAACCAAATTCTTTAAACACTGTGAGAATTTTTTTATGTGACATTTTTTTCTGTTTTTTTTTTTGTTTGTTTATTTTATCTCATCAGCTATCATTAGTGTATTTTATGTGTGGCCCAAGACAGTTCTTTCAATGTGGTCCCAAAAAGCCAAAAGGCTGGACACCATCGTTCCATAACCTCACTGTCTAATACAGCAGTCACTGGACACACGCAACCACTGAGCACCTGCAACGTGACTAGTGCAACTAAGGAAGTGCCTTTTTAATTTACTAAATTTTGATTCATTTAGACTTCAATTTAAATAGCCAATGTGGCCAGGGACTACTGCTGTGGGCAGCTATCTGATGGGCACTGGTCCCTCTTGGCGCCTGCTTCTCCTCCTTTTTCTCAACACGAACCCTGTCCTCCAGCCAGGCGGGTCTCTTTGAATGGGTTCTGTCACTGAGAACTTTCATTCCTGTTCATCTGTCTTTCCCACCGTCCTCTCCCCACCACGGCCTACGCATCACTCCAGGTCCGATCCTTGTCCCACCTTCTCCCAGACGTTTTACTGGCTGTCCATTCAGCTGTGCTTTCCCCTGGGTTCGCGGAAGACTTCACCTATACTGTCCACTCCGCTCTCGAGGAAATGCTGTCCTCTGGGTTTGCCTAGATTGTGAACTTGGAATCAAGAGTACTTCGTACCATTCCCCTCTCTCCACCCCCAGCTCTTCCAACGCTCTCCCCATAATCAGTACGGTTACAGTACAGCTGCCAAGTGAACAGATGACAACAGTGGGACCATGTGCTCACTCTTCTCTGCCCACTGACCACTGTGATACGCAAATGAGTATGAAACGTTAAGATGAGGGGACACCCCCGCGCATCTATATCTAGGAGGAAGATGTGGAGTAGTTTCACACACGGTCTCATATTTTTGTCCAGTAAGAGCAATTTCCTTTTCAGTTTCAAACCTCTGAAGTTGCTTACTGTCCCCCAACAATCACGGCATTGGGAAGCATGTGAAGAACAATGCAAGCTGAGTGGACTCAGGTAGGTTTGTGCCATCAAGTAAGAAGCCGCCGTGCTTGAGGTCATGAAAAAGCAGGCAGCAGCAGGTTGTGGGGGGATGGGGGCGGCTGGAGGAAAACATGGTCTCCAGTGCAGTGCACTTGATCGGTGTGTGTTGAAATGCGGGCAAGTTCAAAAGCAGAGATTGAGAGGAAGGTTTAGCACGAGGTAGGCAACGTGAGGGCAGAGTGGCGCGCGCACACCCGTAGAGAGCATCTGGGAACTCGGACGCTGCCTGGAAAGCCGTGTCAGCCTTCGGCAATGTACTCTCTTCTCCTTTCAGCATTCTTATCGAAAGAGTTTCTAATTCTTCAGTGAAAAAGAACCAGAAATTAATCAGAACCTTACTACGTACCAATAATAATCACCGTAACGAGGTGGAGGAAGAGGAGGAGGAGAAGGAGAAACATGAACAATATTATAGTTACAATAAATATCCTTGTTGGTTATGATAAAATATATGTAGCTTTCCCTTATACTTTGGCTTGGGTTACTCTCAACTAATTTGTTGGCTGTCTTTATAAAGTCCCCCAGCGAAAGGACATTGCAATGTGTCATTATAGATAAGTATCTGAACTGAACAAACCCCACCTGACTTTGCAGTCAAAATTATGGTACCCAGAGCAGATAAAAGCACGGAAGCAGTCAATCCCCCACAGAACTATGTCTTAACAAAGACACGGTTAAGTCTTGAGATAAGTGTAATTCCAAGTCTTAGAAGCGAGTGGCCCTGGAGAAAAATGGATCATTCCTGTAGTCTGAGACGGGGGAAAGGGCGTCACCATCCACACCTTGTACAACTATTTTGAGCGTTAGAGAAAATGCATGCAATGGCTTGGTGCACATGAAAATCTTAACAGATGGTGGAGATGAGAACAATGAAGATGACAGGGACCTAGCAAAGGGGTGGCAAGGG
The DNA here is from genome assembly GCA_004026885.1 of Lyroderma lyra. Taxonomy (NCBI): domain Eukaryota; kingdom Metazoa; phylum Chordata; class Mammalia; order Chiroptera; family Megadermatidae; genus Lyroderma; species Lyroderma lyra. The sequence continues at coordinate 302,501 of PVJL010000180.1, forward strand.
CCTCTGTGGCCTGTGACCCTGGAGAAGTGGGTCCTGGATTGAGGAGTTCTGCCAAGGCAGCTTTCTGGACACTGGGCCACAGTCCCAGGGACAGGGGCCACACTACAGAAAGGAGCATCCAGAGGAAGAGGGGACATGCCCCAATCTGTCTCCTACCCAGGGGCCGCAAGCAGGCCTGTGACAGATGCAGCCAGGGACCACATCAAGCTTGCAGTGCAATTATGGGCCACATAAGTGAATGCAAAACTCATTCAAAGAAATGTACAGGGTCTGACAGAAGTAATGCCCGGACTCGAGTTACAATTTTATTACAAAATCCGAACCATAGGTGCTTATGGTTACACAAATAACACCCCTTTTTGTGAGGCTGATAATCTATACCAAATATTTTATTGCACGTATGGTTCTGATTTTGTAATAAAATCGTAAAGGCATATCCGGGCGTTACTTCTGCCAGACCCTGCAGAAGAAACACAGGTATTCTCAAAAGCATCATGACCTAAACTCTTGTTTTAGATACACACATGTACATGCACACGCACACGTGCACATGCACGTACATGTACATGCGTACACGCACACATGTACATGTGCACATGTGCACACACACATACAGATACACACAAACATGCATGCACACACTCAAACACGCAAGCACACACATGTACACACACGCGCACACACGTACACACGTACACACGCACACACATGTACACATACACACGCATACACATGTGTACACGCACATGCGCACACATGTACACATACACACATGCGCACACACACATGTACACACACACACATGCACATGCACACACACGTACACAAACGCACACACATGCACAGACGCACACACACACGCATGCGCGTGTACGCTGATGGCACCAGAACAATCATTCCCCACACCCCTTTCCCTTCCAAAAAGAGGAAGTACATTTCTGCCAGCTCGGTCATCGATTTTTGAAGAGGGCAGTGCGACGAAAGGACTCCCTGCTAAGAAGCGAGGTGACCAGAAATGAGGCATGGGTACACAACATGTGAGTCTGAAAGAAGAAAGCCATGCCCTCAGCCAAATGCACCACGTGGAACCTTCCACGCAAACGACTGACAGGAAGCCACAGAAGCACCTGTAACCTGGCCGCCTCCTCTCCCCTGTCACTCGGGTCTTGAGAGCCTGTGACCTGTAACCCGACACACATTGTACCTGCTAATGCTGCCCGAAACAGAAACCCACACTTGACCCTTGACCGTTGTGAACAACACAGAAAAGCGACCACGTCGGGGTACCAGGCCCTGCTCCAAGGACACCACTGAATCCTTCCAGCTGCCCCAGGAGGTAGGTGCTACTGTTCTCATCTTGCGACTCCGAGAGGTTCAGCCATGTGCCCAGGGCCCACGGCCGATAGGTGGCAAAGCCGGCACGGGTGGACTGGAAGCCCCCACTTGTCTGAAAGCCACGGCTGTGCGGCCGGGTCCTCAGCATCGCCCTGAATGGAGAGGCTGCCCTCTGGCCGGGCACCCCGGGACGCAGACCTGAGATAGGGGGGGTGGGGGGCGGGGAGGGAAACGCGAACCTCAGTTTTTCTGCCTCTGGACATGCTTCCAGCCCAGCATCTAGAGTCCTCTGTCCTTGGTTACATCACGGGGTCTTCTATGTCCTGCCTCCTCTGGGGACCTCTCTTGGCAACTCCAGTCCCCAACTCCCATCACCCCAGTCAGTGCAACCTAGTAAGTCAGTAGAGGGACACGGTGTCGCTTCCCACGCTGACTCGGCACAACCTATTCAGGCCATCATGTGACTGCTCCCCACCAGCCAGGAGGCTCTGAGAGCGGAGCCTGCTAACGCAGACCTGTGCCAGCCAGTGGGGCAGCCACCAGCCCCCGGTGCCCACTGAGCACGTGATCGGGGTGAGGCTGAACTGAGCTGTGTTGTGTCGGACCCGGATTTCAGCCTTAGCGCTAAAAAGCAATGTGAACGATCTCGTCCATAGCTCGTTAGTATGCATTCCATGTTAAGTGATCTTCTGAACAGATGAACTACATAAAATATATTATTAAAAATAATTTTGCCTATTTCTAGGCTGACCCGATGTCCCGTTTTAAATGGGACAGAAAACAACGGTCCTGTCCCATTTCCAATGGTACATGTGGTCGGCCTGCTGACACCTTGAATTTAGCCCAGTGAGACCAGGCTGACCACAAGTACCGTCTGAAATGGGACAGGCCCGTTGTTTTCTGTCCCTTTTAAAAAAGGACGTCCGGTCAGCCTAGAGCCAGGGGTAAGGCGGCATTGCCTTAAAACCCAGAAAAATCCACATGAGCCTCTTATGAACTTTGCCTCCAAAGGAGTTTGGTATAATAAACAGGGGAAATAAAAACTCAATTTGCAAAAATAAAAAGAGGCAAATTAAACTAAATATAGCTTCCCAGGGCCATCAAACACCCAAAGAGAATTTCTGAAAGCATGTTCTTTTAGTTTCAGGGGTGTACCAGACAGACTGATTTGGGGATCAGGGGCTCTGCAAGCTATTTTCTCAGCTCCAGCAGAAGTTAACCACCTCGGAATGCCTCAGTACTTAGCTTTACAGCTGACAGCAGACATGTCGGGGGGAAAGCAAGATAAATGCATGAACACACTGGATCAGAGCCCCTGGCAACCTGTCCCGCTCCCTCCCCTGCAGCCCTGATTAATATGATGGCCAGCGTGGAAATCTCACACTGTTTTTCTGGGAGCAGAACCACAGCCAGAGTTCAGTGACACAGAACCTGTTCTCAGCAGCCCCACGAATGGGCAGGGAAGTTCTAATTGGGTTTTTAGCCAGGCAGACAAAAGCGGATGGGGTGAGGGATTTTTAAAAAAACTCTCCGTAAGCTACTTCTTCTAGCCCCCAGGCCCCACCTCAACACACACGCTCACAATTCTCACTCACTTGTGCTCTGGGCAGGAAGCAAGGCAAAACCGTTCATGCATCTTCCTTACCTCCAGACCTGGCACCTGACACATTCATAAACATTGGTTGTTGAAGGAGAAAGAGAAATCTAATCTGGGGGAGGTGCCAGCTGTGCAGCCCCACTGTGCTTGGGTATGTTTTGAGACAAACAATAAAAAAGCTCTGTCCTCAAAGGCTGCTTTGCTTTTGCCTTTTCTTGAAATGAAGGTGTTCCGGAAAACACGTCCCGGAAGCGCTCCGCGTTCCCGTGGCACTTCGGTCCGCACCCCCTGCTCAGCCTCCCGGGGTACATTCCTAATTTCCCGTCAGGTCCCAAACATCAGATTCGTCATCATGCTCTTCTGGCCATCAGGGAGAAGAACTGCCTGTGATTAAAGGCCAATAGATCAGAGTGACAGGTCGGAAGGTGTAGACAGGACTCGCACGTCTGAGTGTGTCCCTGGCACCAGGTGCTCTGTCTGCCCAGGACCGTTGTCATGCTGACCTCTCTCTGATTTGAAGACCATATAAGAGCAACGTTTCCTCTACTGACTCCTTCACCATCAATAAACGCCCGGAGGGTGAGGGTTGTCTACCTCGGCGCCTAGAAGCTCCTGAACAAGCCAGTCCCGGGTCATTAACAGGCAGGCTCAGGGAAATGCGGCCACGGGAGGTAGGACTTTCTTCTTTTGTGATTCTGGATGCACTGAGGCAAGGCAAAGCCCACCCACCAGTCACCCAGGAAGGACTTACATGACACTCCTCATGGGCTCTGCCCACAGCCTGGTCTTACAGGGTGAACTATCCCCAATGCCAGGGAAATCCGCTATCCCTGTGGGCAAGAAACTTTTGATGAGCTGATGTAAGAATTAAAGAACCATAGAAATTGCTATTGAAGATGAGAAAACAGAGCTGGGGAGGGGAAGGGAGTGATAGAAAGGAGCAGAGAGAGCCCAAGGCCAAGGTTCTTTACACAGGAAACAATCGGTGTCTCACTGAGCACCTGGTCACCAGCTGAGGGCTCCGGGGTGGGGTCAGGGAGGTGGCAGGACTCCAGGAAGCTTTACCTTGAGGCTCAGGGGAGGGGCTGGGAAAAGCCCCCAATGTTGGGGGTCCCTTGCCATTCTTAAAGTTATGGCTTGTGTCTCAAGTATTTCTCTTTCAAATAGGGTCTCCTCTGTCCTTACATTTCCATAATTAAAGGCCTCAGTTGGGTGCTTGTCCCCAAACAAACCAACCATTCACCCCAAAGGAGTTTTGACACCTCTACTTCTCACAAGACGATCAGTTTGGTTTTATAAAAGGCAGATTGGGTGTTCTTGGTTGTTTTTTAGCTTCAGTTCAATAGGATTTCAAAAAAGTTAAGAGTCTACTTTTCTGCTTAGGTGTTTTGCAAATTAATATAAATTTATTTCCTGAGTCCAAATGATTAAACATTTGTGAATACAATGAAGTCAGTCAAGAATAATGAGGTGGTTTGAATGAACATAAACATTTGAAATCTGGGTTTATGGAAGAAATGACAATCTTATATCATCTTCAGCATGCAATTTATTTCTGTATTTGATTTAAGTTGCATAAAACGGAGAAAATCGTGATTCATATCAGTAAAACTAATACCATTTACAGCTTAATAGCACATGTTACAATCTCAGGATAGTCTTCAATTAATCAGCTGTGGCCAGAGTTTTATTCAGAGGATTGACTGGGTAGCACAAGCGAACCCCGAAGGTGGACAATGTGTTAAAATTTAGTGTAGACCGAATTTGCATGTGCCTGCATAACTGTATTGCTGTTTAAAATACGTAATTTGGAAAATTAAATTTAAATTATTTATAGAGCTCCTGGAGTGCCTCTGGGGTTCTCAGGAATTAGAAAATCTCTGAGCTCAGCCAAGTCCAAGCTCACCTGCATTGCACCTGCCCCTGCAAACTCATGCTCCTTTGCTCCCCATGTGGACACTTCTCACTTCAGGTGCACTGCCTTCAGGTATTTTGTCTATGCTGCTCCTCAGCCTGAAGTTTCAGCCCAGGACTTCAGGTTCAAGTCTATCCACACACCACCCTCCCCATCCCTGCCCCACCCACTGTCCCCTGCTGGGTGTCAGGCACCTGCTGGAAACTGCACCACATAGCCTGGCTGTAAAGACAGGAGACCACAGCCCTGTCATGGGGTGTGCTAGGAGCAGGGGACACAGGTGTGGGCAGCATCCCGTGCAGCGCACCTGCAGTGTGAGGAGAGAGACCCAGCCACCTGCAGGATCACAAAGGCCCCCAGCACACCCTGATTCCTGCCATCTCTGAGCTTCCGGTTGCTGCTAGTATTTCTGTTCACTGTTTGTGAACTGGTTCCCTGGTTTTAGCTGTGTCTTCTGCTCCACCCCCCAATTTCCTTAGGGGCAGAGCCCTTGACACTTGTGTGTGCCCCTCAGTGCGGGCATCAGGCTAGCCCCACACGTGTTCAGGAAGTGCAGAGTAGCTGGTGCAGCTGATTAACTCAATGAATAGGAAGGTAAGTGTGGGTGTGGTCAGAGGAGGGGCCCATCATAGGCAGAAAGGTGCTGGGACCTGGTGCCTAAAGGTTGCACACTATAGCACAGAAGGTCACACTGGCTCTCCCAGCTTGGCGTCTTGTGGGCACACATCTGGTTATGCTTTTAGCCCTGGTTCCAGTGACGGTGTAGCCCCGGGCTGAAAGCACTCTAACTCCCACTCCCTTGAATTCACAAGTAAGATTCTGCTGCTTCAGAACAGATGTGGCAGGCCAGCCCAGACTCGGTGGTGTTCTGAGACGATTAGCATGAGCCCTGATTTACAACACTTGTCAATTTCTGTGCTGTACATACTCCCCCCACGGCCAATTTCAAGCTACTGACGTGACTTCACTGAACAGGGTATTGGGAAGAAATGGTCACCATCGGCCAGTGGGAGCACTGCCCGGAGTCAGCATTTCATGCAAGGAAGGCTTCTATCCTCAAACAGGACCTTCTGTCTTTGGTTCATTTCCATTGCAGTCAAAAATAGAATATACAAAAATATACTTATTCACAGCACAAAACAGAGAAACAGCCCAAAGCCTCCCTTACTTCTAACCGTCTCTAACTGGCTTACGGACGAGATGGATCAAAGCCAAGAACAAGATGTTATGCTTTGCAAGACTGTGAGGGTCCAGGCTCCTGAGTGTCTCACTGCATCCGGATTCCAGCAGCGAAGGTTCTTTTAAGACCTACGCAGTGTAGAGTGTGGCTCACGGAGCTTGTGAAAATGCAGATTTTAGTCCCACCCCAAGCCCATCCTCAGATTCCAATCCAAGAGATCACCAGCCAGGCCCACCAATGACGACCAAAGTTTAGGAACCACTCATGGACAGAAAGACTTTGGGAGAGATGTAAGAACATTCACCCACCAAGAGTCATGGGCCAGTCTCTGTTCTGAGTGCTGAGGAAACGGTGACAAACAAATCAGACAGAATTGAAGGTTTCACAAGGAGAAGGTCTATTCAAACTCTCCTGGCTTCGCCTTTCCCACTCACCCCCACCCACCCCGGCGTTACCTCTTACCTCACCTCCTTTGTCCCCAGGTGACAGCGGAATCTGCCTTCCCAAGGGCCAGATGGTTAGACTTGACTCTTGATGCTCACTGGAGCTAAGTCCCAGTCCAGGGGTGCGAGCAGGGGACGTGCCCATAGCCTTGCTGTGGGAGCTGGGGAGGATAGGAACCTCAGAGTCCAGGTTCCCAGCCATGTGCAGAGGTGCATGCCTTGGAGAGGCCCTTTGTCCCTGTCTCATCCGGAAGGAAAGTTCTCTCAGAAAGACAATACCACACCACTGTCCCAACACCCCACCTTTGACAGGGCAGGGCAGCTTGTCTTCATAGCCTCATCATTTTTCCCTTTCCAAGGTCACCAGTTCCCACTCGCTGGGAGTAGCTTAATGGGCTGAAAAGAATTAAAAGGAATCAGGGTCTCCTGGCGACGCTTTGGTACCAAATGTATGAAAGCGGCGTGTCAGTAACAGTTGTTGGTTTGACTGATGAGCTGGCGTCCAAGAACACTGATTAAAAGTGACTTCCATGAGATAGTTATTCAGACTTCTCTTTGAATCCCTGAGCCATCGCCTGCACTGATTTTGAAACACAGATGGCGGACATTATTGTGCTGCAAGCTACCACCCTCCTTAGATAGTTTCTCCTGCCGCGAAGAAAGAAACTTCAGAGGACCGAAGTCCATGCATTTGAAGCCCAGCTGTTGGAGCTGTCCTCTGACAGGCACCCCGGGTGTGGGCACTCCTCATTTGTCTCTGTCTTCACCACTGCACCGTCCCAAATTCATGAATGGGATTCTTTGCTTGCCTCCTGTAATTAATCTCTCACTAGCTGGGAGAAAACCCCAGGGATCAACAATGCGGTTTGTGTATCTGCAGGCAGCAGACGCCACACCTAGAAGACGTGCATGCACCAAGTTCATTTTCCCATCAAGCACTCCCTTGGCTTTCCAAAGCAAGACAGCTGCGTGAGCCAACAAACGAGCCTGTGTCCTGCAACTGAGCCACCAGGCTCAGTGAGCAAGGGACAGGGCGCGTCAGGCCCGAGGACTTGACGCCGATGCGCCATGGAGGGGAGCTGGACGGGTAGCCGCTTTCCTTCCGAGTCAGGTGGGCACAGGTCCCTTCCGCTCATGCAATGGCCTCTCAGCCCCCTCAACCTGCTTTCGCAATCAATGGAGGCGCCCCCGTGGTTTTTAGGAGGTGCTGTTTCCCTTCAACGGGCTCCATCTGTGAACGTGCTGAGCTCTGGCGCCTCCGTGGGGCGTGGGGAGCGGCATAGCATGACCTTGGCCATTAACTTTCCTCTTGGAAATTACGGCTCTCTCCTTTTCTGCAGAAGAATGACGTCTGTGACGGGGAGTGCGCACGCGCGCACGTATGCACGCACGCACGTATGCACGCACGCACGTATGCACACACGCACGTATGCACGCACGCACGTATGCACGCACGGTCACTGGTCGCCCGGACACGGCTGCCCCGGGCCGCGGCAGCTGCTTTGCCCTGGCTGTGGCATCTGCTAAGGGGCAGATGGGGCACAGGTGGGCGGCGGGGTGGGAAGCAGAGGACTTTCAATGCGCGCGTGCTCGTTTCCTGAGGCCACGTCACACGGACCACCTGCGGGGTGACGTCTGAAACAGTCTGCAGAGAAGGGCCCACCTCCTTCGAACTCCTCCGGGCCCGAGGTGCCTAAAGCCCTGGAACCGGGGAGGGGGCTTTCTGATCGGCCCCGCTGGCCTGGGAGCCCGAGGCCCCTCCCTGCGTGCCCCGCCCGGCTGGAGCTCCACCAGCTATCGCGATAGGCAGTGCCGGGCCGCGAATGTGACAGGAAGGCGGAAAGGAGGACCACGGAGACGCTCGCTCCTGGATGCGCCCGTGGGCCGGGCCTCCGTTCGTGGGCCAGGCAGGGCGCGGATGCGAGGCAGTAACCAGACAGGAAGGGCCAGGCCCATTTGTTTACTCTTCTGGTTTTATAGTGTCAACCAGTGTGACATGGTTGTTCACGCCTTTTGAACCCTTATTGATTATCGATTCCTTTTTCCTGCAATGATTGAAGGAAGGGCGATGAAACTCTTACTGCCACTGTGGACATGTCTGTTTCTCTCTGCAGTGCTTTGGAGTAGGGGGACATGGAGGTCAGAGGTTGAGTACCGGCCCCTGCGGGAGCTGAGAGTAAAACGCCATGGTCGGGGTAGGGCCATGAGAGATAGGAGAGGACAGGGTGGAAGGAGGGGCTGTGGAGCCCACGTGGTGGTTAGGCCTCTTCTAGAAGGAAAGATGCTTAGCTGGGCTAAACCCTGGCCTCCATGCTTTCCAGGTCCTCTAATGCGGTGGTTCTCAGGCTGGGATGTGTGTCAGGGTCTCCCGAGTGCTTGTTACAATTCAGGCTTCTGGGCCCGACCCACAGAGTTTCTGAGTCTGCAGGCCTGAGGTGGGGCGCAGGAGCCTGCATTTCTAACACGTCCCCGGGGGTGTCCCTGATGCTGGCCTGGGACCACACTTTGGGAGGCACTGCTCTAATGCAGCATGCCTTCCCTCCACTTGGGGCGACACAACTGCTCTCCCTTGGCCCAGAGCCCTCCCCTCCCCTCCACAGCTCTCCCACCCAGCCCTGCTCATTTCAGCTTCCTTGAGTCTCCCTAATGTCCTGCCCCCTCACATCTCCATGTCACATTGTGCAACAATTGCCCCTTACGTGTCATCTTGTCCACCCCCTGAACTGTCAGATCTCTGGGACGAACTCTGTGTGGCTTGGCACGCCAAGATTCACTGCACACGTGACATCTAATTCCTTAAAGTTTGGGCGGTCACAAAAGCCTCATCTGGGCTTTCCGTAAGTTCTGTGAACTGGATAATGATGATGATGTCAGCATTTGAGATCTCGGGAAATAGGAGCGGTCTCCTGAGACTATTCTTCCCTTCTTGAGTGTTAGACTTGGGCAAGAGACACGCACGAGACAGCAGGGGTTTTGCGGGCAACAAGCTCCCCGCACACCACCTCTCTTTGGAATGTCTCCCCTGAATGCTCACAGGGTACCACAGGAGCTGTTTCTGTCATTTCTTAGCCCTCAGGGCAACGTCTGCTTTGTGTCAGCGACAGCTGCCAGGCCGAAAGATGAATGGCCCAGGTTCCACCTTGATGGATAGCTGCCCCCAACAAATTGGCGCATGATCTACAGAGATCTTCTTTAGGAAATGTGACAAATGGTGACAGATGACGAAGGTGAGCTGCTCTTCTGCTGCCAGAGACACCAGCTCTGAAGCAGCTGTCTGTGGTGAATGAAAAATCATCCACCAGATAAGATTCAAAGGAAGAAAAAAAAAAAACCCCACTCACCTCAAGTAGTGCAATTAGTAATAATATGCATTTGGGTGATGCCGTGTGTCTCAAAAATTGGCTTTCACTCAATTTTTATAATTACCAGGAAGAGAGAGACAGGACAGGTACTGTTCTCATTTTTCTATGGGTAAACACAGGCTGGAAGAAAAAGATCAACATCGAGGTGACACAGTACAACCGGGCAGAGCCACTCCTTGGATCCACTCACAGGGCGGGGGAAACACTGCTCAGCAGTGAAGGAATGGCTGACTGGGTTGTGTCTCCACGCTTTGTTCTTGAGGGTGATCTATGGAAGAGGAACGTCAGGGGGAAGCAGTTGATTGGAGCTGGGAATTAAAAAGAAACGTGCTTGTTGTCACTGCAGGTACACTGTGTGCCAAATGACCAGCAAGCCTGAGGTGAGGTGCGTGGTAAGCCGGCGTCGCGCCTGTGACATGGCAGACACCAGACGCGCGCGGGCTCTGTCCCTCATGTAGAGTGCCTTGCTCGTCATCCCCACTCCAACTGAAATGCCACATGCATCACTTATGGGACAAAGCCTGGGTCCATGCATTGCCTCGGCCCAATTAAGCCTAAAAACAAACCTTGGGCTGCCAGGGCGCCAATTACACTTGCAGGGTCGTGGGCCCCGGCCCACAGCTTAAAGCTTGCTGGACGTGCCCCGTAATTGGGCTGACGTACCGGCTCAGCATCCACAGCCTCCCTAATGACCAGGGCTGCCAGCTGTTTGTTTAGCAGCATTTACAACAAGAAAGCCCTAGAAAATGCAGTCAGCGAGCCCACAAGCCAGGCCCCGCTGCAGGCCATTTGCTGGACCCGCTCTGGATTTTTCTACCAGGTCCAGGGGAATGAGGAGGAAAGCAGAGATGAGAGGTCACAGAAACCAGAGTTATTAAAGCAAGGCCTGGGAAGGCTCCACGTATGCGCAGTAGCCTCAAATCAGGTGGGAAAAAACCATGGATTTTCCATCAAGAAAACAGAAGCTCGGCATGGAAGAGGAAACAATTATTCATAAAGCCCTGGTGTGGTAAATGCATGACCTCTCGTCCCATTGGAGAGAGATTCCAAAGGGCTAATGGTTCTGGGTGATTAACTTTGGGCTAGATTAACTTTGTGTTATAATTGGATCAAAACCACACAGTTTAGAGGTTAGAAATTGTTCATTCCCACAGAAATAAGACAATGAGACTTAAGAAGAAGACAACGTCATCTGTGTGATTCCACAAACATTTCGAGTGTCTCCTACGTGTCCGTGAGGACAGGCCTACCCCTGGGAAGAAATGAGCTTCCAGGAGTTTACAGTCTTGGGCAGGAGACACACACTGACTGAGTGTCTGGATGGGGAGGCAGCCTGACAGTCACCATTTTCCCCAGTGGGTCTCAACCAAGGGACACACACAAAAATACACGGGCCACCCCTCGGAGCCAGGTTGAGACCTGGCAGGTGTAATGTTAACAAGCCCCCCAGGTGATTCTGCCAGACAGCAATCTAGTCTAATTCTTCCATTGTCCATACCCGCAAACGGAGGCCCCGACTAGGGGACGGACCTGACCGAGGGAAACTACAGCCCCGCTAGGATGTAGATTCGTAGCTTCCAGCTGCCTGACCAGCGCCCCTTCCCCCTAAGGCAGACGATCACGCCCACAGAGCTGGGCCCTGGTGGTACATGAGGGTCATTTCAACTGGGCAGATCTGGGGACTCTTCTAGGCAGAAGTCAGCTCTGAGCTGAGCCTCCACACATGGGCTCGGATAATAACAAGTTTGTTGGTATGCTAATGACACCGGCCTCTCCAGCCCCCGCGTCCTTCCGCGTCCCCACCAGCTCGGCTGCTAACAGCAAGCTCTCCTCCCTGCTCTGACGAGAGAGCTAATCTTCTTAACACAAAACAACATGCTGAAATCAAGAGGAGAAAGGATAACCACTCAACTAGAAAATGGATGATACCCGACCATCGGCTCACAGGAAGAGAAACACAAACGACCCGTAGGCCGATGAGAAGGTGCTCAGCCTCACACACGGGACAGAGAAATTGAAATCAGGCTACTGGTACCAAGTCTCACCCCGCAGACCAGCGACATTCTAACGGCCTGTCGCTGTTGGGGAACCTGGGGTAAAGCGGGCGTTCTTGGGCGTTCTTGAGGGGAATGCAAAATGGTGCGGTTGCTGTGCAAGGCAGCCTGACAACATCTATCAAAGTAACAAATTAATTTATGATTCAGCGATTTCGTGTCTGGGTCTAGATCCTTCCCCTACACATAAGCAAACTCACATAACTGCAGTCAGGGTCGGTCGGTGAAGCATTGTTTGTAGACTGCAAACAGCTGAGGAGTCAATCCATGGAGATTAAACAAGTCACGGCACAGTCACAAGGTGGGTCTGCCGCACGTGAATGAAGGAAGAATCAAGAACCTGTGCTGACCATGGGGACACCGCCAGCACCTATTTTAAGAGGAAAAACAAACCACACAATGTGTAAAAACAGTGTTTAAAGTGTGCTACATCTTGTGTAAATGAGGAGAATGATGCACATTTGTATGCGAGGGCGTTGGCATGAAGAAACAGGGTAAGAAGTTTCTAACTGACACGCGGGAATGCGGGCATGGCAGTGAGGCACGATGGACGAGGGTGGGTGTGCAAAAAGCCTGTGCGGCCCTTTCCGTATCCTTTTTTAAAATAAAAAAAAGATTCATATTTCTAGAGCAGTTTCAGGTTAGGAGCAAAATTTGAGAGAAAGGCCTGGGGACTTAACCAAATGTTCCCTCCGCCCCGCTCCCCCCACCAACGCGCCCACCACAGTGGAGCATTATTGCAGCCGATGAAGCTGCGTGGACACGCCCTCAGCACCCGAGTCCGTGGTTCCCTCCTGGCTCGCTGTCCCTGTCGGACATTCCACGGGATTGGACAAATGTGTGTGGCACGTCTCCGCCGTGACAGCGTCCTGCAGACGAGTTTCACTGCCTCCAAGTCCTCTGTGCCCGGCCTGTTCATCCCTCCGTCACCGCAACCCCCGGCAACCCCGGCTCTTCACACTGTCCCCGAGGTTTTGCCGTTTCCAGCCTGTCGCATAGTTGGAGTTAAACACGGTGCAGCCTTTTCAGACGGCGTCTTTCCTTAGTGACGTGCGTCTTCGTTTCCTCTATGTCGTTGTCATGACTTGATAGCTTTTTTTTTTCTTTTTTTTTTTTTAGTTTTGAGAATGTCCCATTGTCCAGATGAAGCACAGTTTGCCCGTTCACCCACTAGAGCACATCGTTGTCGCTTCCACGTTTGGGCAACGATGAATCAAGCTGCTCTACACATCCACGTGCAGGTTTTCGTGTGGACAGAAGTTTTCCTTTTGATTTTTCGAATGATGTGAATATGCTTTCTCCAAAAAAAATGAAATCTAATTTTAAAATGTTTGAACATTCAATCCAAACAAACCTGCTGCCCTGTGATTTCTGCCCCTGTCCCAACTCTGGGGCCGCCACGGCATACACGGCCTTTTGCAACCCGGGGTGGGGGTAGCTGTTTAGGTCCCTCAGGACAGTCTTTCGCACCTCCCCCCAACTCAAGGTAAGGGGGTCCCTTCCCTCCTCTTCTAAGAAGAAAACAAAACACATAGGGTGTGTGCTCAGGGAAACTTCAGTGCTCTTTTCAGCTCCCCCTTATGATCCTAAGACTGCCCCACAGCTTGGACGCACAGTGGTCACTAACGGGCCACCCTGAGAGCTGACACCGAGGGAGGCTTTGCTGAGCGCTGAGGCCACTGCCAGCACTGCGGGCACCCGTCCTTCCATCTCTGCTGCAGTCCTGTGATGTCAGCACGACGGGCCCCGCAATTTTAGAAGAGGAGACCGAGGCCTGGGTAAGTCGGTCATTGGTCCAAGGACACGCAGCCACCTCAGCCCAGCTCTGGGGTTCCTGATGCTGTTTCTATTGTCACAGAGTAACTTACAACCCTCAGTACTGAAACAAATAATGCAAATAACAAACAGTAGCCGAAGGCACAGCCCACGGGCCGCGCTGCACCAGCCCCCGTGCTGACCGCCAATCCCACCCAAGCCTTAGGATGGACCCGAGCAGTAGGCACCGTCTCCGTCATCCAAAGGTGGGAGCAGAGGCTTGGAGAGGCGAAGAAACATCCTGTGCTCACCAGCCAGGGAGAGCAGAAGCGGAATCTGAACGAGGGGGGGCTGCAAAGCTCCCCGGGCTCTAACCCCGAACCCAGGGCCTCCTGCCACCAGGCACCTCGCACCCCCAGCTGCGGAGTGCAGGACCCGGGCCTCCCGCCGGCGTCGTGGCCTCACGCCTCCTGAATTCTCAGCCATGGGCCGGCACTCCAAGGTCTTTGGCCCTCTTTGTTACCTCTTACATGTCACTTTTTCTCACTACCTCACTGACAGTCACCTCCTCTGCCGGCCGGTGGGACAAGGAGGGAGAAAAGGGAGAAAGTGGCAGCGGGCGGGGCTGGGTTGTGGGGGCCACGGCTCCGCTGTGAACCTCATTTTCCCTGCATCTGTCCCTGCTGAGGTAGACCTCAAGACAGAACTGGGGGCCACCGACACTTCAGATGGCTTGCTACACCCACAGCTGTTGACCGGCACAAGGTGCCGTTGTTTTATTGCTTGTGACATTAAAGTGCCTTATACCCAGAGCCTGGGCTTGGGGCCGGGTTCGCTTCTCCTTTCTTCCTCCGTGTACCCTCACGGTTCTATCTGAATCACTTAGGACTCACTCAGACCGAAAAGCAGAAGGGGACTCACACAAGTCCCCCCACCCCGAATCGGGGACTGTCAAAGCCAGAGCCACAGTGCAGCCTCTGGGCTCACGAGGGCACAGAGAACCTGGGAATGGCGTCGCCGGAAGGGAACGACTCAAGGACAAGCCCGAGTTGAGTAAAAACTGCATTGGTTAGGAGAATTCATGGAGAAAGAAGAAACACGTCTTCACGGGAACAAACATGATCTTTTATTAAAACTCAAAACTCGCCAAGTGAGCGGAGCTCGCTGTCTGAGGACCGTCCACGGGGAATTTGAGCATCTGGGGGGAGTGACGCGCGGGAGGAAGTGCTGGGTCAGGGGAACCAGCCGGCGGCGGCAGAGGCGGTGGGAGGCGTCAGGATCGGGGAAACCGGAGATGGAGGGAAGGTGGGGGGCTCCTTCACGGCATGAGCCTCCCCCCTTCCTGCAGCACCTGAGAGCTCAGCAGCCCAGCTGTGCAAGGGCTCCTTCCCCCAGCAGGCAGCATGGGGCCAGGACAGAGGGCCCCAAGGCCCCAGGGAAGTCACTAGTTCTACCCACGTCCAGGCGCTCACTGTCTCTGAGAGCCCTGTCAGCTGGGATCAGACGCCATCTTTGTCACTCACTGGGTGGCAAATCCCGAGTGAGTCCCTGTTTCCTCGTCTGTGAAGATGCTTTATGAGACGTCTTAGCTGGGCAGATGAAGAAAAAAAAATGTGAGTCTCT
Source organism: Lyroderma lyra (assembly GCA_004026885.1). NCBI lineage: Eukaryota > Metazoa > Chordata > Mammalia > Chiroptera > Megadermatidae > Lyroderma > Lyroderma lyra. Next base: position 317,765 of record PVJL010000180.1, read on the forward strand.
AGCTTGACACCTGCCCATTCCAGGAATTCAATGTCTATCAACTCGTTTATCCATCCAACCATCCATCTATTCTTCCATTTATCCATCCACACATCCATTCATTCTCTACACAGCGGTTCTGACCCTGTGGGTCGCGACCCCTTTGGGGGTGAACAACCCTCTCACAGGGGTCACCTAAGACCATCGGAAAACACATATCAGATATTTACATGACGATTCATAACAGCAGCAACATTACAGTTATGAAGTAGCAACGAAAATAATTTTATGGGGGTCACCACACCATGAGGAACTGTTTTAAGGGGTCACGACATGAGGAAGGTTGAGAACCACTGCTCTATAACATAACCATTTTATAGAACCCTGGAGTGGGTCCTACATAGAGTTGCCCAATAAAAATTTCAATTAAATAGCCAACTAACAGAATAGAAATGAAACAAACCTTACAAAAAACCCTCTTTTTCAAAACAACTAAAAGTCTTAGGCATTAGGTATAGTTACCTCAAATATCGCAATTCTGCCCATCCCCCTGCCACCCCCAATTTCAACCTGTGTCTGGAGTACTTGTTGGTGAGTGTAGTAGCAGGAATACGAAATGCTCCGATTTGTCACATGCTTCCCGAGCTGCAGAGCCCCAGCCCTGTGCATTGCCCTGTGTTTCCTGATACAGGAAATGTGAACATCTGTGTCATCCACCACTGGGAGTCGGGGACCCAAATCCACAGACCACTGCAATCCTTAAAGTGCTCAGGTCCCCTTGAGCTGGGTCATCCTATGAGGGCAAGTCTCAGGGTGGGCGTGGAGTCCTCGGTCTCTCCCTAGAGCGTGTGCCTCGCCCATGCTAACAAGAGCACCACAGGGCTGGCTTCCCCACAGACAGAGGGTGAAATGGGTCACATTACAGAAGGATCAGAGAGCCCTGTTAAGGAGCACCTTCAAATCTTAGTTTACAAAACACCAAATGCTTAATCTGGGGTGAAAAGGAAGAGCCCTAGACAATTGCTGATGAAGCAACCATCAGACATTTTGAAGAAAATAAATCTGATACCACAGCGACAAACAAAAACCAAAGCCAACCAAAAACCCACCCTCACACATAGAGATGCAGACATTGGAAGTTGTAGTACGTTGTTTGTCTGCATTGTTTGACTTAGTATGGGCCCTGCAGAACTCTGGGGTCCCCCGATAGCCCTAATCTCTATCCATCATCAGCCTTCCTGAGACTTGGAACCCGCAAAGACCAGAGCTGAGCCCCAAACCACCCAGTTCTAGGGTGTCAACTCTTCTGCTTTTGTGGATCCAGTTTGGAAGGCGGCCTTCCAAAAGGACCTTGTGAAAGCCCTTGAACTGAGATGCACTCAGAGCCACTTCAAACCAAGGGTTTATAAATCCCTTTTCCCAGGGAGAGGCTTAGCCTGGGGAGTGTTTCCAAAACTGGTGCAATTTGGGACAGTGCGATGTTTAGTCTAACAGGCCTCCCTTCTCACGAGGCAGATGCCAAGAGCAGGGAAGATTCTGCTGCCTCGCTAAGAGCAGCCCCGGAGGCCTTCCCTCCTGGGCCCCACGTTCTTCCATAGCAGACAAGATCTTTCGGAAGAACTGCAGGGCCTCACCCTGCGTGCCCCTGAGCTGACCCATACTCGCTGAGCCTCTCCCCGGGAGCAGGGGGAGGATGCTCAGGTGGGGCAAGGAAGCAGGCAGTCAGAGAGCGGGCACTCAGACGTTAGCCCTGATCATTTCCTCACAGCACTTGACCACACTGACGCGAGATAGTGACTTCCTCCATTAATTCATAAAAAGCTTCAGGAGTGGTTTCTCTTCTCCACAACCCTGCGTGCAGTCCTGACTCCTTGGTAGGTGCTCAACGATCATCAGAAGGAGGGACAACGCTGGGGGAAGGGGATAGAAAGCCCGCCTGGCTTGCCTATTCAGAGGTGCTCGAGGGTCAGGGAGAATAATTTAGTGGCTCCTTGGCAAGGGGTCCCGGGGAGAAGCCAGAAGAATGCTGGGAGGATCGGGGAGATGGGACAGTTTATCAGAAGCGGACTTGGATAAATGGTCCATTTGCAGAGTAACGTCTCGGACTCCTCTGCCAACAGTTGCACTGGGCGTGCTAGGAGCTCATTAGTCAATGCTCATGTCATTGGTCTTTAATAATTGAATATTTCCCCATCTTTGGGTGCATATTATATATGTGTTTAAACCCACTGAATGTCGCGCTTTACTGCTCTTCCACAGCTTTCTCCATTAAGACTATTCTCAGAAGAAGCCCTGAGTATTCCTATAACTCGTTTCCCCACAAGCCCATTGTGTTTGAACAGGGTACCAGGGGCCCAGTGGGTCAGGGCAGTTCCCAGGCCAGATCTGTACCCATCCTGCATCACCAGGGACCACGTCACCCCAAATCCAGGGGGCGGGAGAGAGAGGGAGAGAAAGCACACAGAGCTGCAAATAGAAGCAAAATGTGTTTGCTATTTTGCTAAAGCTGGAACACGGGGGCTTCTTTCATGGAGGATAAAAGACTAAAAATCAATGACAGGGTTGTCCGAAGGCTCAAGTTTCATCTTATCTCAAGAAAGATAAAAAAATAAAAACACCCAGGAATCAGTTATCCCAATCTTTCTCTATTAGATTCAGTTCAAAGATGTCACTTGCTTTGGCAGTCAAGTGGTATAGGCTATTTATTAGCAGGGTACTTGGTAATCCATTTGTTTATTGATTGTGCGAAGCAGGTGTAGGTAACCCTGTTTACTTGGAAGAAAAAGGTCTTGTATGATGTGAAAGAGAAACTTCGGATGGTTTAAAAGGAGTTCTGTTAACGTACAAAAGGGAGCTGGAGGGTAGAATAACCAAGGGGAGTGCTTTCCTAAGGCCGCAATCCTGCGGAAGAACCCGTGGTTGGAACCGAGAGTGGCCTCAGCGCTCCCCGAGACTCCCATCTTGCAGAGGAGAACACAACAGGAGACATAACTGGTCCCCAGTCACACAGCTCCTTGCTCAGCCAAGTCCATGGTCACAGAGGAAGCTGCTGGCACCCTCAGGACCTTGCCAGGGTTAGCTTGTGTGTGTGCCAATGATGGCCACCAGAATACAGGTTTTTTGAGGAAATGACACATGGACTCGAAGCGCCAAAACAGTTTTGCTAGCGCCCAAACCCTCCCCCTCCCGACTGAAGGGAGCAGGGGGATGGCGGTCCGAGCCACTGGGGCCGGGCTGGGCCCTTCCCTTGCCGATGGTGCCTTGCGGCTCTCCGGTTCTCTGTGGTTATACTGGATTCCACTGTGGATTCTCCTCTTTGACCATCGGTGGGGTTATGAGTTTCCATGTGACAACCGTTTGATCAGGCTTGTTTAGAGCCCTGGAACCCACTATTTACTGATGACATGTCATTTCCAATTGTTTCCTCAACCACCACCTACCAGCCTGGATCTCAGCCTTCGGGGAGACAATCAGTCCCCTGGGTTGAGGCACCTGAAATGTCTCCAGGGTTTCTAATATTTTACCGATTCACATACACGGTTGTGATTTTAGCAGCTTTGTCTGAGGCAGCTCTTAGAGGAGAAGACAAGAGCCCGGCTAACAGGAGGGGCTGCCAAACAAGCGAATCCAGGAGGAAAGGGCTCGGGGAGCAGGAGGCAGTGCAGGCCGGCTGAGGGCCCTATCCCTGAAAAGTAAGACAAAGAAGGTGCAGGGGCGGGGGTCACGCCCCAAGGCTTTGCTATCAGGCAGACCTGGGTGTGAATCCTGTCCCATCCGCTAGCCTGTGGCCTTTGGCAGTGACGTAACTCTGCTGGGGTTTCCACTTCCTTGTTTTCACAAAGGAGGCCAAGAATCCCTCACGTAAAGGTGTCTGGAGGGTGAGTGGGAGATCAGTGCCAGGTGCGTAGAAGGTGCTCCACCTGTTGGCCTCTCGCCTTCCTTGTTCGGACAGATGATGCTATTCACCTGCCTGGGTTCTGTTGGCTGGAGAGTCAGATTGCCCAGAAAATGCCTCAGTTCTCTGCAACCGAGGTCTTGCCATTCCCAGCTTCTAAAGATGTAAAGCAAGAATGCATTAGAGGTCCTGTTTTACTCAAGAGACTTTCCTACATTACCAGACATTACAGAATAACAAGGAAACCAGTCTGTGAGTTGGACTCTGAACCAGCACCTTGGGAACACTTTCCCAGCTTCTGAGGTGGTGAATCCTGTCCGCTGGTCCCAAGACCCCAGAATAATAATAGTCTTCACAGCACTAACCACGTGCCGGGCACTGTGTATTACTCGCTCCTCTCCACAATGCCTTGAAGTAGATACTGCTAAGAAACTGAGGCAGGGAGGTGAAATGATTTCCCCAGGGCTACCTTGAGGCTTTATCAGCAGCTGAATCTTATAGAAGCTGGCAGGTGGCAGCAGGCCTCAGAGTTTCCAGGATTTGGGGGAAGGTACCCCAGGCCTAGTACTGGTGACACCATCTTCAGTCCACGCACTTCCAGGTTTAGCACAAGCAGAGAACAATTGCAGATCACTTTGTACCCTCTACCAGGTAGTCCCCTGGCTGGCCACAGACAGTGGGTGACCTGAGCCTGCACTGGAGCCCCTCCCAAGAGGCCCCAGAACCAACTTGGAGGTTGGCTTCAGACCATAACGGAGCGGTTAGCCCCACAAGCAGCACACACAAAGGACAGTCTCAACAGACACCAGAGCTGACTTAGGCAAATCCCACCCAGGGGTGTATGCCCTTGCATAGCAGTCTGTAAGCTGTGGACGTGGCCAAACCCCATGACCAGTCAGCCTGAGGGTTAACCCCACCCACTGACATGCCAATAGCATCAAGGCCCGACTGTAACAGGAGGACATACACAACCCACACAGGGACACTCCTGCAGCACCCAGTGCAGGTGACCAGGGAAACTGTGCTGGATTCCCATAGGGCACCTACTACATGAGACTACCCAGCGACACTGAGAGACATTGCAGATCTACTTAATACATAGAAAGAAACACAAAGAGGCAGCCAAAATGAGGAAACAAAGGAATACATCCCAAATGAAAGAACAAATGGGGACTAGATTTGTTGCGGTGACAGATGGGAGGGGATGGGGACAGAAAGGGGTGAAGAAATTAAGAAATACAAACTGGTAGTCACAAAAGTCATGGGGATGTAAAGCAAAGAATAGAGAATATAGTCAATGACATGGTAATAACTGTGTATAGTGCCAGGTGGGCACTAGACTATCAGGGGGATCACTTCTTAAATTATATAAATGTCTAACCACTGTGCTATACACCTAAAATTAATACAAAATAATATGGCATGTCAACTGTAATTGAAAAATTAAGAAAGGGCAGAAAAAGTGAAGGGGAATGAAAGGTCCAAATTTCCAGGTATAAACAAATGAGCCATGTGGATAAAATACACAGTAGAGGGAAAATAGTCAATACTATGGTGACGGCATAGTGTGGTGTCAGATGGTTGCTGGCCTTATGATCACTCGTTTGGTACAGAAATGCTGCACAGCTATGGTGACCTCTGCACCTAATAGAATATTGTCTGTTAGCTCTATTTTCAGTAAAACACTTAAAAATGAAATAAAATGAGTGATCTTAGCCAAATGAACTGTGTTTCTCATAAAAAAAAAAAAAAGCAAAGCAAAATAACAACAAAGGAAACATTTTTTAAAAAAGGAATTCAATTTGCTCAAAGCCAGTGTTTCTTACCTTCTAACTCTTAGGTCTCCTATGACCCTTATATTCAGTGGGCTTCTCAGTTTATTTGGAAGGCAGTTCAACGCAAGTCATGTGTCCTGGGGTGCCACCAAAGCTCTGCCTCCTCCAGTGGGGGACAAAGGCAGCCACCCACAGGGGACTTGAGGGGACTGAATGGGATAAGATACTATATACATCACATTCCTAGGACAATGGCGTTCTAATAAGTACTTTACTAGCATTTGTCCCCATTGGATGGCCTTTATTTACATCAGAAATATTTTTTAGTCATGTACGAACCACATTCAATGAATGCATGGGGCGACTGAGCCCACTCAGAGGAAGCCAGCATCCGCTCAGATGAGCTCTGCCGGGAAGGAAAGAGAAGGAAGTAAGAGAGGAGGGCACAGCCAGCCGGCTTCTCGCCAGACGCTCACGGAGGGGATGAACTCGCCATCTGCCTACGGAGCTTTCTACGCCATGCGTACAAAAGGACGCTCTTCCCCTCTGACCCCATCTATTTTTCTCTCATGTTTCCATTCCAACTACGGCAGAATTTCGGGCGAGTTAGGAACCTTGGCTACTTGAAGGTCTCTCTTAGAATTTCCAGTCGTGTCAGTCCCTGGAGTCGTATCTGCACTCTTGTGGGAGGGGTGATGGGAGGACGAGGGGTGCCTCCGTGGCAGTGGGGCAGACGCTCCCTGTCCCCCGCTACCTTCTGCCCGTGGTGGCAACTCTGGTGATGGCCACCACTCTGTTTTGCTCTGATCATCGGCATCTATCCCCATGGGTAGCTGTGAAGGCACCTCATTCTCCACTGGCCTTGGACTTGCATCATCCACAGGCGGCTGCCAATAGCCAAGACCTTAGGACCCCCCGCCCAAGTGCACATGTACTGCCCCCCAACACGCTTTGGTCTTAGTCTAAAGAGACGAACAAGGGCATCAACTCTTCTTCCTTTTAGATTCTCTCTGTCTCCCACGTAGCCATCTACCATGGCCCCTGTCCATGGCTGAGGACGGCTGAGGACAGGGATCTACTGGCTAAAGAATCTGTCAGACCTGTTGTGTGCTAGCCCTTGGGTCACAGGAATCTCAAAATTTAGAATTGAATGCCAATCTATTTTATTTCTTTTTGGATTTCGCTTGGTCCTTTCTCTAGGGACAGGGTGACCAAGCTCTGCTTTTCTTGATGATCTGTTGTTTGGGGAGGTGCGTCGCCAAGATGATGGAAACAACAGCATTTCAACGGCCAAGTCCAAAACTCAAAACAGAAACCCACCCAACAACCTTCACGTATCAGACTTCTCCACGGGTGACATTTTGTGCCACAAGGCCCAGCGAGGGCCCCGGGGGCGCGGAGCCCTGAAGGGTAAGGTGGCTCTTTCCAAAGGAGTCAGCGGGGGGATGAGCCTGCGAGCCCCGCAGAGCTGTGGCGGGGAGGTGGCTGTGGACAACGCTGTGACCGCGGCGGCGGGTGGGCCGAGCGGGATTCCCGCCAGTGAGCAGTGCCCTGAGTTGGGGAGCAGACTTCGGGGCTGAGAGCTCATTTCGGAGAAAAAGCTGTGCTTGCAACATTGTGACAGCTGCTCCCCCTCCTTCCCAGCAGCGATAACAATGATTCTTCACATTAGTCGGCCTGCTGCAGACCCCCATCCATCTCCATCCAAATGGCCTGAGATGAACACTGTCCAAAGAGCTTCTTTAAAAGCCTCCCTCAGCGCAGCGAGCCAACGCCGGGAGTGGCTCCTGCTCCGCGCCGAGGTCAGGCCCGGCGTCTGCGGGGCGCAGCCCCCCCCCCCCCCCCGGCCTGGGCCGCGGCCTCCGCCCACGCGGCTGCAGCCTCTGCTTTGCAGGAGACCTTCCGTCCCCCCCGACGTCTTGTCCAGGTCCATGTCGTGTCTCTGCACGGCAGCCAATGACCGCCCTGTGGTCATTTCGGTGGCATGTGTCGTCTCCGAGCTTCTGCCTTTGACCTTTCTCAGTCTCTGTCGTGTTGTCAGACGGTTTGGGTGGAGAAGAACGTAATTGACTGGCCTCACTGTGGAATGAAGCCTGGAAAGCACACGTGAGGTCGGTTTTCTAATTGTGCTCCCCCCACCCCCCATTCTATGTGTCAAGTCAAGCTGTTTCCGCGGGGCTGCGGGGTGCTCGTCTCCAGCCCTCCCTCCTTCCCTTCACCCTCAGTCCTTTGAGCTGCTGGGGACACGATGGTGACGAGGGACCTGCGCCTGTGGTGGGTGATTGCCTCTCAGGGCTTCCTAGGGTCTTACTTCTTATCCTAACCCAGCCAGGACCTCACTTTCACAACATCTGAACGTCTTACAAAGATGTAACGATCTACAACGCCACCTGTTAGCTATATGGAGACGATGACAAAGTGACGTTGTAGAGTCACAGCGCAGGAGATGCCGGGTGTACGACGGGTGTATTAGCTTCCCGGGGTTGCTGTAAAAGGCACCCCAGACCTAGTGGCTGAAAACAACGGACGTGGATTGTTTTTACAGCTCTGGGGGCCAAATGTTCGAACTGAGTCTTAAGGGCACAAAATCCAGTCTTTGCAGGGCCGGTTCCTTCCGGAAGCTCCAGGGGAGAATCTGTTCTTGCCTCTTCAGGGCTCTGGTGGCGGGTGGCAGTCTGCAGCCCACAGCCACATCACGCCAGTCCTTGTTCTGTTGTCACTTTGCCTTCTCTTCTGAGCTCAGACCTCCGTCTGCTTTACTCTTACTGGGACACTTGTGATTACATGTGGGGCCCAGCTGGATACTCCAGGACACTCTTCCCCCATCAAAACCCTCACCTGGATCACATCTGCAAAGTCTCTCTTGCCGTGGAAGGTGACACGCACAGGTTTCGGGGATTAAAACGGGTATCTTTAGGGGCCACTCCTTAACCTACCACAATGTAGGAGCAGTTTCAGCTTAGATCCTACTCTGGAAGCGATCTGTCCAGCCAAAGGGCGTGGATGGCACATGTCACCCTTTGGCTCAGCATCCAGGGAGAATATTGACATGGTCCAAGGGCCAGCAGACAAGTGAGAAAGCTGCACGGCCACTTAAGTGAACCAAAGCCAGTCCCCAGTTAGCACGTCACACTCAGCCGACTTGTTTTCCCCCCAGTACATTTGGGGGGAAAAGTCAGTCACTAAAACAAGTGACAATCCCAGGATAGGTGGTGATGGATCAAGAGATTTTGGCAGACACTGCCTACCCCCAAACCATCCCCACCTTTCCTGCTAACGTAATTCTGATTTTCCCCCATGCGCAGCCCCAGGGGAGCTCTTGTTAAATGCAGACGCAGATGCAATTCTAAGGAGCTGCTAGGTGGTGTGGGTGGCTGTCTCCTTGGCCCACACCTTGAGAACAGAGGGTCTAAGCCAATCACGGTAATCGCGTGGCCCCTTGTCAGGACGGGTCCGGCTACGCATGTGACTCAGCCATAGCCAAGGGTCACTAAGAGAAGAAGTGCTGAAGGGCGGGGTTGGCTTTGAGGAAGATTCTCCTTCCTGGTGAAAGACAAAAAAAAATCTGAAAGAGAAAGCAGTGTCGCCCCCTCCTCTCCCTTCCTGCTTTGTACAATGTCATGGGGGGCGGGGGGACGTGCAGCCCTAAGCTGAGGTCACCATCTTGTGACCACGATGAACACACTGGAGAATAAAAGCTCGTCCACTGAGGCCGGGGACAGGGGGACCATCTTTGAGCCATCAGAACCTCCCGATTCCTACTGCCAGATGTTCTTGTGAAGTGAAATATAAATTCCTTATGGTTCAATCCGCTGTTCGGTTGTTTATTTTTATAGCTGAATACACTGGACTTCTAGGACCGAATCTTAATGCTCCTCCTAGCAACTTCTCGTGTGATTTGACCTGATACAAACCTAGAGCCCCTGTGGTAACGTCGTGCCTCATTCTCCTCCGGGGGCTTAGAGTCCCAGGAAGAGCTGGGTCAGCGACAGTGCGAGACACAACCCAACAAAGAGGTCTGTCTATCTGATACAAAACAGGATCCTCAGAGAGACTCAACAAAAGAGAAACAAGGCCCAGAGATCTGGGGGCCAGACCGACCTCCAGGAGGTAACGAAGGCCCCACCCACTCTTCAGAGTGAAGAGCGACTTTAAAGCTCACCTGAGCCCCCTGCGTGGCACCTTAACGCCGTGGTGCGTCTCAGTGCAGTGGCTCTGCGGTAAGCGTGCACACAGCTCTCATTTCTGTGTTCCTAACGGAATCTCAGGAATCCTGTCATTATTCTCCTAAGTCACAAACTCAAACTTCCTTTCCAGTCTAATGCTGCCTGAATTGGTTGAATGCTGCCTAAAATAATTAGGATTCTGATACTGAGACTCAACTGCTAAACTACTTAAGTCTCATTTCCTCTTTTATCTAAAATATCTAAAAGCCTTCCTTTGAGACATTTCTCGCACGTCCTTTCTGGCGAGCTGACTTCAGTCTGAGAACCACACGTCTCCTGCACACGCTTTCCAAATCAGACAGATGCTCCCTTAGCTCCCTGCATGCAACAGTCAGCCACAGGATTAATTAATCCTGAGTGTAATTTAAGCAACCTTAAAGAAAATCCCAGGCAAATCGACATAAATACCTAGTTTTCTTGCTGAATTGTTTGTTTGAATTCCCTCATTGATATCAGACTTAATTATGCGACATCATAGACATACACAAACACGTACGATTGTGTTTCTGAGCACATCTGAAAGACAAGGATTTCAGCATCCTGTGTGATTTCAGGAGCAGGATGGATCTTCTTGAGGCTCAGGGGGTAAAGAAAAGAAAGAAAGAAGAAGGAAAAAATAAACCCCTTTAGTCAGATGCCATGGAATTCCAAATATGTCAGGCAATTCAGGAGGAAGAGCTGGGACAGGTCATAATGCAGCCTCTAGCAGTAAAACTCTGTACTGATTTTTCCTCTTAAGCAACGAATCTTAAGGAAGGCGTCACCTGCTTTGGTGCCTGTAGCACCTATTAGCGACACAACTTTTAATCCTGAAGGTTTCCAATTTGTCTGACAACTTGCCTCCTGTCCGGCGCTGCCTGTCTGTTTTCTGAGTCAGCACACTCACGCCTAGCGGAGCCTGCGTCTCCCGGAGCTGTCACTTCTATCAAACACAATGCCCTCAGGGTTTATGCTCATCATTAAAGAAAAAAAAAAACTTGTTAGAGTATTAGCCAAGCCCAGTGCAGCACCATTAAATTAATTTTTAGGGATGTATCTAGGTCATACATCTGCATATTGCATATAAACACACCAGCTAGTTACCTAGTATCTGCATGTTTCTAAACTGCTAGTGCTGTGCTTGATGAATTACCATTTATTTTGGCCCCAAATGGAGAATCATTATTCCTCTTCGATATAATCCTAAAATGATTGTGATGTTTCTTCTGAAAGTCAACTGTCACAAAAATATTTCCAACGATCTTTTCAGGAGGCTAAAGGACATTAGCATTCTTGTCTCTGTTAACTAGCAGTTCTTTATATAGACTCTTTTGATGCCCAAGTAAGTTATGAATTCTCTCCATCTCATTTCATCTTCTGAGTCGAAAGAATGTATTTCATAAAGTCCCTTTAGAGACAAGGACAGTTGAACACACAGCTGAAACAATGAAGTCACAATACACTCTCCTTTGGGTAGAAATTAAGCTTCACTGAGACATAAAATAAGAATTTAGTATTTTGGTGGTGGTGAATTAAGAATATTTGATGTACAATTCAAAGGATCCCTGTTAGAAAAGATAAAGAAAATGTGTGAGCAGACTACAATACCCATTTCTTTCAATATACTATCATGACACTCCGAAGCATAGCTGGAATAGTCCAAAATTACGGAATGAAGACTTTGACCTTGTAAATGCCACGCCTATGAAGATTTGTGCGCCATTTTAGGGATGCAGATTTCTTGGGCAGCTGAAGTAGCCTGATGGATTCTCCAACAGCCTTCTCAGAGCTGATTTATAAACATCGGAGGCACAGTAACTCAGGTAAGGCCAATATCATTGTCAACAGCAAGAATTCAGAGAGAATTCAGATGGACCTTCACTAGACAGATGAGAAAACTGAGAAAAAACCCAGAAATAGCCTGATTAGTCCCATGAACACATGTTCATTGAAAAGTTCTAGGTGTCATTTCCTGTTTTTGTGCAATCTGTGCAAAGCAAAGGTTCCAAACTTAGATAGTATTCACGACAGCGCCATTAGAATTTAGCAACACCCTAAAATTCTTTCCAGGCACAGTTTTAATGCCTCTCATAGTGACTTGCAGTGTGATTGGACCCGAGACGAATCCAGAGCACCCGTTATAGCCCGTCCTCTGTTTTCCATGAGTTTAGAATCTGGGGAAGAGCTGGGTAAGGGATGGTGCAAGACCCAATCCAGCAACGAAAGGATTGCTCAGTAAAGGGTGCAGCGAGAGGAGAGGAGAGTGGTTTGCTTGACAGGATCCCAATTAAGCAGGAGCAAGGGACAAGTGAGTCCCACCATCCTGCTGACTCTTGTCCTGGGCTTCCACCAACATTCCGACTACAGTCTAGGGATTTGTAAATCCCAGCAAAGGGAATCTGACAATACGATCACATCAAGATGTAACTTGTAATTGCAGTCACTTTTGATTAGATCACTAGGACTTCTGTGACCCAACAATATGACATGATTAGGCCTGAAGCCAGCCTATGGACACACACAGTGATTGTGTGATTAACTCATGGACACAGTGGGTCAAGGGCATCTAAAAGTCTGAGGCTGCCTGGAGCTGAGTAGAGTTAGAGCTTATTTTCTCTACATGGGAGGACCAGGAAAAACCCAGAAGATCAGACTGTTCATCAGAAGATGGAAAATGTCCCTTTGATTCAAAATATACCTGTCGTTAGAAGTAAGTAAGGGAACGGTGGTGGGCTTCTCACATCGTTTTTCCTGCCATCGGCAGAAGGTCGTGTGTTAATGAATTGCCAGCAGGTTTGGGGGGGCAGCCTACTGTGGTAGATTCTCTCCCAGAACTGTCTCTTGGGCTCAGAAGGGTTCATGCACGAAGCCTCAGTTTTCCCATTTGGAATATAGAAGTTCTAATATTCCTGTCTTATCGGTTGTAGGAGGATTAAATAACATGTGTAGTACCTGGCACGTAGTAAGTGCTATTAACTATTTGAACTTTCAGAAGATATATTTCAAAACAGGATCATCTTTAAGCATTTGATTCCTTGACCGCTAATTCATGTGAAGGACAAATGTCAATGCAATTAAATAACCATTCATATCTATGCGCGAGAACCTACTGCCCCCACCCCCAAACTGCCTTACGATATAGACCTCAGAAAAAACCCACAGCCATGACTGAGGAGTCAAAACAAATCACAATTAAATCCATCACACTATGTGCACTAATTATACAGCTGAGAGTCACACTGGGCCAATTCATGGCTCACCTTTGCAATTACCCCACATATTGGGGGGAGCTGAGAGACTGAGGTCAGCCTCTGTAGTAGGTGGGCACTTGCTCCAGAGGCTTTATCAATGGGCTTCCCTCTGAAGTTCTATGTAGGCAATTTTAGCACCACCATGAGGAATGGTTCTAAGGAAAAAGAATTGTTTATTTAGGGAGAGTTCCCTAAACGTGTCTGTTGAGTTCACTGGAGCCCTTACTGAAAACACAGGTGCCTGACAGCCCAGATCACGCTTATATGAGCAGAGCTGAGAAACATCACCCTGATCTAGTTTCTTACAAGACAGTTTGGCTTCTGGCACTGCCCATTAGCCCACGTGTACTAGATGTCATTTCCATTCAAGTTTGTTTTCAAATATTTGTAATTCCTTCTAAGTCTTCCAGGGGATCTCTGTTGAATTAAAACACAGGTACGAAGGTCATCCCCCTGCCCAAGGCCTCCACATCGTCCCTGCCCAACTGGTCCAGAAATTCGCACAGAGGCCATGTCAGAGACACAGAGTCACCCACTTTCTGGCAGAGAACCTGTGAAAAATGCACTGGGATATATGAGGAGCACAGTCATTGCTCAGTGCTGTGGCCACCTTGTTCTGATTTATTTACAACACAAGTTCTCAGAGTGGGGTCACTGGCCCCACCAGCCTCAGTATCACTCGAGAACTTGCTACAAATGAAAATCTCGTGCCCCATTCCAGATCGACTGAAACTGAACCAGATGAGTGGGCCCAACAATTCGGTTTAAAACTCTCCCCAGATTGTGACCTACTCTAAGGTTTGAGAACCACTGGTTCAAAAACAGAGTTTGTTTTCCCACTTAGAGTGAACCAGTAAGTATTTAACTCGTTAGGGCTCTCAAGCCTTTCTTGAGATTTTTCTATATTCAGGAAGGAAGGAAGAACGGAAATCCCACCTCATTTTCACCTGATCGACCTTCCTACCGAGTAGCCTTGATGTGAAGTGAAGACATCAGAATGAGATGATCAGAACCTGATTGTTAGAAAAGGCAGTATTCTATGATAGTTCAACTACTTTGAGTATTTATTTCCATAAGACATTGTCCCTTGATGAAGTCATTTTTTTTGCACAAACTGGAGTCTAATCACACTGTAACGGCTCTTCAAGGTGCCATTGCTGCGTGGCTTACCAGTGTTCCCATGTACGTAACGCAAATTGTACGTAACGCAAATTGTACGTAACGCAAATTGTACGTAACGCAAATTGTACGTAACGCAAATTGTACGTAATGCAAATTGTACGTAACGCAAATTGTACGTAATGCAAATTGATTTCGCAGCTCATATTATGAACAGCCACTCAGGCCAGTTGTCCAAGGGGCCAAAAGAACGTTTTAAACCTAAGCTCAGGTATAACATATCTTCCATTATTCTTTCACTACATATATGTAAATATACTCTTACATAAACATGTTCTACATTTATGTGTATAACATAAACAAAGGTATTAAATGTACGTATCGATACATAAGTAGGTTTTAAGTGGAGTTCATTATACATACACACAAATATATAAGGAAAATTCATCTTATAGAACACAATACACTATTCATGCTTACACTGGTTTATAAACTCAGAACATAGTTAAATGAACAGGAATTGAAAGCGAATGATGGATGCATCCCTCATAGCATTTAAATCTCTTCCACTTGATTAAAAATTCCTAGTTCCTCTTCACTGAATTGTTTAGAGTTTTTGAGCAGCCTCTGCCCTGATTAAAACAAATTAGCATCAAAGATCCCCTGTTGAATGAGAAATCATTAATTGAGAAACATGCGATGCTCCTTAATTACCTTCAGAACAGTGAGAGAACAAATAATCGCGGGTTCCAGAGGGGCCTGCTTGCCTGCACTGTGGACTCGTTCCGTGGAGCTGCTGAAAGAAAACTCAGATTGCAAACACTATTAGGGAATATCAATGTTAAGCTTCAGTAAACACACAGTAGATTGTTTATCTGAAAGCAAAATATCTAGGTGATGACTAACAGCAAGAGAGAGAAATGTTTTAGTTCATTATTTTGTTGAGAGCTTTAAAGGTGTCTTACAAATGCCAATATTGATTGAGCATTAATGTGAGCTGTTCTTTCTGATACAAAATTTTAATGCTTCATGTAAAATACTTCATTTATGTAATTACCTGATAAAATTTCAGATGTGTATGTACAGATGAGTAACTTTACCATTTCACAGTAGAACAGGAAGTGCCAAGTGTTCAACTTCAGCTACCCATGGAAATTCAAATCACGATACGGCACGGTAGCCATTCTTTCATATATCGATACAATAGTTCCCACAGCTTGTGTAGGTCAGTGAGATAACAATGCATGCCTCCACCTTCCAAATCTAGAAGACACTGAATAATAACCCACGGAATATCTTTAGGGAATCATAGTGTTGTAGGTGTTATGACAATTTAAAGAACATTACTAAAGGTTTATACACAGTATGGACAGCCTTCTGATAACAATCGCGGTATAGGACTAAGTCTCAGGTCCTGAGAACTATTTCTCACAAGTTCCCCGGCATGAAGGAAGCACTGTTATCACTTCTCTATACAAGATAAAGAAAACATGGTGAGACTTAGTCATTCAGTGTAGGACAGAATCTTGATTTTATTCTAGTTTTCCCAGGTCTCCACTTTAACCACTAGATCATGTGTTCTCAAAAGTCTTTGGAAAAAATTGACAGACTTGATTCAACTACCTCTATTTCCTTGAACATTTTTGGTTCACTGTATAGTTTACAGACTGGCTCCTATAACATAAAGCACAAAACACCCAAGCAATGCGGCCATTTAATGTGGTTAAGACCCCATTTTGGAAATTTGCCTTTAATTTTTAGTGACATGGGTGACTTATTGTACAAGTGGAATAAAACTTCATGCCAATAGTCACAGGAAACTTCCAACTTTGCAGTTATTAATCATTAGTATTTCTCTTACATTCCAGCAAGATGATAAACTTGACATTGCTATAGTCTTCACAAATATTGTAAATAATCCCTTAGAGACTACATTATAAGGGTAATTATCAAGACTACATCGAGACTACGCAAATTAATCTTCGCCCAAAAAACTATATTAATGCAATATGGAAAGAATATAAGCATGGTCATAATATTTTGAAGCAGTGGAAAAACTGTAGAGTGTTTTTTTCTAAGAGGGTCCCATAAAAAGCACATGCTTTCTTTGGACATTCTCCAGGACAGAATAATTCTCAATTCACTAATGCACAAAACATAAGTGGTTCATACATACTCTCAAAACAAGAATTACTAATAAAAAGTCTGCCACATGACCATTTACTGAATATTTGGACAAGGAATACCATAGCTCTAAAACACTACATATTGCATATAAAAACACAAACAAGACATTCTTACAAGTCCTTGCAAACTTGTAGCTTGTAGAAGTTCACCATATGCCGTGGTGCTCGGTGACGCCCGGGAATGAAGGATTACTCAGACAACATGCAAGAAGCTGAGCGGCACTGACGGGGACGGACCGTGCAAGAAGTCTGAGCCCGACTCCTAGTCCTCGCAGGTTTTTATTGGCCCCAAAACAACAGAGTTCGTGGGAAGAAGCAGCAAGGACTAGCTCAGCCCTGGGGAAACAGCAAGGACAGCAAACATATTCTTGAACTCCCTTATTTGTTTTCTTACCATGTCTTACCCTGCAACTATGCTGACCTTGGCACGCACTGTTTTCAGTTATGCTACAACATTGTCAGCATGATCTCGGCCGCCCTTGCTTTTGCCCAGGAACGCCGAGCCCCTTTTCTGTCCCTAATGAGCCCCACAATCATAGACGCTGCCTTCTGGGAAACAAAAGGAGGCTACTGGGCGGTCTCCCTTACGGAAAGGCCGCTGCCTCTAACAGCCAGCACTGATCGCGTGTTTGCACTGGAAGGTCACGTTGGAGCTGTCCCTTCAGAAATCAGCAAGGAGTGGACGTTGGCGATTCAGTTTGTTACCTCTTCCAGCTAGCTCGTAAATGTTCAGGAGGCCATTTTCTTTTATCCTCACAGGGTCACGAGCTTCAGATAAACCCAGGGCTCTGGCTGTCAGGACGGAATAGTCCTGGTTAGTAGAATATCCTGGTTGCCATGATCTGCTTGTATTGCAAGGTAATTCATTTGGGGTTGAAATCAGATTGTTTTAAGCTGAGCTGGATTTTTTATTGGTGTCCTTCTAGGTGGCCTTCCTTTGGAGTGCCCTCATATTTCAAGCAAGCTGATCTAAAGGAAAAGATTACTGTTGCCAACGGGCACTGTCACAAGGAAACACAGACGTGCAAGACCTAGGTTGTGTTATGTATTTATTCTTAAAGCACTCACTGGGGTATGAGACTGCTAGTCTGCTGCTGGGGGACAGGGGCTGACTCATCAGTGAAGGGTCAGGAGAGATGTGTGAGGACGGGAAAGAAACAGCCGACACGATCTGTTAGTATTTGCTGTACAATGACCGTTTAGTTGAGGAAGATGGTATTTGAAATATGTAAATAGCATTGTAAAAAAATCCTGAAAAGCACAACTCTGAATCACCAGGTAACACATAACATGGGTTTCTGCTACAATTTAATTATTCGAGAATGTTGGCATATCCGGGTATATGTGCACTCCAGTGGTACCAAAACAATTCAAGGGGAAAATCATTGCTTGTGCTTCTCTGAATTTAACCTTGATTTTTTAAAAGTAAAAGGGGAAAACATTTCCCTCTGACCTAGTTCCCAGTTCAACAACAGTAAAACCCCATCTCAGCACCTGGGTGAGGGAGGTGATCAGTTTTATCGCTGTTTACTTAGAAATGGTTTAGACAACTGGCCCAGGGCATTAGAGAAGTTGGCACTGGAGTTCACATTAAAAGTCAAGTGTGTCCCCACACAGCACCTATTCTAAGATAAGTTCTGCACCTCTGCAAAGCACAAACTTTAAGATAACTTCTGGGGCTACAGAAGCACGAAGAACTGTTATAAGACTTAATTTATTAATGCAGGTTTCCTAGGGGGATTCTCTAGGGCAGGACCTCCTGTCTGACCATGCCGTGTACAAAGCTCACCCCAAATTATAATGTAGTCTCATATTTGGAAAGCAAAATAATGCTTGCTGCTTTCAGTAGCAGGACTGGAGAGAGTAAAGCTCAACAAAGTCTTGGCTGCGATGTCCTGTGTCAGGCACAATAATGCCAAACAAAGGGACTCAACCCAAAGTGTGCCAAAGAACAAGAAGACTTTTCTAGAAACCTCCTTAGCTATGCTATGGCTGCACTGGTACCAGAAAAAGGACTTGTATCGCGAGAACAATTTAGGTAGACACATGACACATAGAGACCACCAGTGATGAATGAATTCCTGGCCATCCGCGTTTTGAGAGTTGCTTCCATTCTCAGGAACATCCGAAGTGCTCAGCACACCAACGAAGAGTCACGTACAACAAGCCGACGAAAGTCAGGCAAAGAGGGAAAGAGGGTAAATATATGATGAACAGGGAATTCAATAACAATTTTTATTACCAAGTCTGAGATGGTGGAGGGGCTTTTTCAGCTGTTGAGTGCTTTTTCTTGTCTGATCTTAAAAGGGTTAAAACAAAACAAAACGAAACTACATTTGGCCATGGGGGTTGGAAGATCCAATATTTTCATTTCGGTAATTATACTCCTGAAAAATAGCACACAATATCATAAAATGTTCGCTTTTAAAAGCATGGTTGAACCTTCACACAACCTGTTTTAACGCCATCCGACACCTGTATAGCAATATGGTTCTAATGCTTAATTTTCAAATATTTGAGAAAACTAAAATGTTAAATGTGTACTATAATGAAAGCACTGCTATCACAACAACCAGATGGATTGTGGTCCTTGGAAAATGATTGAAAGCACTTTGTGTTAGAGTGATAACTTCATTACTTAAAGAAATTCTTCTAACTGTAGATAAAAGCAGCTCTTAGGCCCAGGGCAGGGTTTCCCTAATTTCCTAATTGTAAGCGTCACTGAGGTGCTTAGTAAGCAGAGTAATCTCCAGGGTCCAATCCAGCCCTTCGGAGTCTTAATCTCTAGAGGTTAATGTCAGAACCTGCACTAACCCGGACAGTTCTGATGATCCAGTGAGTTCCACACTCACCCTAGTGAATGGCAAATGGGCTTTGAAAGTTGTTTTTTTTTACAAAGTGTATGTGGATACATTTGGTTCATTTGATCAGTTTTAATTTTTAGAAACCTTTTCTATAAAACATTTTTCAAATCAAACGTTTTATGCTCCATGAAAACAAGAGGTACCCTGACAACCAAATCCCAAAGGACTGATGCCCGCTCGCCTGATGTGAGTGTGAAAGTAGGATCTGATGTTCTGGTCTAAATGTCATCAAGCAGTAATTTTAAAAATATTCTATTAAAACGGTATATATTTCTTTTTTAAAATTCATTTTTATTGTTAGACTTATTGGGGTGACATCTGTTAGCAAGGTTTACATAGGTTTCAGGCATACAATTCTACAGTGTGTTGTCAACTTGTATTTAAAGAGTCAAATCATCTATTGACCCAAATAGTGAAGTAATTTTTTTGAGAAATCGCTGTATCCTAGAAATATAGGAGCTTACTGAAGATTTTCACGAATGCTATGGTGAAAAGATGGATGATAATTAAATTAAGAGATGGATTCATAAAACAATTGGTAGACAAAGAGTGGCCTGGGGGCCCCATGATTGTCACTCCCAGCTACACTGCATGGTGGGCCTGCTGCAGGAGCTTTCTGTTTATTTTCTTCTAGGTGCACAACAGTTCTGCACAGTGGGCACCACTACCTGCCCTCACAGGAAGAGCCTGAGGCTTCAGAGGTTCAAACTTGCCCAGCACCACACAACTCAAACCTGGTTCCCGCATCGGTTGTCAGGTCCGTCCACTCGTCTGTGCTCAAATGACCCAGCAGCAAGCAGCCCGACAGCCATACTGTCACTGTCTTACTAGAATCCAAAGAAAACAAGACATGGGCAAGTACAGCAAGTATCAGTTACACATGGAAGTCTGTCCCACCCGAGGTTTTCCTAGTGAACGTAACATGATTGGCATACATTTTTCTCTTATGTTAATCAGTAAAATAAATTTTCATTTAAAAGCAACTATGAATATCTCAATCCTCTTAAATCAATTAAGTAAGCATGTGCAATCTTTCAACAAGAATTCTCTACGTGTGTCCAAATAGTGTTCCCAGGTTAATTCTAAAAACTCCATTCTATTGAACCAAAACTTTCATACTTGGCAGAATAAGAAATCCTAACATCAAAAGAATTTTTCAAAGTCATTCTAAATTGATATGTACAGAATTCCATTAAGATAAGTTTTCAAGAGAATCAGTCACTTGCTTGCTAACTTCTTAGAGAGTATTGGCATACCTGTGGGTTGGTTAAAAAAAAAAAAGGAAGCATTCAAATTTAAAGTTGTTGAGAGTGTGGAACAAAGAACAGGACAAAGTGATGACCCCTAAGGTCTTTTCAGTCCATTTCACCTGAGGGTGAAGAATTTTATTGCCAGTGAAAAGCTTTGATAAGTTGGGAAGAGACTGCATAATTAGTCATGAAGCTAGCAATATTTTAGGCCCAGGAAGGTATAGTATGACTTTAACTTAACATTGTCTCATGTCCTATAATTCTCTACAATTCAAATGATCAAGTTTGAAGAACCTGATGGAATTCCGGGTGGATAAAGCTTGACAGTCCTTTCACAGTAATACTGTTGGGGCAGGCTCTCTGAAAATACAGCTCTAATAGATTTTACAGACAACTCTGCAGGTTTGTGTGTTTCTGTTATATAAGCTTTCTCTCACGACAATCATAAACAAAATGGGCAATCATTGTTTTAAATGATTATATTTTTGTAATCAGTTTTGTCAATTTATTTTTCCAGGAGAAAAAAAAAAAAGAACATTTTTAAAGGGGTCCAAAAAGAAGCTAATAAAACTGCTTGATTGTTGTTAGGAGACATTTCCAAACTTTGCTCACTTTTTTTTTTTTTTGAGAGATAAAATATCATAGGGAGGTAAAGACAACAAGCTCCACTCTCCCCACCAAAACACCCCCCACAGGCTATAGATAAAATTACTCTAAGAATTAGTCTTATTTGTAATGCATGGAAAATAGCAAAATTATCATGCGGACATAAGGAATATATACTATATTTCATAAATGCCTAATTGTTAAAACGATGACATAGTCATGGTTAGATGCAGCCTAGCAATCTTATATACACTGCAACTACATATTGTATGATCATTCCGAATATATATTACATTCGATCCTCATCAAATTAAGCTATGTATAAATGGCATCAAGAAATAAACATTTAATATCACAATGGGGTTGTGTCCCCCTACTGCACAACAATAGCATGCAAGTAACTATGCATTAGCTGTAAACAGTGAAGTGTCATTACCTTCCAGAAATCCAAAGAACATGAAGAGTCCATATGCAGTACTCAACAACAATTATACTTAAATGACTTTCATACTGAACAAAACTCTACCGTATAAAGCGTCTTTGGATGCCTCGGTCAGGGTTCTTTCCCTACACGTATCCTGCAGTTGCCATGGCGTTCGGAAACTACAATTCCCACCACGATCTGCACTACTTAGTTCTCATGAACTGTGGTCAAAATTAGGACACAGATGATCCCCCACTCCAGCGTGAAAGCTGCTTTACATGCTTCTCCCTGTCTGCCACAAATCAGTTTGGAGTCATTGAGTATAGGCTGAATGTGACAAGAACGAACTTTATTATTTAAATGGGAGACTTTCTCTGATGACACCCCTGTGTTCGTGTTAGAAAGATTTCTGCAGCAAAGGCTTTCCTCTGAAGGGGCCTGGGGCATAATTTGGGAGGTGTCACCTCTAGAAAATACGTCTCATAACATCTGGGAAAGGTAAATAGAATCTAGCTGCTAGGAGAGGAAGGCCAAAAGGAGATGAGCTGATCCGTTCTTATAAAAACGTAGATGCGTCACGTAGATCTGATCCAACGACTCCCAGACAACTAAAAAATCCCCACGGCAGAGCAGAGGCGCCTACACTGTCACAGAACCACTGCAGCTCTCTTTGGGTTTGTCGCAGTGAAGGCTGTGTGTGGAAGGAGGGGGACAGCTGATTGCTGGACAGGCTTTTCCATGCTCCATCAGCTCTGATCATCTGTAAGGCAGGTGGCACGGATGACAGGAAGGTCCTCTTCACTCAGAATTCTAATAAACCTCCTGTGAAGTCGAACATACCATCCGTCCAAAAGGACTCATTTGGGTCTGCGTTCCTGTTCGGTGGAAAATATTCAGATTCTCAGACTGAGTTTGGACATGGATGTGGTCATGTGAACTATTTAAATATATTGCCTACATCCTACTAAAATCAAAATCTTTCATTTACATTTACAGTGAGCTAAAACAGCATTTAAAGCCATTCCAATTTGTTCATTTCCTTTTCATATACAAGTGATTTCAATTTGCTTATGAGGCAAAAACTGTACAGTTCTCATCACTCAGGCATTATAAAATGTCTTTCTTTAAAGTCTTGGGATATAAACAGTTTGGTTTATATGAATTACCTATTCTCATCTGCATTAAGAAACAATATACATCTTTTCCAGAGTAATTTAATGTTATATAAGCTAAGCCTAAGAGAATCATAAAAAGTGACTTTATCATCTGTGACCTTCAATACTGTTACTTTTATAAAACTCACGAACATTCTTTGGCCACTTGGGTCATTGCCCATTTGGAGGGAACTGTACTTGGGTCCTGGGACCATACAGAAATTTGCCTCCACAAAAACTGAGGCCACAGATCAGCCTTAACGACAGTCCAGAATATCCAGGAGGAGTCCCTGCTGCTCAGACACACGTTCCTTGGCGTGTTGAGAGGTGGTGCTTTCGACTTCGGACTCCTGAAGTCTTGTCTTTGCTATCTGAAGGCTTCTGTTGTGAGATGTCTATGAGGGCACTGGCAATTGCAAGGCCTGGAAGAGAAGGAAAAGGACCTTTAAATGTTTGGTTAGAACTTTCTGAGACAGCGAGAGTGGTGGCTTAGCACCTTATTTCTACTGTTTTACATTCAGTCAGCAGACATTTGGCTGTTTGCTGGAAGTGATCACGGTGTTTACGCTGGACTCACAGTGTTCCTTAACTCAGGTATGTGAACTTCACACAAGGAAGAAGAACAAGGATCTAACAAAGTTAACTGACTGACTTCAGCCAACCAAAGGGTGTGAAAAAATCATCACAATCTGTCGGAATATGAACCCCACACTTAGTTTGTGTGTCTGGACACAAGTTTGCTCTGGATGTACAAGGGATTTTCAGTGTTACTATTCTCTTTTTGGCATGTGTGAAACAAAAGTCATTGTGTTAATTTTTTTTTTTTAATTTAGGCCAGTTAATAGGTTTATAGAAAAACTGAACTACTATTGATACATGATTATCAACTGAAGTCCATAGTTTACATTAGGGTTCACACTTTGCGTTGCACAGTTCCATGAGTTTTGACAAATGCATATAGTCATATATTTCCACAGAATAGTTCTACTGCCCTGAAACTCCCCTCTGCTTTACAATACACCCTTCCCTTCCCCTGAGTCTCTGGTAATCACTGATTTTTTAAATGTCTCTATAGTTTGCATTTTTCAGAATGTCATATAGTTGAAAGAGTGAAATATGAACCTTTTAAGATTGTCTAATTTCACTTGCAATATGCCTTTAAGTTCCATCACGTCTTTTTTTTTTCTTAGTCAATGGCTCCTTTTTTTAAATTGCTGAATAATATTCCGTTGTGTAGATGAACCATGGTTTGTTCAATCATTGAAGGGTATGCTTATTGCTTCAATTTTTTTGGTAATTATGAATAAAGCTCCATAAACATCCATGTACAAGTTTTTGTGTTAAGTTTTCAATTCACAAATTACCTAAAAATGCGGTTCTTGGGTCACATGGTAAGCCTGTTTCACCAAATGTTGACAGAGATGTGGAGTAAATGAGAGTTCCTGTTGCTCCACATCTCTGTCAACATTTGGTGGTGTCAGTGTTTTGATTTTAGCCATTCTAATAGGTATGTAGCTGTAGCTCACAGCTGTTTTAATTTGCAATTTCCTAATAACATAGGATGTTGAGTACCTTTTAATAGGCTTTTTTGGTTCATACACACACACACACACACACACACACACACACATTCATTCTTTGGCGAGGAAACTGTTCAGATTGTTTTTGCCCATTTTTAATTGAGCTGTTTGTTTTCTTATTGTTGAATTTTAAGAGATTTCTTTTATATTTTGGATACCAGTCCTTTATCAGATATGTGTTTGGTAAATAGTTTCTCCCTGTCTGTGGCTTGCCTTCTCATTCTCTTAAATTGTTTTTAATAATAAGTAAGGAAGCACCCCAGGGATAGACTTAGACTATGCTCAAGTAGACCACGCAAGAAAGATAACCCTGAGAAATTGAGCTGGTAAATGTCTTAGATATAAGAAAAGAACCTTGACTATTACCAGCGAAATATCAACACAAAAGTAGATCTCTAGCTATTATGAGTAACAAGAATATTGCTTAGTTGCACAGGTTTGTCCATTGATTGACAAGAACATTTAGTAAGATATAAATATTTAGGGGATAGTAAATACTTTCCTAAATTTGTACAAGCAAAGGCTTGTTTATCATGATTCATTTTAGTTGCTGTTGAGTCCCACGTAATTCTTGAGTAAAGCAAAATGCACCAAATCACTATAGTAAATCATGAGACCAGCCTTCCTTCCCAAGGCCTTGGAGACTTGACTCTGAATTGAGTTGAACTCCCACCGATATTTTCTCAACCCGCTACTTTTAGAAGACCTCATTTTTGGACCTTATCTTACGGCAAAATCTCAAGCAATCGGCAAAATCTTTTGTTTGAATTCTGGTTAACGGAGAGTCCGCTGACATTTATCTGGCATCTACCAGTCCCCACGGGTGCTGGTTAACTGAGAGTCTACCGTATTTTATTCCTATGGGTCAATTTATTCTAAGCTGGTTTATAGGGAACCATCAAGGTCAGAGGTAAAATATACGTGGATGAAGATGATTATCTGAGTACACGTATTTTTTTAAAGGAAAAAGGAGCCTCAAGTACATCTGAAAACAGAAGATATTGGTGGAAAAGGAGAAATGGATGGTGTTTAGTGAGGGGAGGGCTTGAAAAATTAATTATCACTGGCTAAGCTGATCATCTTACATACTTAACTTTTTTTTTTAATTCATTTTTATTGTTAGATTTATTGGGGAGACATCTGTTAGCAAGGATTACATAGGTTTCAGGCATACCACACTTAACTTTTAAGGGCTGCTGTTAAATAGTCTACTCTTCCAGGATATTAAATATTATTCTGAATTTCTTAGAGATAATGCAAGTTCAAAGGGCCAAGGTTGAAATAAAAATGGCTTTCCTGACCTTTGAAGAACACGTATGAACTCATGACGTGTCCAATGTAGATGTTTTAAGCACTCATTCTGCTGTAGGAAATAATTATTTTGTTACTTCTCTAAGGGAGGGAGCCGAAGCACATTATTTGAAAGAAAATCACAGACCATGGTTTCACTAAGTACAAGTTCAGTTCAGACAGACCTGAAGTTCCCTCAGTCCTCCTGGCGTACTTCTGTCATAATTCACAACCTTCTGTTACTTCACTCCTGGCACCGTCTTATCCACAGACAGCCAAATATGACAAATAATATATGTCTCCTTTAATGTGGACAGAGACTACTTACGCTAATTTCAATGATCACAGCATCCAAGTATGAAATCATGTTATTCATTAAACTACTGTATGACCCAGTCCAAAGAGCTCTGAAAACCAATGCTTTTCCATTAATATGTGGCTGTAAAGGTTCTTCTCCTTACAGAAGAGAAGTAAACAATCCGAGTTGCCAAAATAGGAAATTCTATGCTAATTCGAAACTGTCACTGGATCTTTGTATTTCGGGGTGTAAGAAGTCCAAAGCCTAATTAAAGCAGTGTGTCTCACAACATATCCTGGGTTTACTAATGATTCATAAGTTCGGAAACACATTTAGTTGAAAATAATAAATCATAAACCATATTTCAGTTCCTAATTTACAAATAAAATTGCAAATCATGCTTATTTTTGACAACTTTTTTGTCCTTTCCTATGAAAACGGAACAAATCAAATGCATTTTCAGACTGCGTAAATGGTAGTGTGCGTGTAGGAAACCGTGCTTGGCTCCAGGCAGAGATATTTGGGTGTCCACCATGTGTGCTCACGGAGGACACCCAGAGGGCCACTTGCCAGCTCCTATCTTCGTGATGGACCAAATGAGGTTTCCATTCAGATTTAAGCTGGTGTCCTTTACTTGTGACCACACAGCTTACAACAGGCCATGAGTTATTCCGCTTTATAAATCCTCTAAGTTAATTATGAACAGAGCAACAATCATGTTAACTGCGTGTGTGTGTGCGCGCGTGCACACACACATGCATCTTAAGTGTCAAATCGTTGGGCATAAGTTTTTATTACTATGCTCGCATTTCTTCATATTTTAATATATGAAGAACTTTAAAAAACACAACTCAGAAATTGCTAGGTCCTCGTTAAACCTACAAGAGTCCCTGGACACAAGAGTAAACAAGAGAGACAAGGCCCCGACCTTTCCGAAACGCCCAGTGTGTGAGAGACTCATTTAAAAAGAGAGGAAGAAAATGAAAGTAATTTCTATCATTTCCCTTGAGCACACTTCTTTTTGGTAGGGAATCTAATTTTCTTAATTGATAAAAAGAAAAGTCAAGTTGGTGGCTCTTTAAAAGAGACAATATTACCTCCCCACCCCCAAATGTAACATCTATTTGTGGTGAGAGACTGAGTATATAAACAGACAATGACTAGACCATATATGAAAACAGAACTCTGGTCCACAAGCTCCAGCAACCTGCCCTGGAAAGCAGACCCTTATCTACCATAACCAACATGGATTTGTCAGGCTTGTAGGAAGTCAGACCAATATCTCTAATGATAATTCAGGAAGTCAAATAATTAGCCTGTAACCATGGGCCCCAAATACGCAGGACTTGGTTAGTAACTGACAGCTTCCATATTTTTGTGCCTGCCTCCCACTTAGGTCCAACCAGAGAAAGGCGAACAGGTCCCCCTAACCAAGAACACAGGAGGACCCGCTTCGAGTCACGCATACTGGAAGGCTTCTCTGTGTTCGTTCCACTCTAAAGCGTTCCTACACATTTGCCAATCTTTAAGTCCCAGCCAAAACGCAAGCAGCTATGGTGGCTGACTCCCTTGCTAAGCAAGTTCTGAACAGACAGCCTTTGCTTGCTATTTGGTTGGTCTTGGTTTATTTTCACAAGGGCAAAGAAGAGATAAATACAGCTTGAGATCTTTCCTGGATTTAAATACATCAATAAAATAAAAAAACAACTTAGCAATAAGTACTCTGCATTGCCTTTCGAGACAAACACTTTCTCCTGGTTTAGAGTTCGCACAGAACTGTTTCCGGGTGAGAGGTTATCTAGTGATGACATCACACTTTCTGCAAGGAGAGTCCTTCCTTCCAATAGGATGCAGGGTGCCCTTAGAGTTCCATTAAAATCAGGTCAGTCCAGGAGATCATTTTTCAAAATGTCACACAAATCATCTGATGAAATCCACTTACCGTGTTCTCTCAGCCCAGCATAGCTCCTTGTTATCGAAGCAATACAATTAACTAGGGGAACAATTCATTACTTTAGACCGGTGGTCTAAAGGAATTTCATTCACCATGTTCAGATGATGCACACACGCTGCAGGCAAGCAGCATTTACATCAAAATATGCCAGTAGATTTAATAAAAATGCTGGGGTTTAAATATTTATTGTAAGTGCTATCTTTTTGCACTCGTAGTTCTTAAATACCAGATGCGATGGCATTTAGATTATTTAAATCTGAATTCTAAACCGCTTAAGAAAGGGAGTACTATCTTCAGTTCCCAATTCCCTTTCTCGTGGTCCCTTGGTGTTTCTCAGGGGTGGTCTCTAAGGTGAAACACCACCAGTGCTGGGGCCAGCTGTGAGGGAAGCAGACTCCTCGGGGACCACGCAGAGCTCCTTCAGAACATGCGCACAGTTTTGTCGTCACTGCTTGGCATGCCAGGAGCTACCACAGACATTTTGTTAAGTAGAAGGTGCACCAAAATCAGCCCTTTCCCCAGAACCTTAGAAAAACACCTTTTCTTCCTAAAATTTAAAAACTGTGTTCCTCAATAACCATGTGCCGAAATGCCCTGATGAGAATGTAATGTAAGTGGCTAATCGCTAAATAGTTAAGTGGCAAATATACCTTTTCAAACCACCAAATCTGCAATGAAAATCACCAAGGAGAAAACATCAAGAATTTACTTATCTTTAGAAAAACTCCAATTCTTCCTAATGGAAGGAGAAAGGTATTAGCAGGCCCCAGCAGTAACAATCTAATCATAAAATTACTGATGTGTGTTTTTTTACAATTATGCCGAACAATTAATAAGTACAGTAATAAAATACTGCACATCAAATGAAATTGCTTCGGAAGGAACATTCTTGCTTTATATACAAACACAGCACTTCCATTTCACATCTGAGCAGAGCCTCCGAAAAGTCATTCATTTTGAAATGCGCTCCTCCCCAGTCTGCGTAAAAGCAGGCACCACTATATATTTTAATTTTCCAGGAAAACAGCTTCATTAGGCGTGAAAGGTTAATTGCAGGTTTAAGTGGAGCTCAGGGAACGGTGCGAGGTCTGTGGTGGATTGCGCAGTCTGCTTCCGGAAGACGTGAATGAGCGCAGCAAACTGTTTGCCCTGCTGAAATGTTTTACTACCTCATTTACTCTCTGTCTTCTTTTACGGCTTGTATTTGTAGTTCTTCTAAACCTTTAATGGCTACAGTTTTATTTCACTGTAATCAGATTTAAATGGAAATACCATGCTGGGATGTTTAAATGTTTTCCCCTTGATTGTGTAGAGCGGCATACTACCAATCAGAGCCTTGGCTATCCTTCACATGATTAAGAAAGTGACTTTGGGAAACTTTGATATTGCACAGACCGTAGCTATTGTGCCGACTTCATTTCACATTCAGTGTGGCCAATAAGCAACGGGGACTGGGTGCATAATTAGAAAATATGCATTTCCATTTCAATTTATCTGTTGGAAGGCCAGCACCACTGAAGTCATTATTAGGCAAAACTCCAAAGGTTACATTGTTGAACAAAAATGGAAATACTTAAAGTGCTGAATGACAAATGGACTAGTCTGAGAGTTTAAAGAAATATTTCACTTCACCTAGCAAAAACCAATGACAACTACAGATGTCAATGTTTAAATACAAATGATGATGATAGTCTCGCTAGAAATGTTTGTTTGGCCTTTAATACATCACAGTATTTTAAAATTTCATTTAAAGACACACCGTACAAGTATTCTAAAATGTAATCCTGTTCTAGCAGCACAGATGCCACTTTTTATGATATTGCCAAGGACTCCCTAAATTTTATAAGAATGGGTCCCTCCCTGGTTAGCACGTGCTGAGTAAAATAATGACCATTACTGTCTCGAGTCATTGTTCAGTGCGAATCTTCATGGTTCTTAACAAGTAAAGCTTCTTTTAGATCTTATCAATTCTAATTTTAATTACATACTAAGAAATTTTATTGGTTTAATCACCTTTTAGGCCATAGTCATCCTTAATTTAAGTTAACGGAGGTGCTTACTGTTCACCTGAAGAAATTGAACTATGGTAGCTTTGTAATAATAGCAATATTTTATTTTCCATCAGGTAGGGACATTGTACTATACGTACGGCAGGCACCGCTCTGGTCCCTGAGGACGTAGCCGTGAATCAGACAGACAAGACATAAAAGATGCTGTTCTTCATAGAACTTACGTGGCCGTGAATCAAGCTCATCTGTTCTTTTGACCAAGTGATTATGACGATTAAATGTAAAGGGCTTAGAAAAGAGTCTAGCACATAACAGCTGGGAAATGTTAATCATCATCATCATCATCATCATCATCATTCTCCTGGTCGAGTGAGAAGTTTGAAGTCAAACAGGAAATGGTAAACAAAACACTGGGCAGTCAGGATTTCGCCTCCACCCTTCAGTTCTATTCATGCATTCATTCAAAACTTAGTACGCCTACCATTGGGAATGACAAATAAAGGACAAGATTTGATAGAAAGACGGAGTCAAAGTTTCCTGGAGAGCATTAATTTGGAGCAACGCTGTCAGTGCGGTGACAGTGGTACGTCCCCAAGCCAGGATTATGTTGATGTCTTAGATAACATAGTTGAGAGCTTGCTCAGGAGGTAAAGATGACTTTGTGTGTGCTGTCCACTCGTTAGAGAATGTGAAAATAACTGACAGTGACAATGGCAGATAGAGGAATGACAACATTAAACCAAGAGAGCACTGTTGGTATCAGTATTGCTTATACTATTAAAAATACTAATGATGAATTTTAATCCATTTTTTAGAGTTAAAAAACACTTTTACATTCATTATCTAGGTTGTTCCTCAAGACTATTTTGTAGAAGTGGGTCAGGAAGCTATTTTTACCCTCGCTTCACAGATGGCCATAAAAGAGACACAGAAGTGATTAAACGACTAACTAGTTCAGGCTCACACAGCTGGTGGCGGTGGTGGGACCTGAACCTATGACTCCAGGTCCCTTGTACTCTGCTCACTTTACAGCCATTAGAAGCAAACTGCTGCTGTGGTATGTACAAATGGCTAGCACATGATTTACAATCCAATGAAAAAGAAAAACAATAATTGGTAGAGCTGTGATATCAGTCAAAGGCATTAATAAAAACGCTGATGGCAATAAAAACAATGATCATAATACAAAATACAACTATTTTGCTAATCCGAATTGAATGCTTACTAAACGTCAGTACTCGGAGGCATTATTCTACCCATGTATGCTGACAGGAGGGGATGACAGCACAGGTTATAGCCATAAACACGTAGCGAGGGCGTGCTGCAGGCCGCACGGTTAAAGCTGGTGTCCTCAGTCGTTACCAAATAGTATCAAGTTAGGGCAACAAGGCAAGAGCTCCTAGGCCCGCTCACAACTACACAAAGACACAGTCTATGAAGGAAGCACCGGCATGAGAGAAAGAAAGACGGGGCGAGATCTTTGATGGGGGTATGGATGTCAAAGATGCCCATGGAGGTGATCTCTGAGCTGAGGTTCGAAAGATGAGGGGGAACTGTTCAGATGAAGCACATTGGCATGAGGGTGCAGTGAGTTCTGGGTACAGAGAATTACTAATGCAACGGCAGGAAAAGAATTTGGGAAACTTCAGGGTATTTGTTGTGGGTGGAACACGGGTGCAAAGCGAAGCATGGTGGGAGAGAGGAAAGACAGGCAGGCCGAAGGGGGTCCGTAAAACTGACTTTTAACCTGCAAGCCAGAACGAGCCACGGCATGATGCTAAGGAATGGCGAGGCACAATCCGATTTTCACTTCCGAGACACACCGCCGGTGGCCGCGGGGCGGTCAGGCTGGAGTGGGCGCTGAGACTGCTATTATTAAGACCCGATAAGAGAGCAGCAATCAGGACAGAGGAGAGGAATGAACAGGATGACTATCTGGGAGAGATTAAATGGGAGGTGAAAAGAGGGGGTGCATTGACATCTAGGTGGCAGGTGGGAGAGGACAGGGTAGAAAAGGTACACTCCCTTCGAAGCCACCTTAGACCAGAAAGCTCATGACATTCTATCCCAGTGTCATCGGCAAGCACTACTTCCTGGAAACAACCCTCCACTAGGGGAGCCGGGGTGCAGATCTTGGGTGGGGAGCCAGCAGTCTCTGCCTCTCAAGTGGAGGGGGCTGCCCTGGTAGAAAGAACGGGGTGAGAAGGAGGGAAGACCAAGAGCAGGACAATAATGGAGGAGGGGACCCCACGAGGAGACAGGAACACCCAGTGAGGCAGGAGAAAGTCACGACTGAGACTCTCCACAGACTCTGCAGGAAGACCAGTCGTGGCCACTTATCACCTGGGCATCCTAGTTCTGTTCGCAACAAACAGCCCGATGCCACAGCGACGCTAAGCCAGCCACGTTTGTGGCTTCCAGGCTTTTCTTGATTTGACATTCTGAATGGCCCTTGAAGGACTTCTCTCGGAGGGAATTCGGAGGAGGCGGCTGCTGAGGTCACTTCTGGCTGTAGGACTGTAGCTGCGTCCCTTGGCCAGGCCAGCAGCGAGGACCCAGACATGACCACTGCCTCCTCTCTCACACGTGCTCTCGTGTGGCCGCACGCTGGGCTCCCACGAGCATCACTGTGGGGTCAGGGGGTGGTGGGGTTCAGGAACTTCCTTGCTAGAAATACGCATTTATTCTTGCTAGTTAAGGACTTACGAGGGACTGGACACACTTCTACCCGAGTGAGAACCACACGGGCCGGATTGGGTAGGGTGTGTGCGCACTGTGAGGCCTGGCTTCCAGGATGCCAACAGCACTTGTCAAGAACCTGGCTGTCGGTCTCAGGTCAGAGCAGTAGAGACTGGGTGAGTGTCAAAGACGAGGCTGGGACGTGATCTTGTGTCTTGGAATCTCTGAACGACCTAATGGATTTCTTTTAAAGTTTAGTTTTCTAATTCTTTACATGATAATACAATCTTGTCCTTGCTTCTCTGCCCCCCCCCCCCCAACTGGGAGCGCCTTGAAAGGAGGGATGAGGTTTTTATCCACCTCTGTATCCCACACTTGGTCTAAGATAGGTAGGTGGTCAGTAAATATCACTGGAATGAGAATGAAATGATGTACCATGATGCTCTGTGCTGCCAGGAAGTGACTTCTGATTAGAAGTCTCCGTGTTATTTTTACCTTAAAGGAATGTGGAAACGGCCTGACGTCTTAGGCTTCCCTGATCCTTGCATTTAGTTGCGGAGAAGGTACTGAGTGGAGGGTGGGAACGATGGAACAGAGGTGGAAATACCACACAGTGCCCGTGTGGCTACAGTTAATCTATTGTCCAAGGAGGACCCAGGGGCAATTCTCCTGCGTGGTGCCACTGGGCTCCAAAGGTGTCCACTCTCCTTCCTAAGGACTTAACGTGCCTGTCCCCAGAGGGTGAGAACTACACCCGTGAGCGTCTGGCTCAGTGTCTTGGTCAACACTGTCTCCAAACCGGTTTTAATACCTGCACTGGGTATACAATATTGTCGAAAAATTCAAACAGCTGCCACACTTGCTTGGCGTCAAAGCATTAGCACTCCAGACCTCCCTGAATGTCTTCGGGGCACTTTTAATACTTCACATCAACTTTGGAAGTCCCACCGTAAGCTGCCCTCAGTTCCTGAATATCCACTTCCCAAAAGGAAAATCCAGTTCACCTTTCATGTTTTGATCTTTCTCTTGTGCAAAGTTAGAGACAATACAAGAACACAAATAACTGGTTTTTAAAGCTCAGATACTTATTTATAAGATATGAGATTACAATTTTAAATCAAGGTAAAACAATGCTAGGTGATGATCTGAATCACTGCTTTTTGTAGTATTTATATGAGAGTACTTGAGAGTACAGGTGACAAAGCTTATAATATGTAGTAACACTGATATACCACAGTGACTATTAAAAGACAAGCTATCAACCAAGAAAATCAATTTCCGCATGGTCCAAGGTGATGTTCCTGCTCCCCTAAGCTCACGGCAATCAATATTTTTTAAAAATTTTCAACATTGAAAGAAATGGAAAACATACAACTGTCTCTGCAGTCAAAATATTATTTTAACAAACACCAGTGGTAAACAAATTTATGCATTTTATGTAAAACTCTTAGGTCATAGAAAAAAAAAACCTAAATAACATTACGCAAATCCTCATTTCTAGCCATTTAGAAAAAACAGAAGAAAAAATGCTGTATAAAATCATGATTTTTCCATTAATATTATCATAACTTGCTTAGCCCTTACCGAAAGTTATTATAGACAACTTAATGGCCGAAGGCATTTTAACAAAAACAGATACGTCTGTAGCCAGATTGATCCTTGATAAATCTCTGCTGAAGGAAAAGGCTGTGCAGTTGGACAGTGTATTTCTGGACACAGACTTCAAACCATTCCTCTGATGTTTGCTAAGTGACCCAGCACCCCAGATAGTACACATTCTCTCCAGTAATTCAAAACAGAGTCTTTAAAAAAGTAATTTGTTTAAATGACCTTCTTTAATCCAGCAGAGGATAGTATAACAGAAGTCGTCATTCTCTGAAGTCATTTTGAGATCTGACTGAGCAGGTCCCATATATGCTAACCCTTCTGAGTGAAAAAAGTGTCATTTCACCCCACTTTGCCTTTGGGGACAATCAAAACGACCTCTGAGCTACTGTAAACTGAGAAGTGTCACAGAGAGTCAGCACTAGTGGGGACCTTTTAAGTTCTATAGGCAGGTAAATCAGAGAGAGAACAGACTGGAGAGACCTGGAACTTTCTGATACTATACCCAGTGGGATAAACATTGCCCTGCATTCACTCCAAGTTATGTCCAGATGCAAAGAGGATTCTCAGACCCTGGTTCCACATCCCTGACGACACTTTCCTAAGTGATTGGCCAAGTGTACTGTAAAAGGGACATCTTGCTAACCATAGGCCCGCTACAGGGTGGCAATGAAATGGGTTAAGAGATGGATGGAGGTAGAAGCTATTAGCACACATCATTACAGAAGGCTTGCTGGAGAGAGAGTAAGAATGTCATTTGTGGGGCGAGATGGGAGACTCTGCCCTCTTTATTAGGCTTATTCACTTTGGAGGTTACCTACCTACTTTCGGTAAGTGCCTTAGCTGGTTGGAAGATGAACAAAACTTGCTTTCGGGTCAATAAAGGAAATCTCTGATGATCGGTGGTTGATTAGAGCAGCAGCTTCTCAACAGTGGACTCCGGGCTGCATTCTGTGAAGGGTTTTCAAATTAATCTTACCCTGAGGTCTGGGCAAGGGGCCAGTTCACCCCCCAGCTGCCACTGACATTCAGCCCAATGGTCGATGAGTTCCCATAATTAGAGGAAAGGTTTTTTTCTTAGAAAAGAAACTTATAATTTAGAGGCCTTATATAAAACAAAGTAAGGAAGTATAGCAGAAGTATAGTATATCAGGTTTTAAAAAGTACACATATTTCATCAGGTTTGTATAGTTTTACTCCAAACTTTCTTATTAAAGTTGGAAAAATACAGATTATAGTTTTTATTTGCAAAGGTATTTATGGATTGCCCTAAAACAACATAAAAGGGGATCTTGAAAGAACAAACTATAAACGGCTTATTTATGATTGACTAAGTAT
The DNA here is from genome assembly GCA_004026885.1 of Lyroderma lyra. Classification (NCBI taxonomy): domain Eukaryota; kingdom Metazoa; phylum Chordata; class Mammalia; order Chiroptera; family Megadermatidae; genus Lyroderma; species Lyroderma lyra. The sequence goes on from PVJL010000180.1 coordinate 353,226, forward strand.
TAACCCTCCCAGTCCGGTGTACCAATTTTTCAGTCATTTCTGAACCTGCCTCTGTACCGTGGTACCCAAGTTTCGGTACTTTGCCGAGTACGTGAAAACAATGACTCCAAGTTCCATCTTACTCTAACCACTTGTTTGCATGTAACTAACATTTTTCTGTATCATGTTGGTTTTTTTCTCTTTAATGCTCAGGAGCCCAGGTATAGGGGAGGGTTAGGTTCAGGGCCTCAGGTCTGGTAGGGTTAATATGCTGAGTCTCCCCAGACGTTTTGGTAAAAGTCTACCTTTCTTGAAAGCATTTTGACCAACTGGATCATGCTAACCAGAACAAAAGCAAGTTCTCCATGAGTAACTGTAGATATTAATTGGTATATTTCATTCCCATTTCACTCTCTAGAGCTGCAAATAGCCAACCAGTTGTTTTCATTTCTTGGCTCAAGTACTAACTGAGAGAAGAGAGTGGAGAAGTAAAAACAGTGATCTTGAGCCAATGAGCCACAAAGGGCTACCCATTTTTTTCTAGAACATTACAATAATCTCAAGGATGGAAGGTCAATGACCTATCCCAATGCTTCTGATTAGATTGCTACTGTCTGCCGGCATCACTCCTTGTTGCAAACAGCCTTCTCTGCAGCAGATTATAAGCAATATTTTCTAAACCATGCTGGTGAGCTGCCTGAGACAATATGGCTGTCTTTGTACACAACTACCTGTATAGTCTGAACTGACCCAGCTGAATCAATAGCTAAACCACTTGGATCTACAATTTAATTTTAATTCAAGTAAAAACAATCATTGAATTGCAGGTGGCTGAACTGCCTGGTTGCTTGACTCAACTGTTCAGCTCAGCATCTAGTGCTGGTGACGTCTATGGTATGACCAGGTAACGTTCAGAAGTTTATGGTCCAACATGAAGAGTTGTCCCATTCCAATTCTGAGCATCCCTTTCTTTGGATGTATAATTAAACATGGCAGAAGCGACTTAGGGGCAAATGTCTATAAATCTCCAGAACTACTGTGGGATAAAATTGATTATTAGTAATTTGAACAAATTTTGGAAAAGACCAGTTTAGAAGAAGGAAACAGAGCACATGAGGCCACACGAAGGTAACTCTAAAGTATGGAGCCCTGGGATTCAAGTGTGAACTGGATGTAGCCAATCAACCACAGTCACGTCCTCTGAGCGGAGGTACATGAGAAAATATTTCCTAAACTTCCTAAAATGAACGATATTTACATATGCAAGGAGCTATGTTGTGCTCTATAAAAGCATTTTAGGAACCACCAAACTTCAAAAGGTGCTTGCTTCCCTCACAGGTTATTTAGTCAAATATTTATATTGGATTGATATTTGAAAAGAAAGAGAAAATATGTCTTTTTTTATATACAAAAGCAATCTGTTCAATTTTCCATCTTTAACATATGGACATGCACTTTGTTCTAGTATTACTCAAAATTAGCTTTACGATGAAAGTTCACATTAATTATCTCATAATGTAGTCTAATCACTGCTGACATTTGGAAAGAAGATGTTAAGGAAGCCAAGATAAAAACTAAAATGTGGGTGAAAAGCATTACCTATGTTTATCACAGAAAATGTTCCTCCCTGAGTGCCTTTTCTCTCAAAGTAAAACGTAGCCGTGACGACTGCTGGAGGCGGGATGAATTGGTCGGACCCTCTGACCTACTCAAGCACAAGTTCCTTCATACTTGGCACGTCTCTGGTTCTTAGACGGCGAGCCAAAAGAGTTTGGATGTATTTCAGTTTTAATTTCATTGTTTTGTTGATTTTTTATGACTTTTAGCATGATATAACAATAAGACAGAATGTGTCCAAGACTTATACTTTAGATTTCACCACCTTTTAAATGTAGTAAACACTGCAAACATTTATATTAAAAAAACCCCAGGCACTAGTATGATACGAAAATTCCTGAATTCCAGCATGAAATGTATGTAATCAAATTCAGCTTCTATAAATTGTTCCTGTTTAACACTGTGAGCAGTTAGCCCCTATCACTTATGTTTATTTAGTCAACATAAAAAGTCAAAATTTCTACTTTTTGAACTAAAAAACAAGCACAAATGCAATGAAAATACAAGAAATGACACTGATTTTGATTTTCTCATGTTCAGGATAAGTATTCTATAAAATGGAGTTTGCAGATGGTTATGTCAAAGAACACGTGGATTCAATGAGTTTGCAAATGCCTTTGTTTTTTTGCAATCCCATTGCAGTGCATTTAGATAATCTTCAAAGGACACAGTTCTAAAGTCATTATTAAAATCTTAACTGACTAATAAAGATACTTTCCATACACATAAACACGTATATCTATGCACAGAGTATTAGAGTAAGGATGAAGGACCAATGAGTTGTAAAATAATCTATTAAAATTTACTGGTATTCTTTGTATAATCAAAGCAAACAAGCAAACTACTTCCTCATTTAAATAAAAACGGTTTAACTTCCGGTTTTGGTGAGAATACTCAAAACAGGAGAAAAGGAAGACAGGACAGTGACAAACTGAATCTGGGGTGCTTGGTTTGAGATAATTAACTAATCAATAGACAAGTCTCCTTTTCAAGGACATACAAGACAAGACATTTGTTAAGGAACTCTTTGGAGTTTCATACAAGGCAATTAATACCGGCTTCACCATAGAAAATTACATTTTAATGACTTTCTGTTCAAGTTACATGAATTTTATGTAAAGAAAAGCTTATGAAGTCTAAGGTTCTCTTTCCATCCATGTTATTAAAATTTGTATTTGAATACAGTTCCTTTCATTAACATTACATCAGTTAACTCTAATTTATGAAAAGGGACTGCTAAGGTTTACCACAATAGTTTGCACAGCTTTAATTTGCATTCGTGAAAAAAAAAACACAATAAATTAATTTGCCACTTGGAAAGAATTTGACAAATGCATTAATCACGAGGAAACTAAATTCAGATTTCTTTACTTTTGTTTCTCCCAAAGACAGATGTAAGGTAAGAGATTACTGATTTAACATTCTTTAAGCAAAATGAGATGTAATGATAATAAGGGGGTATTCTTAGTACCAGAGAATTTCAGAGCTGAAAGAAATCTTAGAAATTCCCTGGTTTAACAAATGGGGAGAGAACACTTCAGTCTCTCAAACTGTCCACGGAGCAGAGGAGTGGAGAGGAATTTTGGTTTTCATTTCCTCTATTGGAAACTACCAGAAAAGTTAGAATTACTCCAGAACTAAGTTCTTCTAAACCAGGCCACTGAGAGTGCAATTTGAGCTCAGAGGTGATGCTGAGCAATAAGAGCATGAAACATTTATTGTGGCTTTATTAATAGATTAAAAATATTTTTAGTGTAAATTTTAAAAAAATAGCATGAAAATAGCACTGAAACTGTGCCCAACACCTACACTGACTCTTTGTCGACAAGTCAATGGAATATCGTCAAATACATTTACAAGTTCGTTTCACTGTGAAAAGGTTTAGACAAAAAAACATTCAACAGCAGTATATTGTATTGTAAATATTTCTCTAATTTTGCTGGTTTTTTCCTTTGTTTTATTTTTTCTCTTAGCCTCAAACTTTTGCTTTTTTGATGTGGTTCAAGCCACAGATCACTGTTAGGACTCTGATGTCACATGACTCCTATGTGCTGTTAGAAAGTCTGCTCTACTTCTTGGACCAAGTATTCCTATGTTGTTTTCTGTTGCTTTCTTTTTAATTTAAATTTTGGTAGTATAAAAAAATACAAAAAAAGTTACTAAACACAATAGTAACGACAATATTCTTAGCAAATGTGCAAATTTCATTAGTCATTTCTGAATGAAATGCTATTCTACTTTCTGATCACTACATCCATGTTACATACACGTGTATGTGTAGGTGGTGCATAGGATGTATATGCAGTGGATATACTATACATATGTGCATCACTGGCTTCCACGAAGATGTTGACATAATGATTTAAATCCAGGATCACTTCCTTAGAGCCATTTCACCATCAAGAGAAACATTTCAATCTTTAAGGAAAGGCTTTGGATAAGAAAATACTGTAAGTGCATACAGAATGATCTTAACAAAAAAAAAATCAGGAAGCTTTTTGTGATTCACACATTATGTTGAATTATGGACATGATTTGCAGTCTCCCTTCCCGGTGGGATGAAGCAGCACTACCACCTTAAGACAAGGCAGTGCCTGCTCACTACACGTGGGCTGTGTTTTCCTTGTGCTAAGAATTCTAAATTACTTCTATTCCATTTGACCTTTGTTTTTGTAGAAATAAATTTAATTTCTTCTTCTCTTAACCTACAACTCTTTTCCCCATGTGTTATTATTTATATGAACAACTTAGCCTTATTTCTTATTTACTTATTAGTATTTAAATTTTAAAATCTGTTCTTATACTACCACACATGCCAGCATGAAAAAGGGTCTTTTTTTGCCACAGATAATCTTTACTGATTTTTTTGAGAGGGACTATTATTCTGGTTACTCATTTACATATGGAAAAGAGTCATGCTATTTTAGTAAGTATGCATCATTTTGAAGGGTTAATTTACCTTCAGAAAATTTCACAAAACTTAACTTTAGCTAAACAATTACAGCAGACAAATCACTCCACCTTGTGTTTTCTTTATTAACACATGCAAATTCCAGTTGACAAACTGTAGCGTTTCTCTAAAAGATAAGTCTTAAAATAAAAAAAAAATATCTCCCCAAACTCAGGCCATGCCAAATGGCTTATGTATAGTCACAGAATTTTATCACATCAAGTAAATCTTAGTGCCAAATTACTTGGTGAACATGTGAGGCTGGGTTCAGAGAAGTTATGGACCTGATTCAGCACCTTCTCAACCTACAGGCCTGGGCCGCGAGGCTGGCAGCAGTCTCGGCCAGCTGAGCAAAACCTTCTCCTTCCTGCTCTAGAAGAACCAAAATCACTGAGGCTAGAAAGCCCGTGAGTGTTTAAGAAATACTTTATTCATAGGTTTGAGACACACAGATTTTTGGGTAACCCTGAATTATCCACCACGTTCCGTTACTCTTTTCCTTTAATATTTAAAAATGTAAAAGTTATGAAAATGTTATCAAACTTAAGATCAATCCATTTCAGAATGAGGGGACTCATCCATATTGTATAGAGACGAGACTTTTTAGAAAGCTCAACCACCGCACAAAGCAACGTCTATTCATTCTGTTTCTTCTGGTATTGACACGAGGTGCACCTACATGGCACCTGCCACCACTTGATGTTCTCGACACCTGAGCAATCCCTTTAAGACTCCAACCTGAACAATAAAGAGCAGGTGCAACTAGAAGGTAAATGAGGGGTGTGTCATCACCCCGCAGGACAGAAAACCCTGGAAACACAGAGGTAGGCGGGATAGGAGACGTTAAGAACCTTAACATTGAAATATGGTGTAACTTGAGCCTCTTACCTCCTTTAAAAAAAAGAAGTCATAATTTACAGTTTTCTTTTTTTATCTTTTAATACATATTAGTTCATATATAAACTTTTGAGACAAAAAAAAATACCACATAGAGGGTTCCCTGGTGGTGTAGTGGCTAAGGCTTCGGGGCTCTCAACGCCGCGGCCTGGGTTTGATTCCCAGCCAGGGAGCTACCTCCAAAAAACCAACCAAACAAAAAAAACTACATAGCTACCACCTACTCCCGTCTTCTTTAGACTATATGTGATCATTCTTTTCTCCTTTGTCATGTATTCTTCCTGTCTCTTTTTAAACCTCCCTTTTTAGTTCCTTTATTTTTAAAAGTAGGTGGTGTGATGGCTGGTATTTGGCATTTTTGATTAAATAACATTATCTAAATGATTTCCAGTCTTCAGGGACCTCCTTTTGTGACATTATGAAGATGTCTACTAAAATCTCTCTAATGCTATCTTATTCTGTGACAATTCAGACTGTCGTATCATTATTCGATATTGTAGAATTAGAGAAAATTTCAGATGGTTTCAATAACCATTTCTGGTGTGTTATTTTTAATTTCTCATTTTGTTTCATTGATAATTTATATTTAAGTATCTTCTATATATAAATCAGTTATAGAAAGAATTACTGACGTTCTGATAATTCTTAATATCTTCATTTTTCTCTTAAAACTTTTTTTTTTCGCAATTTTAGTACCAAAACCTATGATGTCTTGGGTTCATTTACATGACTTCTTTTCATGTACACTAACTAGAGGAGCTCCTTCTTTTATTAATATTTCCACCTAAGTTCACGCTGGGGGGTTTTCTAAAAAACACAACGAAAACAAATCCAGATTTGGGGTAACAATGCAAGGTCACTTTAAGGGAAAACTTAAATCTATTTCATGGATTTTGGGGCTGCTCTGCCCATTCTAAGAGCTGCCCTTGGGGGTTTCTAGCAAATGAATCTCATGCTGGAACAGGCTAGCTGGGTTCCTATGCCCTCAGACTCTGGGTGGCTGTAACACAGATAAACAATCAGATTACTTCTCGGTAGGGGAGAGTCGAGTGTCTCAGAATTACAGTCTTAATATTACTCTTGCCCTAGTCTGGCTTTTGCCATTTTTTTAGAGGTGCCCGTGATAGCTTTAGCTCTTGCTAGTCTGAATTCTAAGAGTAGCAGCCAAGATGACTGAAGTGAGGTCAGAACACAATTCCACATGTGTGCTGGAATCAGCATGAGGTTCTGTACATTCCAGAGGAGAGATGAGACGACAGCATGCAGCTCAACATCTGCAGCCAAATCACTGCAAATGGAGCAGAGGCATGTGGGTGGTGAGGTCTATGGAGACTATGGGAGATGTGCAGATTCCAAAACCATTGCCTTTATTGTAGCTTTTGCATGACCTTTTGTATGGCATGGTAACAGTTACACTCTGCATCAGAAATAGAGCTGAAAATGCTACTCTATATTGAAAAACCTGGCGACCCCTTAGCTTGCTAGTAATTTTAATGTGCTACTTGCAAGCTCACCACTGACTGGAATGATGTCTCTTTACTCTTCAGCTAAATGATACCTTATATCTCATGGGGTTTCTCTGGTCACTTTGAGGTGCCACTGTTGTTAAGTTTCAGAATCAAGCTGGCGTCCTACCTACCTCCCCTGTGAAGAATAAACACAGAGATTTGCCCATTCCAGAATGGATCAAAACCTGTACTATTACTGACCACGATATTGTCATTATTCTACATGCGCAATGGGCCAGACACTAAGCTGAATGCTTTAAAACACGAACTCCAACCCTTCCAAAAATGAGCAGGGTAACTATTCTTACCTTAGTTTACAGCTGAGAAAACTTAATTCTCAAAGAGGTAGAAAGTTACTAATTTGCAGCAAAAGGTAGAACCGGGATTTGAATCTAGACCTGTCTGTCCCTCTACTCTGCCACACAGCCTCTTGACACATCTGTGATGACCGTGAGCAACAGTTCTCAACACCACAGGACCCAATGCTCTCCTTTAAAACATACTTTATCTTGTTATCTCAGAAAAATTCACAAAACATATGAAATATTTACACACACGTTTTCCACTAAAGCAAGACAGCGCTCTCACTATAAAATGCAGAAGAAACAGATGAAAAGTAACTTAAAGTCGTGAGTATTTCAATATGCGATACTTGGGCGCGGCCTTATGGGAAGTAGTCAGATACTTCCACCTGCGAATCACCCAGAACCCTTCGGGTCCAAACGCGGACAACAGGGACATCTTGTTGGTGGCTCAGTGTATGAGGGGCGCTGTTGCCACTGAGGTGGTTCTGAACAACTCTAGAAAGGTCCTAAGCCAAAAATTAAAAAACAATAAAAGGTTTAATCTTCTATCAACTTATACAGTGATTCTGTTAGGAAAGTCAGTATATAGTAAAACCATAAAATATGAGTTTAACATAAAACAGAAGTTCTAAGTTCGGACGATTGTGAACAGTGTTGGTTTTACCTTCACGACGTCCAGGGGTAGGCTAAACCGGTGAGGGGGACGATGGCTCCTTATTGTGGGCACTATTCCGCCTTCCACGGGGCATCTGGAGGTCTGTGCCCTGCCGAGCACGTGCTGGTCTAGGGGCCCCCGTCCTCGTGCAAACCCAGCATGCCGTGCAAATGCCTGGAAACAACTTTCCGGGGCATCGCTGCCTCCATGGAGAATTACTCTTATCTATGCTTCCTGTGGGCTAAGAGTGAGAACTCGCAGCAGTGGATCAAGGCTTATGCTCCCTTTGCAAAGCCTATCAAAACGCGAGGAATCCTCACCCCACACTTCGGCTTTTTTACTTCAGCATAGCCCATTACTCTGTGAGGTCACTGCACCAACGTTAGATCAAGGAGCACCCCCACTCCGACGCCTTGTGACGAGCCTCCATTAATCGCACAGTTTCTGTGGGTCGGATTTGGAAGCAGCTTAGTGAGTGGTTCTGGCTCAAGGTCTCTGTGCGGTTGCAGCTAAGGTGTCGGCCGTGGCTCCAGTCATCGGAAGACTTGACCGGGACGTGAGGGCCCCTTGGAGGCTCTCTCACATGGCTGCTGGCAGAAGGCCCCAGTGTCTTGCTGGCTGCTAACCAGAGGCCCCGGGTCCTCAGCACCTGCCCCTCTGCACAGGGAGTGTCCTCATGCCGCGATATCTGGCTTTTCCCAGAGCAAGTGCTCTCAGAGAGAGCGAGCAGAGGCTGAGGCGCCTTTTGTGCCCAGCACGTCCCCTCGGGCACTGACTTCTGCTTTATGTTGTTCACTAGAAGCCAGCAGGCGTGTTGCTAAGCCCAGCCCGCATGCAAGGGCGGAGTATCAAAGAATGTGGGGACATACGCGTTGTAAAACTACCACGGTCATCAGATCCAAGGACAAGGTGTCGCTGTTTGGAATACAAAAAGAACTGCAGAATTAATAGGGCCCCCACAGATCTAATATAACATGGGTATGGGGCGCTGGCTGTCAGTGGGTCTAGGTTTTGAGATTTAGGAAGGATGAGATTGGAGTGAGATGAGGACACTAAGGGAAAATGAGCATGTGTGCAGACTTTTAATGCAACTCTAAGTTATATTTTATATAGCATCTATCTAGCTATATATTGATATATCAGCTATAGCACAGAACTATAATACCTTCATCGTTATTTTATCTGAAGATAAAATTCACCGTGATTCCTAAATGTCTGAACGTTTTGATGACAGACTTAGCAGGAAGTAATGTGGAGAGCTTCCGATATGCGTTCTGTACCTATCACTGGAGAACTTGCAGCTGAGATCATAATGAGCTGAGCTGCATTAGAAAACATTCTCCATCCTGCTCACTTCCTCCAGGCTGAGAGAACCCATCTTTTCTAACCAAGGATGTTCTACTTAGCATTTCAGCCAGCTTTCCAATTTAGCTATCAGGTTCCCTTGTTTACTATTTACTTGTGCTCCCAAACAGATTTTGAGCATCTCTTTTGCATAAACACAATCTGTTGACCCCGTATCTTTTGAAGATCTGTGTACAAAAGTTGAGTGCCAACTGGAAAGGTGGCCCTCCTCGGGAGTATTTCCTCTTCCTACGGGGCCATCTCTGTGAAGTTTTATTGCTGAGTAAGGGTCACTCATTGTAGCCATTTATAGTAAAGTTCTCATGTTTGCTAATTATCTGGAACTATTTAATACACTCATAACTTGAAAGAATTCACCAATGCCCACTGTAGCTCAGAGGTATAAAACACTCAAGGATCATGTTTTCTCTCCTTGTCCACACCCTGCTCGTCTACCCCTCCAGATCCAGCCTCAGACCTAATTCTCCAGCAAGCTCTTGTGATGACCACAGACGTCACTAAAATTTCTCTCCTTCTGAACTTCTTTAGCACCTGAAGCTGGCACTACATCATTCAACTTCTAATGATTTTATTGTTTACTTTTGTTTCATCTGCTAAAATGAAAGACGATCCTTAAATCTCCCTAACTCCACTAGACTTCTGTAGAAATACTCATTGGTTAATTTTAAAAAATTGAATGATTCCCTAAAAGTTACTAAAATAATGGTTTTAAAATTATTTAAACTCCTGAAAATTTCTTAACTCTACAGTCCACAAGGAATGTAGCTAATACTACTTGTTGACCTACCTAATTACTGAGAAGGCATGAAGAAGACACTAGAGAGGTGCTATGTGTAAGCTAGGACACAGGTCACTCAAATTTCAGATTCTTTATTTGATAATCAGGCAAGAAACACTTTTGGTTTAAAATCCAAAAGAGGATTTTAAAATGATAGTATTCGTTATTTCTGGGACCTGATACTTACTATTAACAATGATTAGAAATAGGATTTCATGTAAGGAAAGTCAATCAGCCAAAGAAGACTTGTCTGTAATAATGATGACAGCTGTACCTTTTGTGGCCTCCACTTTGGTGTTAACTTGTTTACACGGAGAATACCGGTTACATAAGCACTGAGCTGCCGTGAACTGTTAATAATCAAGCCCCGAAGAAAATTTCCATTCAGGCATCATTATGAACAAAGTGTGGTTATCATAACTATTTGGTGAGTCATTTCACAAGGTCTTTGTTCCCTATGAAATGGCATTTAAGAAAAAGATGAATAAGAGATTTTTTCTTTAAAATATTAATCACATATGGACTTTTTACTCCATGGAAAGTCTATAATACATTTACATAACCCTTCTCCTTGAAAACAAAACAAAACAAATGAAAAACAGAAAACCACTCCATACTGAGCAGGCTTTTTGCTTTATCAAATCCTAGACAATCACTCTAGAAGGTAGATATTATGGCCCTCATCTTACAGAGGAAGTAACTTAGAATCCCAGAGGTGGACCAAGGTCTCAAACTTAGCTATTAAACTTGAAGGCAGAATTAGAACTCATCTCACAATTCCCACAATATTCCCTTTACCACGGTGCAAGAAGACAGCATTTGCAGTGTTGTCATGTATGGGGTGGACTGCACGACCCGCGTGGCTGCAAATGGCAGCTGTCTCCATTTGTACTGCAAAAACAAAAACTCGGGACTCGGGCTGTATGCCACACCTAGAGACAACTACTGACGGAGACCCATCCTGAGCCTACAAAGTGTTACAAATACACAGACAAAAGGGAAAGGAGGTGCGCTGGAGCACGGAGTCAGGGCATCTCAAAGTGGGACGGAAATAGCTTTCCCTGAGTCAGAGAAAGAGCTCCTCGCAGAAAGAATATCCTGTACTCCCAGGGCTGCAACGTGTCCAGCACCAAGAAGACCCTCGAAGACACAGTTCAGGAACTGGGGTGTCTAGCAGTTGCCAGGGGTGTCCAACCTTTTGGCTTTCTTGGGCTACAGTGGAAGAACTGTCTTGGGCCACACATCAACTATACTAACACTAATGGCAACTGATGAGTTAAAAAAAAATGGTCACAAAAAATCTCATAATGTTTTAAGAAAGTTTACGAATTTCTCATAATGCTTTAAGAAAGTTTATGCATTTGTGTTGGGCCGAATTCAATGCAGTCCTGGGCCGCCTGCAGCCCGTAACCCGCGGGTTGGACACGCTTGGCTCTAAACCACCTGGACTGCTCCCCTACAGAAGTTTTCAAAGAAGACTTTCATGAATTCTAATGCACACGGAATTACAGAATGGAAATCAGCAGGCAAGTGGATTTGCTTTATGGAAATGAACCGTGTAGCCAAATGTTATAACACATAGTCCATAAGGTGAAGGACGGCTGAAATCACAATGCTGTTCACTGTCTGTTGCTTTAAATGTTGTATTTACAAGCATTTTTCCCTCTCTGCACCGCGTTAATGCATGACCGATGGACCAAGACTATTTCAAATGAAAGATCCCCGAGGGCTGTGGCTTTGTCGACTTAACTTGCTGTGAGGAACACTGGTCAGAGCCCAATAGGCATTCTAGGAATTTATAATGTTATTGGCGCTGGTAATTATGATTAGGCTGTAGCTGAAATCTGAAGCAATTCAGCAGTAAAATCAAGACTAAAATGTGAGGTCATTGCCTCCCAGCAGTCAATCAAATTACTGGTGCATGATATGACACTGAGATTTTAGGGAAAGAAACTGCCCTTTAAAACGGTCCATTCAAACTGGAACGTTTCTGGACAAAAGAGTGAGAAGAAGCTGATTCACGAATGTGCCCGTAAACACTTTAAAACTGGGCTTTACATGACACTCTGCTTTGAACAGGTAATTGGCTCAATTCTTCCCTTTCTCGGTGTCTGTATAACTCCCACTGAAATCAATGAGAAATGCATATGCAAAAGGACAGCAGAACAAAGGTGCAGGTTGAATTAATGGGATAAAGGACTGCAGATCTCTTAGAGCTTGTGCAATTAAATTGTGGCCTCACACAATTCTCTCGGGTCACCAGCCATTTGCTGGCCTAGGAAAGCCAGCTGACTCCGTTTGCAGCGGTGCCACAACTTGTACAGTGCATTTTCTTAGACGTCAACACGTGACCCTCCTCAGCTCAAAACCCACCTTGCTCTGGTCTCTTTAGGATCTGACACCTTGGCGTCTGGGATGTCTTTCACACGCCCTCGCCATCAGCTAAGATCATTAATCAATCAATCTACAAAGTCTCCATTTAAAAGTGAGGCCCACTAAGCCCATATGACTATCTTATTTTTCTATAAAAATACTTGTCTCTGCCTCATTTATAGACGTGTTAATCACCTGCCGTCTGTCCCGACTGGAACGAATGTGCCAGCTGGCAAGCTCCAGCTTCGTTTTACTCATCATTATATCCTTAGCGCTGGACCCGGTTGTAATTGTTAAACGTTTTCAATCACCAAAACACTCACAAGTAGATTTGACTAGATATTCACAAAGCCACCAGAACAAGGTTTGCCTTTAAACATGGCAAATGCATAAAACACAGTATTTGCACTTAAACATTTCTCTACTGAAGGGAAAGGAGGTATTTAGTAACCACCTACTAATGCTAGTTTCTATACAAATATTTTTTCTCAATGAATTCTCACAGCAGTGAAGTGAGATGCAGTAGGGATGTGTGTGCACATGCGCACACACACGCACGCGCACACACACTTATGGTATGGATACGGAAATGGAGGCTTGGAGGAATTAAATAGCTCCCCCAAGGACACAGCATGAGGAAGGGGCAGAGCTGAGGTTTGAATCCTCCTCTGGCTCCAAAGCTCAGACTTGTCTCCTTTTACCTCATTGCTTAATGAGGTAAATTCCTGAAAATGAAGGAAAGGGGACACACTTATTTATGAAACGGAAAGGGTCTCTGCCAGTCAACAGTAAGAAGGGTGATGATGACATGGCCATGAGCGTCGACAAGTCCTAAGTAGGTGTACAGAGAAGCTGAAGGGACATAAAATGACAAAAAGGAGAAGGGCTGGGACTGGCTGTCCAGGGGAAGTCCACGACACGGGGGTCGCGGGCTGCACCCCCTCGCTTGCTGATAGCGTGACCAGTCTAGCATAGTGATGCAAACGGTTTTCCATCTCCTCTGGCTCACCTGTGGCCTGTTTCTGACCCCCCCCCCCATATCTCTGCTCTTTGGTTACACGACCTGAAAACCCCACCACTTCCTGCATGCCTTCCGAACCCTAACAGATCTCTCCCTCTCCACGTGTATCCTTCCCCTGAAACTCTACCCCTCCCAGTCTCTCTGTGGAGGCTGTACAAATGTTAACCACATTCCCAATTTGCAGGTATACTCAGGTCCTGCATCGGAGGAGGGGTGCACAGTTTGGGGGTATTTATCCATACACAGTCGGGACACGCATAAGGGTTCTCCCCCGTGCTCTGTGACGCCATCTATGCTTTCGGCCCTGGCTAACGTGGTTCTGGGCTCTGGAGGCCTCTACCCATTTTAGGAAGAGCATGTGAGGCGTGCTGGAGAGGGCACAGACATGTTCTGCAATTGGAAGATGAAAGCCTTCTAAGGTGTAATTGTAAAGCTGTTAGCAATTGTAATAATAAAATAATATCGACTAGTGCTACTAATCAGTAATAGCAATAATAATAATAGAAATCATACAGCCTACCCTCTATTGTCGATCAGTTCCAGGTGTTGCACCAGCCATGCCATGTAACTGGATTATTTCATTTCATCCTTCCACAGCCCCAACAAGGGAGACGTGACTGTCCCCATTTAATAGTCAAGGGGACTGTGGCTTTACAGCAGTTAAACACCTTGGCTGAGGTTTGGAGACTGGTATGCGGCAAAACTGGGGTATGAAGCAGGTATCCTGACCCCAGCGTGCGTGGTCATAACCACAGCGCCACCCGCAGCAATCTGGGTAAAGCTAGGCTATCTCCAGTGACTGCATTGTGACGTTTGACAACTTGACATTTCTCCATGTCATTAGCTATTCTTTGCGTTATTGTGGTATACCCCATAATGATATAATTTACATTCATTTTCATGACTGTTATTTAGCTATTTTCCAATTTCCCACTGCTATAAATAATGTTGGGTTGACCATCTCTTTGCTTTGGATTATCTGACCAAAACTTCTGATCCTTTCCTTCAACTAGGATCCTAAAAATGAAATAACTAAAGTGCTAGAAGATGAACCATTTTGAAGCTGTTGATACACGGTCCCAACTTATTTATAGAGCCTTTTACGACCTCTAAAGCAGTATTTAAAATATGACTTGTTTTGACATAAGTACATATAGCACATATTTAATTTTTACTAACTTGACAGGTAGGGATTATAGTTTTAAAATCTATTTCATCGACTACTAGTTAGACTACAGGTTTTTTATATTTTTTTATTTGTCGCTAATCTATCAATTGCTTCTTTGTATATTTTGCCCCTTACTGCATTGCTGTTAGATTTTCCTTACTTGTATGAACGTCCCCTAAAATAAAACAATGTCTTCTCATATGTGTTGTCCCTAGACTCTCCCCCTTGCTTTAGCTGCCATTTGATGTCCCCACGATCAGTGCAGACCTCTAGGACTGGGGTGCCACCACCTCTTGTTCTTCCAACCAAGTGCCTCCTGACAGCCCAGGGCATGGGAAGCTGTTTAAGTCAGAAGCGTGTCTATGTCAGCACATGGTGTGGGGGTAAGAAAAACAGCACAGGAAGGAAGCACACCATACGGAGTTCCATTAAGGTATGCAGACATAGGAAATGAATCACAAATTTTGACGTTCAGGCTTCAAACTTTCCAACTGAGCCTGGAACGAGTTATTGAAATCACAGGCAGCTCAAGTGAGGAGTAGGGGGAGGAAGGCAAGATGTGCATGGAAGACACTGGAGCTAGTAGTTCCTCTGCATCTCCCCTGCACGCGGCGCACATCAGCCGTCTGCTGGCGGTCTGTCGCGGGCTGGGTGGACAGATGACCGCCCCCTCCTCGCCTATGGCCACCCCCTGGCTCTGTTACTTTAGACAAGTCCGTTGCCCTTGCTGGGTCTCAATTTCACCATCTATAAAATGGGTATTTCACAGGGTCAATGCCACGATCCAGAGACACACGAATATGAAAACAACTCGTGAATCATAAAGCAAAAAGGCAAATGAGTCCTGCATTTTCGCGGACGTCTGGCTGTAGTTATTTAGTATCTTAAAGGAAAAATCCGCTCGCAAGTGGGATAAGAAGCTATGGTGTTTTTCTCAGGTGATTCTTCTCGTTTCTTTTCATTCTCCCACTGCCTCCTCTTGCCCCCCTGCCCTGTGATATACACTTAAATGTCCCTCAAAAGTAAGCACTGTAGCCATTTAACTTGATTTCCACGTTGGCCTGCGTGGCCTGCAGAACAAAATGTTTTGATGAAAAGTCTGCCGGAAAAATCTGTCATGCACACTCACACCCTGTGCAATACACGGAAGGGGTTGGCATGCAGTATTAATTACTGACCTTTCCTCGCTGTGGTGTTAGGGTAAGCCGGTCGTTAGGAAGGGCCTCGCAGACACGGTGCCGAGCGCTGAGCGCTGACGGTGGGCGGGAACTGCCCGGGTCCCCGTGGGAGCGCGAACGGGCGGGCAGTTCCCGGAAGTGCGCACGCAAAGGTCTTGGGGTGTGGAAGGGCACGGCGTGTGCCCGTGCAGCTGCGCGCCCAAAGCTCGGCCACCCAGAACCACCAACGCGAGCCCCCTTAACACAGCTCTTAACGCGTAAAAGGGGTCCATGCGAAGGGCACGAAGACAACGACCGAAGCTGAGGACGTGGTGACAAGGACCTCTTCCCTCTGCTCTCACAGCCCTGAGCCCTTGGTAACGAATCCCCGGGGCGTAGCCCTTCCTCCCGCACAGAGTGGTGCAGGGGGCTGTGACATCCACGGTCCTTCCCGAGCTGTCGTGGGCGCTCCGCACCAGGTAGTCGGTGCTGTGGCTCCCGGTGACCGGGAAGCGGTACCCTCCAGCGAGGCCAAGCCCCGTCCAGGGCGGAGACTTCCCGTCCCCAAATCGGGCTGCAGCTCCCCAAGCCCAAGCTGATTTCCACTCATTCCCTTGCTCGTGGCAGAACGCAGGCTTCCTTGCCTCTCCCACCGACTTTATTAAGGGAAAATCCAGTTAGTTCTGCTGCACACACCCTTCTGGCCAGGAACCGCTGGCCGCTACAGGGCTGACCTCTGATTGGCTGAAACACATTTTACCTGGATTTCAACGCATTGCGCCCCACCTCCTCCCTTTGCCCAGGCAGGACGATCACGGCGGCGGTTTAGAAAACCCCTCCCATAGCGGCTGAAAACCCCTCCCATAGCGGCTGACACCAGCCCCCCCGGTTGCCTATTTATCAAAGTGGAAAACAAAACGCGGGGGGAGAACTGTAAGTCTCGCCCTGCGCCCGGCAGGCCCGGGCCGGCAGACAGGCCGACGGGAGGGCCGTGTCCCGCGGAAGCTGCCAGGCCAGGCGGGGACCAGGTTTTGAGGCGCCCCTGCCCCCGGCGGCCTTGAGGGGTGCTCGTTCTTAGAAACCAAACGCGTTTGACCGAACGACAGGAAGGAAACGGACTCCGGGGGCAGCGGCAAGTGGGAAGCTCCCGCTGCTCATGTTCTACACGCGGGGACGCGGGGGCACGGCTGGCGCTGTCACCGCTACCGGCGGGTCTGACGCCTGCGACACCTTAAATGACAGGAGGCGAACGAAGCGGGGGTCTGAGCGCAGGGCCAGGGCGAGAGCCCTGGGGACACAAAAGAAAAAGCAGCAGCAAAAACCAGGCGCCAAGCTGGGAAAGAAAAGGGTGGGTGTGGGCACGCAGACGTCTGGCCCATCTGTCGGCGACCACTGCCCCCTCCGCCGAGGGTCTATCCAAAGGGCACTGCTACCAAGAGAATCGCAGGAGAGGGGGGGGATCGTGCACGTTCCCTCCCGTGAGGCCTAAGGGAAAAGCCGTGAGGAGGGGGACCACTGGGGCCACGGAGGCCACTTCACAGCAGAAGGCGAGGGGCGGCAGGGAACCCGCAGCGGAGACAGGCAGAGGAGAACCAGTCAAAGCAGAGGACTTGGCCTTGCTCAGGTGCCCTGAGAAACGGACTCACCTAGAGGTTACCAAGGGCCTCAGTGGTGCAGGACCATGACCCTCCCCGCAAAGAAGCCCGCGTCCAGGCCCTGATCCTGGACTTGCCGATGCCGTCAATTCCAGGCTTCAGGGTGGGGAGACATCTGAAAAGCTTCCAAATAATTTTTATTTTAAACATATTCACTGTAAGTATCACGCAGTATTTGATTTGTTGTGATTATCGTGCTTGCTGAGAAGTTCTCCCGGCTGCAAGCGCACTGCAAGTTTATGAATACTCCGTTCAACAATGCGTTTGGCATTATGTTACATTTTGTCGATGTTTCTTCCTTTCAGTCTTGTAGATTTCTTACGTTAGAGTGGACGTTTCGTTTCAGTTCTTCAACATTTCCACAGGCCCAAGGCACTGTGTTCGCAGCACTGACAGACGAGATGGCCCCGTGTACCAGCACCACAACCACAACCGACTGAGCTCAATACGTCAGTGCGTCTTTCCTAATGCGCACACACCAACAGGGGACCTAAGGTTACCGTGGAAACCGCAATCCAAATCCTAGCACCGAGTTACTACTAACTCAGTCAGCTTGCTCCGGGAACCCCCCTTCCGGCGATTCGCTCATCGTCCCCATCAGTGGGAGCATCATGAGAAAGGTCTTTGCGCCCCACCCCGGCTCTGCGGCTCACTCAGCGGTGCGGCCGTGACGAGGTCACTTACGTGCTCTGTGCCTCAGCTCCGCCATCTGAGAAATGGGGGTCCTCGCAGTAGCCACCTCAGAGAATGAACATTTATGAAGTGAGTTAACACTTACAGAGCACTTACCCCAGAGACGTATACAGTAAGTTTTGTATGTGTGTATTTCCCCAAATTTTTAAGTGTTTATCAGAACTTCCAGAGCTCAGGTACACGGCCCCCCATAAGGAAGATGAAGACTAGGACACGATCTCTGTCCTCAGTGCACTGACACTCTGGTGGGAAGCATGTGCTGAAACAGAGTGAAAGCAAAGTGATATAAAACTTACTGGGATAAAAAGAAACAAACTACTGATACACACGACAACAGGAGTGAGTCTCCAAAACATCACGTCCGTGAAATGAGCCAGACAGGAGAGTCCACACGGTGTGGCTCCCTCTATGTGAGGCCCTAGACAGGCCAAACCACTCTGGTGACAGCAGTCAGAACAGAAGTGGCCCCGGGGAAGGGTGGCGATGGGAGGGACCCAGAGGAAATTTCTGGGGGGATGTAAATGTTCTGTATATGGATTGGGGTGGGAAGAGACATGAGTGAATGCATTTGCAAAACGCATCAAACTGTACAAAAAAAAACTGCATTTTATTCTATATGAATTACATTTAGATACAATGTGTATTAAAAAAACTTAATAGGAAAGTCGTCAATTCTAATAATGAAAACTGTTTTACCCAGTGATTGTTGAAGTTGTTTACAATAATGAAAGTATTTCAAAACATTGGAAAGAAAATTAACCAGAACACTCATTAAGTGCCTGTTTTGTTTGCCGTCCGGTCACGCGGGGTGCTCCGTGATTGCTCTGCAGGAAGGCAGTGTTCAGAGTGGCGGGGACAATGCAGAGAGCCCGCTCCCCACCAGGGGCTTTTTCCTATTTAACTCTCAATTTTGCAACAAGCTTTGAAATGTACAGTCACTCCCATTTTACAAAAGAGCCGCCTGAGTCTCACATACGTTCAGGGAGAGAAGAATTTGAATCCAGATAAAACTCTCTGATTCAAAGCTAATTTTCCTATTGCCTACCCTGTGGTTTTCAAAATTTATTAGCAGAAACCCAGCTTCAAAAAAAAAAAATCACAAACTGTTAAATGCATTCTTTTATTATCACAAATGCAGGTTATGTTCACAACTTTTTTAACAGTTACAGTTATGATAGTGAACATGTATTTGGCATAAAGTCAATCAACGAAAATAATGTGGCCGTAGTGAAGACCATACACATTTGACATCAGAGGTTATGGGCGAGTCACAGACACACTGGTCTTAGGGCCTGATTTATTTTGGGTTTTTCGCTTTGTAACTTCAGCATGTAGAAAATCCCGCATCACCCGATTGTACATTGTAACAGATTTTAATAGGTGACCTGGTAAAGCAGGCTATTCTTCAACTAAGGTGATATATTGTGGAAGCCTGAATGACATGAAAAGAAGTGACATTATATTAAATTGTAACAATTACTTATCAAGCCACTTGTATGTGTCAGGCAGGGGGCGGCGGGGGTTCCCGGGTGCACACGCCAGACGTAGTTTTGGTCTCGGATAAGCACTTTGAAGGGAAAACCGGTCAAGAACATTTGCTGGTGTGGTCGCGCTTACACAGAGGGTCCCCCACAGATACAAATGCATGCGGCCTAACTAAGCTCCCAGGTCATGGAGTCCGGGTGTTAGGAACTGGCATCCTTGGAAAACTCAAACAAGATTTTCTCCATCCCCTCTCCTTCCCTCGCTCACTGCTAAATCTCCGTGGTGATTTGAGAACCCTGGGTGTCTGGGATAATTATTTTAGGGACTGGTAGTTCCCTTTCTAGTTTGGGTGAGTGTGAGGTCTGGGGTGCGATCATCCTAGGAACTTTTTGGACTCATTCAAAATGAGCCTGGAATTTTTGATGCTCAAAAGGACCTACGACCATCCCAGTGATGGACAGCCCAGGAAGAAGCTGCTAAAGAAATCCTAACTCCTCTTGGACACAAGAACCCCACTAGTTGGCACGGAGCAATGCAAGTAATTGGAGAGAATGAACTTTGGACTTAAAAAAAACAAAGAATTCATTAGGACAAGAGAAGCTGATTGTAGACTTTATCTTCTTTGGACTTCAATTTGTAAAGTAATTAAATATTTGGACTTACCCCCGCCCCCGGAATTTGAACATGGGAGGTGGTTTATATTCAAACTTAGGGTCCCCTCTCGTTGGCAGTCTGTTACCCAAGTATCTTGATGGTGTCTGACCTCTACGATCTGTTACGTGCGCTACCGGAAACACGGCTGTGTACACCTTGGAGCAGGGAAAAGGACATAGGCTTTCGGCCTTGGCGACAGCATAGCCTGGGGGCCATTAATAACTGAATTGATACACAGTTTGCATCAGGTTCATAGCTTTTTGGGGGGGAAACCTGCCAGCAGGAACGAACCGCCCGACAGTGTGCTGAGATCTTCCCCGGAGGGTAATCGTCACACTGCAAGTGGGGAAACAAAGGGCTGGGTGGGGTGGCCTGCACGGTGTCAGCCACTTCTAAACAGGTGCCTGACAGCCACAGCTTCCACCCCTGTGGGCCCAGCAACAGGTTTACTGAGGCCAAGGTTCTCCCGGTTGCTCCCCACCAATGCTGAGCACGCTGTGGGTACTCGTGCACCCCCATTCCTGCCTGACGTAGAACTTCACTAATGTTTACCGGTGACGAGCTTGAGGACTCTCCCATAGGCCCGTCCATAACTTTCTCAGAATTGCACCACGTCTACCCCACCATCCTTCCTTCCCCGTCTCCTTCCCCGTGTGTCAGGCATATGTCCTGGTCTGAGGCTCTGCTCACCGACGAGTGCCTCCTCCATGCACCCTTCGCAAGCATTTCCCCAATAAGACGCTCGCACATCTAATCTCACCCGGGGACTTGGACTAACACACAGGGGGAAGAAAAGCATTTTAAAAGTGGAAAGCTAAAACACCACACTTAGGGGACCTCTCGAGTGCCCTTGCCCAACCAGGTTCCTTTGCATGCATTATGCAAAGCACATCACAACAGTAAGAACAGGAACAAACAAACACGGTTTTGCAGTAAGAAGAGAACAAAGATGACTCTTTGCATTATTCTGACCAGAGAAGATCGACATTGAATTGGATCCCAAGACGAAAGAGGATATTAAAGGTGATAAATAGTGGACAGAAAACCCAGTCACGTTTTAAGCTGCAAAAGGAACTCTGGCTAAGGGAGGGGCATCTCTTCTGGCTTCAGAGAAAGTTGCAGGCAATGCCCCGAAGCAGGGACCCCGTCAGAGTTAAGAAAAGAAGCGATGAGAAGCAGGGCCCACCTCAGAAACGTCTTCTGGGTCACGATGAATAGTAACAACACGCCAGAGAACACGCCACGCGGTCAGGGGAGGGAGAGATCGGAGGCAGAAAACGATACGCTGCTGAGCCTGGTTTCTGCAGATGAAGGTCCAGGCTAAGGGAGAGGACAGGCTGAGAGACGCCAAGGACAGGGCCGTCACTCAGAAGCCGGGAAGCACATCTTCAAAGCTTAACAGCGAAGGTGAACTCGGCCTTCGCCAGATGTGAAAGGAACGTGTCAATATTTTTAAAGAAAAGATGACAGCAGGGAGGGCCCGTCACACTTTAAATCATTTAACTCCCGGGCAATTAACCCAAGAATGAAATGAGACGAGAGAAACTGCCCCCGCTTGTGTCCGACTATGTCAGTCTAAAGTGGAAAAGCCCTCACAGGGGGCCCGGAGAATCACAGCGTCAGACACGACACCGAGACGTCAGAAGCCGGGTCCAGGTTTCCATAGATTGCAGGCACGATGCGTAGAAAGATACCCCTGACACGGGCAACCTGTCTCCCTTGAAAATGAGGCTCCTGTGCACAGAGCTCCTCCAGGTGCTTCCAAAAGCAGGTCTCTCGGGACCGCACTTGGGCAGAAGCCTGTCAACCCGCCGGCCTGCTGTTCATGACCGAACTCTGTCGCCAAGTGGTGTCATTTGTGTTAAAATAACAAGTACACACCTGATTGGTTGGTAAAGGAAGTAACTGCCTCAACACTATCCGCCAATCCTCTTTAATGCACAAACGAGCCCAAAGTGTAGCGGGAAACACGCCCTGCATTCTTCCTGAGCGGTTTGCTCTGGGGCCGCTTCTCCAGGGGAGAACCCGGGACGCCCCTTCCAGATGGCACGTTTTGTTCTCACCGGCTGATAGGGGGCCTTCGCTCTTCTCCATGCAAGTGTTTCCCTGCCATTAACGTTAATGGAAGTCACGCCTACATCCCAAGAGGAGAGCAGACCCCCTTGTCTTTCTAATGGGCTCTAGAAAACAATAACTGGGTGCACTCTGTGAGTTCCAGCTAGAAATACATTTTGGCCATCCACACTATGCCGCTTTAAATAAAAAAAGGATTTTTTTAAAGGAAGATAATATGCTGCTTCCCGGTTGGACGCTAGCTAGGAACCAAATACATTAAACAAGTACGAGATTAAAGGGGTAATAGGTAATTCCGTTCTTTAGGAAGGCAGTGTTACTAAGTGTCTGCGGAGCATGGGGCAGAATACAAAGGGCCGCACGCCCGTTAAGATGGAGCAATTGCAACCACAGTTTAATGGAGGACAAGAAAGCAATTAACGGCGTGAAGGCATTGATGCGAAGGACAGACCTCGAGATTAGAATCTTATTAAAACAAAGGCTGGTACAACTTGATTATAATGAGCTAAGCTGAAAGATCTCCAAAACAATCTCAGCGTGCAGATGAGGAAGAGAAAACATAATTTACCCTACCATGCCACGCCGGGCTCCGCAAGCTGCTAGAGGCGCTGGGATCCTGCGCCAGACCAGTACCTCACACGGGCAGGACCCGCACCCAGCATTCAGTTTCACAGGACTGGATGGAGGGGTGGAGGGCCTTTCCTCCAACATTTCCACCTTGTCAAAAATAATCATTCGAAGCACGATTTTTAGCACTGATCTTAGGAATCCTTCTAGAACAGCGAGGCTTTTTTTTTTTTTTTTTTTTTTATTCTTTAAATTCTTTTCCTCTGGGCTTTTTATAATAACATCACTTAGACTGTTCTGCAGGTCAGTGTAAAGATACGCAGTGGTTTGAGATGAACTGAGCTGCAATCTTTTGACACCTCCTTTGCTGATTTAATATTTTAAGATAAATATCACACAAGGAACAAAGAGAAATGAGGCAGAGGGCACCAGATTAAATGATTAAAAAGAAAAAAAACAACACCGACTCAAACCCTGCAATTAATTAACAGTTACCCGTTGTGATTTGTCAATCCCTTCAAACTGGCATGAAAATCCTTCTTAAAAACAAGTTAATTTTTTCATTCGACATATGTATCATTTTTTTTGAATGAGGCTCAGTTTTTCCATTAATTTTTAAAGACTTTTATATTTTATAAGCTGTTTAATAAACTCCATATGCATATTTTATAAATCGAAACATTTGCTTCTATTTTTAATGGGACTATTTCATGTGTCCATGGTAGATAAACTGTTGTGTTAAAGAAAACTGTGGCCTAAAAAGAGATGGGACTTTATTTCACAAAACTTTACACAGTACGCCCAAAATAACAATCAATCAATTCTTAGTAGGATGACTTTAATATATTTATCAACTTACAGTCCCTCCATCCATGTAGAGGACTTCATATTCTTTCCATAATTTTATGCTAGCAAACTTCCCATTCCTTGCCAATCTGGTGGATGTATAATTGTAGCTCTGTGTAGCTCTAATTTGCATTTCATTAATTGCGAGTGAATTGAACACCATTCATATGTTTATTGACCATTAACATTTCCTATTCTGCAAAGTGGCGGTTAAATCTTTTGCACTTCTTTTCATTGCATTGTTAGAGTCTTTTTGTTATTTTTTTTGTGTGGGGGGGTAGGTGTTCTTCACATAGTTTTGAATTATCATCCTTTATTTAATCCAGCAGAGGTAGCCAAACACACTGTTGAAGTGGTTAAAAGAACAGACTTTGGAGCCAGTCTGCCTGGGTTCAAATTCCAGTTCTACCACTTACTGTGTGGACTTGAGCAAGTTTCTTAACCTCTCTGTGCCTCAGTGCTATCTATGAACTGGGGATGACAATACTACTTGTCTTACAAGGTAGTTGTGAAAACATGATGCACTGATTTATATAAAATGCCGATGCAGTACCTAGTACATCGTAAGCATTCAAAAATCGCTAAATATTATTTGCCAGTTGCAGATTTTAAAACATCTCCTGTGTTAGTTCATCTTTCCATTTAAAAAAAAAATGAAGTTATTTGATGACCATGAGTTCTCCAATGTAGTTCAATTAATCAATTTTTTTCATGGTTTGAGCTTTATGTTAAGGAAATTCCCCCAAAGTCATTAATATCTTTTGTAGACTGTCTTCTAATGTTGTATATTACCTTTCATATTAAATTTTTAAAGCCACGTGGCATTAATTTTGAGTTATTATGTGAGGTAGGGGCCCAATTTCTTTCTTCCTTCTCGTGGGCAACCAATTACCCAACACCATTTATTGGAGAGTCCATTTCTTTTCCACTTGCCCACAATGCCAACTTTGTCATGAATCAAATTTCTGAATATACGTAGACTCTCAATTTTAAAAACTGGTTTCTATACCTACATTGTGCCAACACTACTTTGTCTTAATTACTATACCTTTATCATGATTTTTGAAGTCCTGATAAGCAAATCTCTGCACTTTTTCTTTGGGAGTGCCTTGGATGGTTTTGGCTCTAAAGTCAAGTTTTTATGAGAAGACAAATATTTACTTTTTTGAGAGGGAAATTCTTTTAATGGGATTATTTTATTATACTCTAAGTGGCTCTAGAGCTTCTTTCAACTATCAATCAAGTAAATATAGTAATTATTTTCTCTCTTCCAAGATTATTTCTTACAGAAAAAAATACAGGAAAATATAAAAACGAAAGTAAAAATTGTCCCAAGTTCTGCATGAAAATCACCACCAACACTTTTTGCATATCTTTCTGACTTTTTTTATACATATCCATATACCTATAAGAGGTATATTAATATATACATTTTTACATGAAGAGTTTCATATTAGGTATTCAAGTTCTATTGCTTGCTTTTTTATTCACTCAACAACACATGTAGAGATTTTTTTACTTCAATGAAAATTGTCATAATTTTTACTAGTGGTTGTACTAGTCATCTTTGCTGCTATAACAACCCCAACAGTTTAGTGCCTTATACAGATACCTACAAATATCAATTTCTTGTATAGGACACACCTGGGGTTGGGGGTCACCTGCCATGGCTCTGCTTCACATGTTGTCTCAGTCCAGGACTCAGGTAGCCCCTAATTAGGACGGAGGCAGAGGGAAAGATGGGGTGGAGACATGCAATGGTTCTTAAAGCATCTTGGACATAGTGTGTGTCACCTCCACTCACAATCGTTTGGTCAAAGTGAGACACACAGCTGAGCCCGACATTCGTAGGGGGTAGGGCAGTACCCTCCTTCCCCAGGGGGCACAGCCAGGCACACACAGAGGATGGGACACATAATCCTCTTTCAGGGAAGGGAACACAAATGTGGGGGTAATGGAACAATTACTACAGTGACGGCTACACAGCATTTCATTATATAAATCAGATGGTGCAAACTGCTGTTCTGTAAGTGAAATTTGGCATGTATATATACGATGCACATGGTGTTTTCTTTTCATAATTAGATTGCAAATCCAATTTCCAGCTCTCTTCCAGAAAAATCGGAAAATCTAGGAGCCCGGTTCAGCATTACCTCATGGTAACAAATAGTTGGGAGCTGAGAGGGGCTGTCTCCTTGGGAATACGAATGCTTTCCAGTCCCCATCACTCCCTATTTTCTCATACCTGACCCCCAACCCTCATTTAACTATTGTTATGATCTGTGTAGGCATTAGAAGTTTTGTATCTGCCTAGAAAAACTGGATCTCCTCTGTACCACTGAGGATACTTCTAACTTTTCATCGTTATAGAAAATGCTAAAAATCAACAGCCTTGAATCTACCCTTGAATACTTGTTCAAACGTCTTGAATTCCTAAGAGAGCCTGATAAGGGACATTCCACATTTTGGTAAATACTGCCAAAATATCCCTCCAACAATGCACCGAGCACGGCCCTCTCTTCAAACACTGCCAACACAGGATGTGATGAAGTTGTTTCTTTTTTGCTTACCTAATAGAAAGCTGAACATAGTCTCATATTCTTATGTGCCTTTCCTCTTTCTTTCTTGGTATGTATGTATGCCAATGGCTTGTTCACTTCCTTTGCCTAGTTTCCAATTGGCAGATTTATTTTTGAAAATTAATTAATCAGGACTCTATGTTAGAAATATTCACTCTGTTATAAATGTCCTAAAGTTTGGCTTTTGTTGTGACTTTGGCTCTGAAATTTACTCGTATTGTGTCAGTTTTGCAGTCACAGACATGCGTCGTTTTCTTTGTGGGCCTTTCCAATTAAAAGTTTGTAAAAATGTTTACTCACATTTGGATTTAATATATTTACGTGAGTCTTCCTATAGTATATTATTTCATCCATCTGGAACTTATTTTAATATAAGGAGTGATGTTTGAATTCATATTTTTTGAATAGTACTAGCCAACTATCTCAATACTATTACTGAAAAATCATCCTTCTTCTACTATGTTCTTTATCATTGTACTGAATATCACATATATGTGCATATTTCTGTATTCTTCATTTTACTGACTTGTGTATTTAATCCATGCCCCACATTGCTATAATTTCTATAGTTTTATGTTTTAATATCAAGTACAATTATTCTTTTTCCATTATTCTCCTGTGCTTTTACTAGGTATTTTTATAACCTTAGTATTTTAAATAAACTGCATAACCATTTTGTAAAGGTAGCCTTTCACTGTGCTTTCTTCATTAGATTTTGCATTCTGGTTGTATGAAGTTAGACAACTAATTTCGTGAACTCATCCTAGAAAAAGTGCTACATACCTCATTGCTGAATATCACTATGGTCCCCTTTGGGGTACTCCGCTTGGGAAGCTGTGCACTGACGCCAGTGCCTAGTCCACCCTTCAAAGCAATTTTGGAATTCTTTTTCTGGAATGGCCATCAGAGCTGTCTTTGTCCCCAAAATCTGACAATGAAGTTCACGAACCTGCCAGTGTGAGCTTACATTGGCAGCACTGTACAAACAACTTGGTCAGGTATCATAACCTTCCCTGACAGCTCTGATGGCCATTCCAAAAAAAGAATCCCAAAATTGCTTTGAAGGGTGGACTAGGCACTGGCGTCGGTGCACAGCTTCCCAAGGGGAGTACCTCAAAGGGGACCATTAGTGACACTCAGCATTTTCTAGGATGAGTTCACAAAATTAATTGTCCGACCTCATACTTATTTCTCCATGCTCTAAGATCATTTAATTAGCATTGAAATTGTTTCTTAAAAGTTTAAAACAATTTGCCCATGAAACCATGTGGATCTTAGCACTTTTTAGGAGGTATATTTAAAACAACTTTCTGAAGTTATTTTGGGATTATTGGTTAATTTAAGCTTTCCAACTTGTGGATCATGAGGTACTTTATGATTTAAAAGTACAGTTCAGGCAGGACAATAATCAGAGAGTACCTGTTGTTCATTAGGAAGACAACATATTACTGGACCCAGGTATAATGGGCAATCTAGCTTTTTAATCAATCTGCCGAATGCATTAGGAGAATGGATTAGGAAAATGTGGTTTGATGTTGAAGATGATGACAGTGACAGCAACAATAATATAGAAAAATCTAACTGGGCTCCCTTCATGAATCCCATTTTCTCCTTTTATATTCTCTCTCTCTTGGTTTATGGAGTCCTCGTCCATCTAGATGATTAAGTTAGCACGCATAGAGCCAACCTTTTGGCCTTCAATGCAAGCTCTTTTCTTTGTCTGCTGATATCTCCTCTCCCGGTTTGACCCACCTGACAAATTTGTTGCATCTTTCTAAACCCCGTTCAAGCACCTGCTCCTCCGTGAAGACCTCTACGGTTCCTCTTCTGCACATCACCTTGGATACAATTAGGTGTTCCCTCTTGTTTGTGCCCACGGCACTTTGTGGACATCTCAAATAGGAGTTCTTACCACACTTTACTACAATTCTTTGTCCAAATGTTTGTCTCCTTCATAGAACATTAGCATCTTAGAGCACCGGGGCTGGTCTCAGGCACCTCTATCTGCTGGTATATAGCCCTGTCTGGTATAGAGCAGATGTTTGCTAAGTGTTTGCTAAATGCACAGAGCAGGGCTGCTGTCCTTCCTGGGAGTGGAGTGGGTGGCAGGGGCAGGAAGAAGATGTTTCATTGGGCATCTCTCAGAAGAAGGGATCACAGGCAAGAATGGGGGGGGAGTGATCATACACTCTTGCTGGAGTGTCCTGGTGCTGGAAATAATGCATTCGTGTTAGAACAGCAGGATATGCAGAAATCGTTGCTGGAGAAGTAACCTTTTGGCAGCTGGGTCTATATTGCACTAGAGAATACTGAAGTACAACAAACACCTCCAGGAGATTCAGCCACATCCCCAGTGGACCAGTGGGGAGTTGTTCCTTCAATACACACAACCACCTTGGAGTTTGTGCTCCTTGTTGAACTTCAGGTCATGCAAATTTCTGATCATTAATGCTAAAGTTATGACGGTAAAACTGCTCCTTTCATTTTCTTTTTTAGAAATGATCTTTGGAGGAACCAAGAGAACATTAACAGGATAACAGCAATTTAAAACAAGAAGATTTTGATGAAAATGTTTTAATTACATAGCCCACTTTGGCGTCCTTCAGTTTTGATCATCAGTCTGGATCTCGTGCACACCGCAATTTGAGTTTTACTTAAGAAAACAAGTAAACTAGAATTACCGCACACAGCTTGTGAGTGAAACCACAGTTACAACTGAGCGATTAGGAGCCATCTAATTGACCTAGAGGTATAGTAATTAACTACCAGGGGATAAACTAAAAGCTCGTTTTGAAGACTCCAAGTGTTTCTTCACAAGCCCACATGTTATTTCAGTCTGCCAGAAGCAAAAGTCATTATGGTTGCCTCTGCATAAACAGGAGGCAGATATTTGTGGTGGATTTCAAATGAAATGATTCTGTCACTCTCACCATCCAGGAAAAGTTACGTGGTAGCATCACAGACAAGACATGATTCTGCTGTTCACTTAAACAAACAGGATGATGCTTTCTCTTTTAAGAACATATTCTTGACCATTATAACAATGCAGCAATGGTCAGCAGCTGGGTAGCTATTTCCAAAACTAATTTTCCTTGGGATTTTTTTTTTTTTTGGAGATTGCCAGAACATTTATATTACAACCTCAGCATCTTTCAGAGGCCTGGTAAATGTCTGTAATTTTAGAGAAGGAACTAAATTTCCTTAGGTGCTACTGCCTTACATACATCACACCTGTCCACAGTCAATTCCAGAGCTCCTGCATTTTTGCAGAGGTGAGACTTGAAGTATTGCTTACTGGATAAATAATGACAAGGCCAGCAAGTTCCTGAACAAAGCTCATTGTGACTTCCTAAACAACAGCAAAATTAAGGAAAAGCAACACGATGCTAAAGTTCTGTTCCAGTCATTAATTTCATGTCCTATAAAGTAGAGAAATCTAACCACCATCTCCACCCCTCCCACTACTCTGTGGACAGCGGGTATCAACAATCCTCTGTGGTGTATCTTCAATGGAAGTTTATGCTAAGTAGCATCATTGATTATATATCAATTATGTTCAAGACACTGGGTTTTCTTTATATATAGCACAGAAGCCAGCTCATGTCTTTGTTGCCCTTGAAGTTGTATTAAAATTCTCTACTTGCTTCTTTCCTCATCTGTGGAAGTATAAATTCCTTCCAAAATTTTGGTTTATTCTTGAAGATGGTATTGCAGGACTTTTTGCATTTCCTTGAATTCTGGCTTTCCTTGAGAAGCTTTCCTTTGTCATGTTGACCTAGGCATGAAATAAAGGTCCTAATTTTGTTCTTACCATAAATATATTCATACTGAGCATCTGTGAGTGCAATAGACAGTACAAAAGTTATCTTTGGAGGGGGTTCCTGGGGAAAGAGTCACATTTCATATCATGCCAGCTGTCTGTCCCATTTGCTGGCCTTCCACTGGTCCCTAACATCCCTACTGCCAGGCCCTGCCATCTGAATCTCCTTTGGGAGCAGCCAGATGTCTGAGCTGTACATACAGGGCAACTCAGCAGCCCCCAGTCTGCTCCCCAAGTGCTTACGCTAATCCACCAACATGCTCGTGGAACACTAAGTCTTCCAATTGGACAGGACTCAACCTCCCTAGAAGAAAGCTGAGATATAAAGAAGAAAACAATTCTGCTATACAGGCTACAGAGGCAGAGGCAGGCAGAAGATGCTTTATCAACTCAACAACCCTGAGTTACTTACCATGATTTTGATTTTTATAGAAAGAACAGCTAGATGCTCAAGAAGTCACATACACAGTTAAAAGTCACACAGTGCACAAATCCAAAACCTTGCTCTTTACTCTGCATCAGACTCTCTAATAAAACCCTTCCCAGCTGTAGACTTCCATTTTCTCCGTAACTTCTCTTTTCTTACCATGTCACTTGGTTGCTGAATGGTCCACACAGTCAAGATCTCCATGTTTCACACCTATCTCACTCCACCGCATGCTTTGTATCTTGAAATTTAGCTTCTGCTCTCACTCATATAAATGAAACTCTAACCTGCACAGTCAGCAGTGGCTCCTGAATTGACAAATTCATGGTCTTTTTGTATTCTTTAGTTTCCTCCTGTTCTTGAGGCCTTTGACACAATCGACCATGCTCTACTTGTTGAAACTCTTTCTTCCCTAGGTTTTCATGATGTACACATCCACATGCAATTCAACAGCAATTCTTAAAAGTGGCTTGTCTTGACTGCTCTAAAGCATTGATTTTAATAGAAACCAATTTTGAGCTAACATTTTATCAGTTTACAAAATACTTAATTACATAGATCACTTACCATATTTTTCTGTGTATAAGACATTCCCATGTATAAGATGACCCCTACTTTTCTAAGCCAATGTTAAGAAATCAACTGTGGGGTTCTCTCAACCCATTACTCCTGTGTATAAGTTGACCCCCAATTTTTGGTCTAACAATTTTAGACAAAAGTATCATCTTATACATGGAAAACTACGGTAATTATAATACAGTACAAATACAAGTAGGGTTATCATTACCAACCAGAGGCATAAACAAGTTTCAGAAACAACTCTACTCCCGCTCTCTCCCCAGTTGTCTGAATTTCCTCTATCTAAATACCCTCTGATTGTGAAAGGGTTCTTATCAGAGTTCAAATGCTATAACTTATAATATGACTCAAAAGGGCTTTGGGTCATCCCCAATGTCTATCTGCTTCCTCCCCAAATAAACATACAGTCTAGTTTAAATTACATACTTGCTTTCAAAGAGGTCACAGTCTGACAAGATACACATAATCAGTATAAAACATTGCTCACCTATTATTATAAGGCAACAAGAAAAGCAGTATCACTTTGAATGACTCTGTCACATAGGAGTTTTTAAGATTCATTGTACTGGTGAATCTTAAAATTACTGGTGGCTAAATAGGACAGAAGAAGTTTTACCAGGTATATAAATTAAATTACAAGGAGAAATTAAGTAATTTTTACATTACATTTTTGGGAACTATAAATTCCCGGGTCTCTTCTATGAAACTTTACCATACTTCTTCAACAGGGAATTAAAAACGGTGTCCCCA
This sequence comes from Lyroderma lyra, assembly GCA_004026885.1. Taxonomy (NCBI): domain Eukaryota; kingdom Metazoa; phylum Chordata; class Mammalia; order Chiroptera; family Megadermatidae; genus Lyroderma; species Lyroderma lyra. The sequence goes on from PVJL010000180.1 coordinate 385,127, forward strand.
CTGTCTAGCAGGGTTCTTAAACATAAGCCATCAAATTTTGCTTTTATAAACCATCTTTGAAATGTCTTGAAATTTCAGAAATATCCTTATGAGAGAGAAAAAAAAAACAAAAACAAAAACAAAAACACAAAACCTCATGTGCCCTGATTCTAGAATAAACTTGGCAGGACAGAAACAAAACAAAAACACAAATCCTAAAAACTATTTGATTGGGTATCAGCAGACTTAGTAGACTCACTTCTCACTTTCTCTATTCACATTCATGAGTCTTGCTCACAAGATTTTATTCTCATCCATATATGAATGGAGTTTTTTTTTTTTCTTACTTTGCATTGATCATTCAATGAATAAATGTGTGAGCATTATGCACCACGCACTTGTAATAAACTGATGAGCTGATTCATAATGTTCTATTTAAACTGTAGAACAGCAGTATCCAACCCTTTGGCTTCCTGGGCCTCAATGGGAGAAGAATTGTCTTGGGCCACACATAAAAGACACTAATGACAGCTGATGAGCTTAAAAAAAAAGGTCTCGAAGAAAATCTCACAATGTTTTAAGAATTTGTGTTGGGCTGCAGGTTGGACATGTCTGCTGTAGAACAGTCAGAATATTTCAAATTGCCTGATCAATGCAACAAAACAATTTAAGTTTTGTTAAGAAACAGCAAACTCTTACTAGCTCATCTGAGCAAATTAAATAAATCTCAGATAATCCAAAACAAAATAAAACTAAAGCTATCATTTTTTTTGTGTGTGATATTTCAAAGTTTCTTTCCATTCTGGGGAGATAACTCTCCAACAAGGAACTAAGTGCTCTTATAATATTTGGAGAACATACATTTTGAAAGAGAAGAAACTGAAGAATAAATATGCAATGAATGGATCCAAGGATACAGGAGATCCATAATAATTCACCTTGATCCAAACACAGCATAATTTTATGTGCAATTTAAATAGATACATTGTCCACATGGACACAACCAACAAGTCCAGGCCCAAGTCTGTCCTTGGATGAGGGTCACAGGCTTAGGCAGTTTAGAGATAACCATTAACCTTCCCACTCGCCCTGGACTCCCTGAACACTTACGTACCCAACCCTCTGACCTGAATTTCTCCTTCCATAAATATCCTCTCTCTCAACTTTCCTTTTTGGCCACCCATGTTTTTAATATAGTAATGGATGCTATTTCACATACTGCAAGCTTTCATTTGACATTAAAAGCGTATTTTAAAAACAAAATGAACATGTAATTTCCTTTTTTGAAAATTTTTACCTAGGGAAGAAAGAATATACTTTACAAAGAAAAAAATTCCCATGAGTGCTGCAGGCCGGAGGTGCCGTCTTATGCCCACACATGTTGATTTGTACCTTTAAAGTCAAGCAAGAATTTCTTTGGCATTTCATGAGTCCCCAGTCTGCAGCAACAGTAAAAGGTACCATTTGAGAGAAACCAGACTGACCGACCGCCTTCAACTTGATGGCCATAACTCTAATGTCCAAACTGGATATTCTTCTCATCAGAAACCTCCCTCAACGCTAATTTGGCACGGAGGCAAACAGGCCATTGAGCAAACCTGTAAAGCAAAGGCGTCAGGTACTAAAAGGTACCATTAAGCTGATAAAATATCACTGCATATGAGTAGGCATCATTATGGGGCTATATTTCTTAGCATCTAAAGTTTATTGGCTTCTTCTCTACACCTCACAGCGTCCTTCATGAACTATCAAACATATCACAACATGAGCTAGGAGAGGAAATAGGAAGTGTATCTCTAAATAATCTTTTCCTGCAGCAGGTAAAATTAATGCACTTGGGGAAAAAATGTGAACTAACAAGAAAGAGCAAGTTTCAAAAGCTGATCAGAGAAAACAGAAATCCTACAGGCGCTGTGACCGGCACCACGGCTCCTTACACGGCGCCAGGACTGCAGATTTTAACCAGGGTACAATGACAACAGGCGATGAATGGGAGCGGCGGAGAAAGGTTCACACACCAAGGGCTCCATCAAGGGTCTGTGTCCATAAATAACTTTAAAAATTAATCACAGCACAGTCATGAAAAACGGAACCCCTCAGCCTCTCTGTTTATGCTTAATAGGTTCCACCTTGGGAACACTGCACGGGCTGCTGCTCTTCCCCAGTAGCTTTGCGGCCGCCACCCACAGCGAAGTGGGCGCGGAGGCCACGATGCAAGGGCTTCTGAGGGCTTCTTGGGCTCTCCTGTGGTGAACACCTTCACGACTTCCTGCTTCCACTGCACATATCGCTAAGCATAAAGCCAAAGGCTAGTCTTATTTATGCAAACAGCGGTGAATGTATATATCAAATAAACAAAACAAAACAAGGCACTTGGTGGCCACCGTCTCAGCTGGGAACCTCCCCCTCCCACCACACACATGCACACACCAGAAACACGTTGTCAAGAACATTAACCAGTCGTGAGAATATGACCTTGGCTTTGGAAATACATAACTTAATTAACTACAGATACTTACATTCTTTGGAAGTTGCCTACAGTCTTGGCAAAATTCTACAAGCGATCCCTCAGAGTCTATTATCCAAGTTAGGTCATGGGGATTACAATGGGTAGATTAATTACACTACTTAAATGCACTCATTCTCAGGGTGGGTAAATATTCAGATGTTTCATAAACACTGCAGTGTGGCGTCATGGTTAAGGACCCAGGTTTCAGAGTCAGACAGATCTGCACCCACATCCTGAGGGGGCTAGTTGTGAGCTGTGTGGTCTAGAATGAGACACTTAATCTCTGAGATAAGAATGACTATATTGCAGGACTGGTGAATGAATTACTGCATGGTAGTATGTTTAAAACACTTCTGCACGCTATCTAACGCAAACATTATTCTGCAATTTTTTATTAATATCATCACAGGATAGAAGCCACAACAAAAATTGGCCTTTTTTTTGGGGGGGGGGCGGGGGAAGGCTTCAGGTAAGTCAGCACTACCCAAAGCTGTGTCAGTACTGGGAACAGGCAGCGATAGGATATGAAAGAAATGTCTGCTGGTTTTGTTCTGTGTCTGCCTTCCTGTTTCTTTCTGGTTTTGTTTGGCTCTCTGTAGTTATCTTCTGAAATCTTCAATTATTCATTGAGCTAGCAATTTGTATTAATTAGCAAACACAGGAAAGATCAAATATGTCTATGTTCTGTAAAGATGGCCCAGACTTAGGTCCTGTCCTCTTTCTGGAGTTGGTGGCTTGGTGGAGATAACTAGTTTTCACTCATATCTGGTTGTGTGCACCTTCTGGACATAGGGGAAGACAGCACTCCACTGTGCCATCCACTTAGGAGGGGTTAGATTACTAGTTCCAGTAGACATGAGGTGACACCTCGGGGCTAGGACATTTAATAGACAGTTGGAGGCATCTCCAACCTTGTAAGCTTACATACCAGGAAAACAGCATGTGAGATGAAGAAAGTAGAGGAAGTCACGGCTTCAGTCAGGCCACTGGCCTGGGTGTGAGTGAAAATTAAACTTTTGTTTACCTTTTCAACAACTAGTGGTTACTTATACGTAGGCTGACCAGACATACCATTTTAAATGGGATAGAAAACAATGGTACTGTCCCGTTTCAAACTGTACGTACCGTCAGCCTATTTACACTAATTAGTACAGAGAGAGGTGGGGGGGGGGGGGAAAGCATAGTAATTAGTGTAGAAGATAATAATGATCATATATGTGATTTGAAGAGGACTTCAGCTGTGAGGACCACCTGTAGGAGATGCCATTTTAGTTCAATGTTGAGAGACAGTTATTTAGCTGTATGACAGTGGGTTGGGGGAAAAAATTTCATATGGAAGGACTACTCATGAACAAAGGTAGAGGGAGAAGTCAGACAATGTAGGGCAGGGCCTATTATCTGCCAGTCACCGAGCTAGGTGACAATCGTGGGGAAATACACACGCATGATCTTTGTTCCAATGGAGCTTACAGTCTCACGAGGGGAGTCAGATAGTAAATAAACACACACACACATACACAAATAAATGTTGAGTTATAGCTGTGACAAGTGTGCAGGAGAATTAAGTGGTATCATATGCGATCCTAGGGTAACAGAAAGGGATCTAACTTGGGAGGACAAAGAAGAAATCACGGAGCTAAGATCTAAGGAAGAACAGGAATTAACTGGCCGAAGTGCAGTGGTGGTGAGAGAGCAAGGTGTGACAGGACTGGTATCTTAGATCACGTCTGGAGAGGCAGGCAGGCAGGGACAGATCTCACACAACCATGGCCCAGATGTTCTTCTTTATCATGAGAGTGAAGGAATGTCAATGGAATGGTTTAAAGAAGATGGTGATAACAGCCAACATGTGTATCCAAAAGATGACTCTTTTACATGACTTCCTGTAGAAAACTGGGATGAAGTGGAGGGTCAGGGCTGAGGGAGGGGAACCAGTTGGGAAGACACGGCAAAATGTCCAGCTAATAGATAATGGTAACAAAGGAAAGGGTGGGCAGTGGAGAGGGAGATGAAGGGGACAGGAGGGATGTGAGAGATGGGGAACTTGGTGATAGGTGAGACACAGGGGATAAGGTACAGCAAGGTCTCCCATTTGCAGACAGAATGAATGGCTATGCTGCTCACTGAGATAAAGTAAACTGGGAAAAGAACTAGATAATGGGAAATAAAAAGTAAGTTCTATTTTGAACATGGTGAACTGGAGATACCTTTGAGATAGCCAAGAGGAAATGCCAGGGAAGCAGTTCTGCCTGTGGGTCTGGATCGTAGAACAGCACGTCTCAAAACTGAATGTGCCCACAATTCATCAGGGCATCATATTATGTACAATCCAGGCTCTGATTCAGTGGGTCTGGGGTGGGGTCCAAGATTCTGCCTTTTTAACATGTTCACAGGTGATGCCAGCACTGCTGACCTACAGATTACACTTTAAGTAGCTAGGGTGTGAAGGACAAGTCTGACTGAAGCCACAATTTCGAGAAACTAATCAAAGGCCTGGGTTTGGGTGGAAGTACAGAGTGACAATGAATGAAGGTCTACAACTGGGCCTTAAGTAACTTCTATTGGCTGGATACACCTGCCAAGAAAGCACAAAAGAGAGAGAGAGAGAGAGGAGGAAAACCAGAATATTGCACAAGGGAAGCCAAGGCAGGAGAGCATGTTAAGAAAGAGGGAACAAGCCCACTGTGGTATACAATGGAGCCAGAAAGTAGGTTGGAGTGGGCGTCATGGGGCAAAACCATTTTCATAATGCTAAGACATCATTTACCCAAAGAACACTAAGACGTTTTGGACATTTTCACTGTGTAGATATTTGTACCAATGGTGCAAAGGACACATTGGGTAAAACCGCCGGAGTGTAAGCATCAATCAAGGCAGTGGTACCCAACTGTAATAGCGGTCAGGTGTTCTGCGTCTGTCACACCCGTGGTGGTTAAAACAATAATCCCAATCTCCAATAAGAATGTTTTGATCCATTGCATCTTGACTGTCGTGTGCACCTTGTGTGCGTATTCGGAGTCATGGAATGGGAGTCACACGTAGCGCTCTGCTGCAGGCTGGAGAGGGACGGTCGTCTCCGGGAAAACACTCACGTGCTTGTTCGACCTGCTGGAAGAACCACCTGCACTTTTCTTATGGGACACCGGTTTTATTTCAAATGAGTGACTGACAAATTACGGCTCTTCGGGTGCGGGTGTATGGCAGACGTTTTTCTCAAAAATGAACAAAGGCCTGTCACTTTAAGAAAAACAACAGTACATGTGGCCAATGATAACCTATGAGCTCTTAAGTGAGAATAAGAATTAGGGCATTTGGGGAATGTCTCCATTTTCTAATACAGAAAATATCAATAGATGTAACCCACAAAAACAAAAGTTCGTGGGGGCCCTCCATCATTTTTAAGAAGTAAAATGAAACGCCGGGGCACTGCCTTCTTATGCCATCACATTCCTGTTAGTGGGGGGGCTCCCGCGGGGGCAGAGACTGAGTTCGTTCATCTTGGAAGGCCCAGTGCAAGCAGGATGCCCATGCACGGTGAACTCTCAGCCGATACTTGGCAAACTAAAATGAGTGTGTCACTGTGGAAAATACGACCAGTGAAGGTGAAACTAAAGAGAGAAAAAGTGACTTGGAGAATTTGAACTCAAGTTTGACAGAAACTTCAAAAGCTTTATCATGTTTACAACATTTAACAGTAACTTTATGTGTAGGAAGTTTCCCTAAGGAAATCATTATTCTAAAAATATGCATAAAGATGTAGCTTTGAGAACCATGTAACTCAAACTGAGAAAAATGTATGGATCCACTTTAAAAGAAAACTTCTTACAGACCACTCCCCCAATATTAACTTCAATATTTTTACTATGTTACTTAAACGTGTGAAATATGAAATTACAGAGTAACTCTTTATGATCATAGTTCTTAGAGAACTATACAATCCAAACACACTAAAAACAAATCTACAAATTAGATGCAATATTTACAAACAAATAAAATTCAAATCAACAGCATTAATTGAGGGTGACTGATGATACTCATTTGAGCCTTGATTACTGCTTGCTACGTGAATACGGTATGAACTTGGGGCGTTTCTGAGTTTGACGTACCTATACTTTTGCGTTGTGGTGATAATTCTGCCACCACTTTTCTCTACTTGAACTAGCATTTGTCTTGCACACTGGGAAGTCTTTTGGTTTCATTTGGTGGAACCAAGTATGACATCATTTACTTACTGAGTCAACCTTTGCCATTTCTCATCAGCCCCCAACAATGAAAGTGACAGGTGACAGCTGTGAATGCAGATGCAAACTCAGGCGCTGAAATGGTCACAAGGTGATTATTTGGAATGGATGAACTAGACTATGCTTTCATGAAAATACATTTAAAAATTCTCTTAGAGAACTCTCACATGGTGAAGAATAAAATAATTATTATTATTACTGAAAAACTATCAATACTATAGAGTATTATGGGATCATGGCAAATATGAGAAAAAAATACTTCATTAAAATGTTCATAATACACTGCTTAAAAATGCAGGGTTGCAATATTCTATCTATCTATCTATCATCTATCTATTATCTATCTATTACCTACCTAGTGAGATTTCAGCTAGAAGAGACTGGAAGCATAGACAACAAAATGTTAAAACTGATATGGTATTATAAGTGATTTATATTTTCTTCTGTGTGTGTCTCAATATTTTACCAATTTTCTACAATGAATATATATTTGCATTATAATAAAAGAAAGTCATTATTTTTAAAAAAGAATTCTTACACAAAGCAGCTGAAACACAGCTACTAGACTTACAGGCTTAGAGACAGGTCATATGCAATAAGACAACTTCTAAGTTCTTGTTAATTGACGTACACCCATAAAAAACAGTGACAAGTGCTTGATGAAATGCATTCTTGCTGCTGAGGTGACCTACAATGGACATGTTCCTGACAACTGGGACAGTATTATTATCTTTCCATCTCTAAGGAGCTAGGTCTGCAATCTCCCTGGGAACGATGCAATGTACCATGAGACATGAATCTTTGAATCTGTTGTTTTTTTGTTTTTTTTTTGGAGAAGGCACAAATTTTACATAAGTGTAATACTGTCTACTCACACAGTCACCGTTCACCATTTAATTATATAGTTAATGCCATGGATTACAATAGCAAATGCACAAAGATGTAATTATCGGATAAGTACCTGGTAATTTCTATTCTCTAAAGTGAAGACGGAATGTTAATTAGCTTTAAGCGTATTACAGTAGGTGTAATTATCAGGTAATCTTTGGGAATGTGTACGTTTTGGATCGGCATTTATTAAGGAAATCCCATGGAGTTACTGAGGAATGTCATAAAAAGCTGCAGACCTTTGTGCATTGATAAAAGAAAGAATTAGAGAAGTTAATTCCACTGTCACCTCATTGGTATTACTATATTCCCATCGCTCCCTTGTAATTCTGTCCCTCTAAATGCTCAATTATTCAAAATTCCCAGCTACTTAGGAAATGTGAAAAAGCGGTACATGCGATGCATATCTAAGTACAAATGCCCGAAGAAGCCAAGTCCATCAAATAGAACCTCTCTTCAGCAGTTTTGCATTTAAATATGAAACCATAATGAACGTCCAGGTGGCAAATTTTTTTGCTCCAGCAGCCGCAGCACGGACTCAGGAATTCAAAAGCAGAAGCCCAACCCATTAGCAGTTCCCCATAATATTATCTCTGTAACGTGCAATTTGTTCTCGGCGCTAATTAGATATTTAGAGAGAGACGTAATTAGAAAGAAGCAGCTTAATGCTTTTTGTTGTTGTTTGCTGAGAAGCTCCTGACAGCCAGGACCCACTCTGGAGTGAAGGGACTCCGATCCCGAGTGTGCAGTTGCCGGCTATGTCAAGGTCCTCGTGGTGAAATAAAACCACCCTAGATCCAAGCCTTTCTGAGGTCAGCTCATGCACCGCATCTCCCATCCCTGAGAACAGGCCAGGGTGCTCTTCGTAAGCGCTTCGTAAGCACGGAGTACCAAAAGAAATACTGGGCCAGGCATAAAGAGAAATGGGGTGAAATACCGTTTCAAGTCCTTGTGGGACCAGCGAGGGCTAAAGTGGCCACGTGCAGGTAAGCTCCAGATGGGGACTGCTGTTGTCACAGCGGGGTCCCTTTTGTCCTCAGCTCCAGTCTGCTGCAGCTGGGGCTTCTATCTAAATGCACTGCTTTCCCTGGAATTTAATGACTGCACCAAGCCTCAGGTTCCTTCGTAGGAGCAGAGTGGGTATTACGCTGTTGAAGATGTAATTTTCTGCAGCCCCCTCACACGCCCCACCACGGGCCGAGAGGGGAGCACAGAAAGGCGGCACCTGCATCTGAGGGGGCTGGGCCACTTCGAGCAGGTCAGGGACTGCTACTCGGCCTGCAGCCCGGCTTCACCACAACGATCGCCCCGAGTCACAGTTCTCTCTCCAACGAAACTCTAGAAGGTTTCCTCTGCGCTCTCCTCGCCAAAGGCAGTGACGACACTGGCTCCTACCACCACTGACCAGGTGTCATGAAACTAAACTTCATATAAATGGAACCACACAGTACGTGCTCTTGTGGCCTGGTTTCTTTTGTTCAACCTCAGGCAAGATGCATCAATGTAGTTGCATGTCATCATAGTTTGTTTATTCTACTGCTGTACGCGACTCCTGTGTATGAGGACACTATATGTATCCATTCTACTTTCTGTTGATGGCTCTTTGGCTTGTTTCTACCTTTTAGCTATCATAATTATGCTGATATGAATATGTGTATGTACGTGTGTATCGATTTCTATTGGGTTTATACCTAGAGAAATAATTGTCTGCTGACTCCTAACAGCTGAAAGTCACGTGCTCATATGCACAAGAGGTTTGGTTTTCTGACAGAACAAAAGTAAGTTTTGTTGAGGAAGGGGGTGTGGTCAGGAAAGAAATGGCCTATTTCCCCACTGGGGCTTGTGGGCTGGATGTGTGCTCCCTGCCGGAGGGGTGCTCACAGGTTTCAATGGCTATGAAGTGGGGTGCCCAGCAGCAGAGGGCGCATTCCCACCATCCTGTGCAAAGCGGAGCCCAGGTCTGTGCCTTTGAGAATAAGAGCTTGGGATTACCAAGAGGCTGCAGCCTTGGACAGCCCCGGGCATCTGTCCCCCTGATAGGCCACTGTAGTGACAGGCATCTAGCAGCTTTATGGACAGGGGACAAAGACAAGGAACAGCTGGAGCCCAAGTCACATGGTAACCGTGCTTCAAGGCTTTGGGGACTTGCAGAAATAACTTGCAGCCGGTTGGAAGGCAGGAAGCAGCACAAAGCCTCCCTCACCTGCATGCCGTCACCTGGTGGGGTGTCTGCAGACATCTGGCCAATTATCCAAGCAGCCAGAACCCGAAGTGGCTAATTCGGTACCAGCATGATGAGCAAACACCCGAGAGCCCGTGGGAAGTGGAAGCCATTCCTTCCCGCACGCTGCTTCTCGCTCTGCCACTCTGACCCCCTTTCCCTCCAGAACTGTCTCTCTGCCAAGGAGGAGTCTGAAGGCTTCACAGAGGAGGGGACGATGACATGTGACCCTGGTGAGTGAGGGTATTTTTCCAGGAGACAAAACGCCTTGCAGGCTAAAGGGATGCCATGGGATAAGGCATGGAAGTGTGAAAATCCAGGGTGTCTACGGGAAACCATCAGGAGTTCAGTACGACCAAAAGGTAGAAAGTGCGTGTCAGAGCCCACGTGGTGCTCTTAAGGCCACTTATTTAGGCCGCTGAGTGGAAATCATCCCAGCAGCCCTGGATGGGGTGAACCTGACCGCTAGTTTGCCCCGCGCACGCACCACACGCCGCTTGTCCGGGCCGCCTGCAGGCGTGACAGCGTATGTTCTTGTTCGCTCAGCTTTTGGTTTTGGTGATAGTCACCGCCTTTTGTGACTCAGCTTCCCCAGGCCTGAATCCCTCCCCCAGCGACAACATCTGCCTGTGACTGCTGAGTGCCGAGTCTGCCGCATCGTCCAGCTACCACCTGTGCCCAGGACCTCGGTGCTGCTGGTCTGAGTCTGGCTGTGCTGGAGATGAGGCCTGAGAGTTATTAATAGAAAATGAGGCTGGGAAAGTAGGTGAGGGCTGCCATACTGAGGAGCTGGAATTTTACTTGGTCAGGAAGGGCCAGCCCTCAAAGATCTGCAAGTGACAGGACTGGCTAACCGTGTTTGAGGGTGCTGCCTCCAGCCCCGGTGTGGAAGATGGGCAGGTGGAGAGGTGAGAAAGGGAGGGAAGCCACTTACAAGTCCCAGAACAACTGATGAGCACCGTGGCGTGCAGGTGACAAAGCACACGAAAGTTGGCTTCAGATGGACCCGGAAGGGAGCACTCGTTTGTGGCCAAAATACTCAAATTGTCTAAGCATCAGAGTCCACGTTTACAAAATGGACAGAACGGATGAGAACAGCCTACAATGAGCCAAACGCAGGAAGTAGCTGGTTTTTTGAACTACAGACACGGTCTGTGAGGAATCAGAGGTGGGATCAGCAATGCAGAGGCTGAGGGAGGAGTCAGTGAAGATTTCATATGTGGGGTAGGCCCCCGCGAGAGAGAGCACGGGGAGGGAGAGAGCTGTGGGAGGGAGGGAGCTGTGGGAGGGAGGGAGCTGTGGGAGGGAGGGAGCTGTGGGAGGGAGGGAGCTGTGGGAGGGAGGGAGCTGTGGGAGGGAGCCGTGGCGTCAGTCACGGCCCGGTGCGTCTGCAGTGCCGGCACGTTCCATCCAGGCAGAGCACGCCTCCGGGGTGCTGCAAATGGCTGTGCGAGCCCGTCTCTGTGCAAGGACGCGGGGAGAAGGGGTGACACTCCGGGTGCCAATCCCTGATCCCCTGGGGCGGAACTGCGCCTGCTCGAACGAGCCAGTGGGGGCCCTGACAACACAATACCCCCACCTGCAACGGCGAGGTGAGCAGGGGAGGAGGGAGACCCCAGCTTCGTCAGCCTGGCGTCGCCCTATGCACAAAACTGAGAAAGCCCATGGTAGAGGGAGCCCGCAGCCCCTGCGAAGACGAGTCGGGCCGAGGACACAGGTGCCAGTGCAGCTCCACAAACACACGGGAGGCGACGGCCCGCCATCTGAGTCAAGTTCACTCGAGGGGGTTAGGCCTTCGGAGACTCCGAGACCATCGGAGTGGGACGGGGTCTCACAGCCACCCATCGAAAGCTTGTTCCTTTCAGTTTCTCAAGGGGAAATAAAAACCCATGTTGGGGTTGCCTGCTCCCCCGTCCTCTTCTAAGAAGTCCTTTCCCCCTCCCTCCAACCGGACATGGTAAATCTGGGCGGCATGCGGCCCAGGATGGCCTTGAATGCAGTGGCCCAACCCAAATTCGTGAACTTTCTTAAAACAGTATGAGATTTTTTTTTTTTTTTTTTTTTTAGCTCATCAGCTATCGTTAGTGTGAGTGTATTTTAGCTGTGGCCCAACACAGTTCTTCCAATGTGGCCCAGGGAAGCCGGGTTGGATATCCCTGTTACATATTTAAGAGCCCAAAGGGCTTACCTGAAAGGGTCAAGATGAAAACTCAGTACCGATTGGGCCATTGACAAGGACACAGCTGGCCTAGGTGTTTTACAACACCAGTCATGTTCTTCTAGGCCCTTCCAGTTGCACTCTCTTGCTAATTATCACAGGTCTTCTCTAGCCAGAGCCTGAGATCCCCCCACTTTTCTCCCAAGTCCACCCTTCCCCAGAACCGGGCTCAGACCCCTGGGTCCTTCGGAAGGACACGCTTGTTAGCCTGGGCTGCCGTCATCTGCCGATCTCGGTAAAGCACCCGACTTGAGGCCTTGAGCGAGATGACTTTATCCTGAAATACTCTGGGTTGTTGGTCCGGCATACGAGATGCTTCCTGAATGAGACAGTCTTTGCCTCTTTTCCAAACGCTTTTTGGCATCGTCTTTGCTATGTCAGCTTTTACCATCTGGTGCATTTTGATTTCTAGTTTCTGAACATTTTCCTGGCTCCCGAACCCAGCTTTTACTGCTCTGCTGTGACCCCAGGCTTCTCCGGGCTGTTCTTTCAACTAGTTCCCACCCGTCACCCACCGCCTCTTCCTGGCTCCCCGAGTCCCTGGGGCCCGTGAGTGAGTGAGTGAGTGCAGCCTCAGTTTCAGGTTGAAAATGATTTCTTTGAAGCCACTTGGGCCACAGTTTGGCTAGGATCTCTAGTGTTCCTTTCAAAGAAACTCATGGTGCTTACTATTTAATTATAATTTATCTACAATTTACTTCTGGAAGGATTTAAAGCAGCCAAGTGACTATGACTTTTATTTTCAGGTTTAATCGTCATAGTCAAGGTCTTCCCCAGTGAACCCGGTCCTCCCCTCCATTCCAAGTTCCTGGCAATGCCCTTTGCCCTACTTCACAGCCTCACTGAGTTCACACGCACATTGGACTGATGAAGAGATCTGCACCCCCCACCTACCCAGCCTGCAGGGGGCCCCTACCCCTGTGCTGAAAGCACCAAGCTGAGGGCCACACCGCCTGGGTTCAAATCCTGACTGTTACCTGTTAGCTGGTGGTCTTGGGCAAGGTGCTTTACCTTGGTTTCCCTGACTCCCAAAGTAACAAGTAGTTTAGCACAGGGCTTCTGCAGCATTTAAGTGAGGACATGAAAGCATGCCCATATGCCTTTCTAATAGTATGTGCATTGAATATGTAACATATAATGATACCCATTATAATTTTTTACTTATACGTTATATTCTGATGCCTAACACTGTACATTTTCATCTTTTTTTTTCCATTCCTACCATTGGAATCTTCTAATCCTTCCATCAAGAACTCATTTTGAAGAGTTAGGAGGTAATTTTCTTTACAGGTATATATACGCGTGGTGCGCTGGGCCAAGAAGCTACCTGCAGTACTCACGTCTACAAGTATCAGGGGCACGTGTATTAAGGGGACGGGCTCTCGCCAAACACACACATTACACAGCGGAAAGCAGAGACTCTTGAAACTATAAGGCCGTGATACAAGGTCAAGTGGGACCTTTTTGCTCTCAGTGTGAATGAAGCACATCTCCAGAGCCCTCTACGACAGGGAAAGAGTGAAAGAAAACTGCTTGCAGGGTATATGCCCTCCGGCCCAGGTTAACCTACCCCGACTGGAGACACAGTGACACTCTGCTAGTTTAGACCCCTTTCGCAGGTTCAAAGCATTTGGTTCAGATTTGTGTGTGTGTGTGTGTGAGAGAGAGAGAGAGAGAAAGAGAGAGAGTGTGTGTGCGTGCACGCCTGTAGGTACACTGAGGCTTCTTATAAGTTATCCACATGTATTTCTTTCTCAAAGTACAGCTTCTTGTAGTTACCTACGTCCTGGGAGAAGTACCTTCCTAGCGGCATTCTCTTCTGCCTAACCTACAGTATAAATAGATCGTGTCTCTCACTGCAGACGGCAAATTGTGGAGCATGAGATAGGTTGGAAAGAAGTCCTGTGTCTTTGGTGTGTGGCCAGCCTCTGGCCAGCAATATCTGAAATAGCTTTATTCAGGATGGTGTCCTGTGAAGCAGGGGTTCCGCCATTGCTCTGCGCACCAGGCCACACGTTAAGTGGTTCTTAAACCTGAGGTTTGCCAGGAGGGCAGAGAGGGGAGGGAACGGCAGGCTGCACGCCCTGGGCCACGTCTACCAGAGCTGCTCCACTTCTACCTTTGGCGTTCCTCCAAAGGCTTCATTTGCAGAAGGGACACTATGGTACCGTGTGATTCCTCTGTGACTCCCAGACCAGACCAGAAATGTCCATGAGGGTGCAGTCCGTGTTTACTTTTCTCAGTGCTGTTTCCCCAGCGCCTGGCACAGTGCTCAGGGTTTTGCCTGTGCTCAGTAAACATTTTTGAATAAATGTGTAACATAGTGAGATCTACTGGTTAAGGAAAAAATGCTGCCAAGTCCGTAGAAGGATTAAACCAGCAGACAGCATTTCTATAGCTATCTGGTTGGCTGAAATGGTTGAAGTTAACTGTATAGATACAGTTTACTGCTTATATTTACTAGGATTTAAATATTACCAAGCAATGCTTTTGTTCCAGAGTCCAAATAAAATAGTCTCATGCAGGTATTAACAGAGGGGAAATATTTGAATACCAGTGCAGCATGGCAACCAGTTGTTACCAACCTATTTCTGACCCCCCCTACACACACACACACACACACACACACACACACACACATACACCACATACACACACACACAGGTAGGGACTATCTGGATTGGACCTACCTGTGCTCCCATATTCTGGAGAAAGAGGTAAAGGGAGGAGGTTTCAGTAGTTCCTGAAGGACATTATTGATCTGAGCACATCTACAGTCTTCCCACTATGATTTCCCCTCGGGTCTGACCAAACTCGGGGGCAGCTAAGTCTACAAAGGCAGCTTCATTTCCAGCCTCATTGGCTACAGATCTTTTTTGCAGTCTACATTCTGAATGGGAGTCATCTCTCTATTCACATTAATAGCAAATAAAAAGACTACCCGTCAGCCTAAAGTGAAGCACAATGCAAGTAGCATTCTAGCTTCAATCAGACAGATGCCTTCTTCTCCATTTTGTCCTCACGCTTCTGAGAAAGCCGGAAAACTGTGCCGTGGTAATAGCAGCTCAGAGCAGCCCTATTACAAGACACCAGTTACTCATTTGAGTTTGCAATTGCTTATAATGCACAAAAGTTGCATGGGTCTTGGCTTAGCTCCATACGGCAGAAAATTTACTGTGCTGTGCTTCTAATTGTCTCCTATGCCTTTTAAAGGGAAAATCATTCCAGATAAATTGTTTAGCTGAAATGCTAGAAATGTTTTAAACAGAAAAAAATGTTTCCTTTCCCGGAACTGTTAGAACAGTTCTTTAATTAAAACACGGTAGGCTTATAGCTAAGAGAATATTCTGAGAGCAAGAGGTTAGAATTTAGTTTACCAACCACTTAAAAACACAAAAGACCAAAAACTGCTTTAAAATGATCATTTAATATGTACTATCTTGGCAATTTATTAATTATGCTCATCACTGTCAAATCTCTGATTATATAGTGATCATTCATTCATCAAATCTTAATTGAGCACACCCTGAATTCTGCATCTGAGTATATTTAATATTAATCCCAGCATCCTCCCCTGATCTACAGATTTCACCTCAGAAAGCCTCAAAGGTGTGAAACACAATCACAGCTGGAGAAAAGGAGGGAAGAGACTCAAATTTCTGAGCAGCAAAGTAAATGCTGGTTACAAAGTCCATGCATTTTACAAGGTATGTAGATGTTTTCATGTTCTTACCCAAATAAGTCTAAACTAAATAGAACAGCGGAAGAATTGGCGACCTGTGCGGGAAGAGCATGTAGATTCTGTCAGGCACTGAATGTAGCACGTGATACACAGGAGCTCGTTGGAGCCCTTCACTAGTCCTAAGCTGGTCTTATCCCCATTCTACAAAACGAAAACCTGAAGCTGAAAACAAAGGCTGGGGCGTCTTCCCGGGATGAGACGCGTAGGAAGGGTCCTGCAAACATCAGCCTGCAAACACGACCTCCCGACCGCTGAGCACCCGCCTTCGCCATTCAGCTTGTGCCCGGAGGGCCCGGCTACCGAGAGGGACTCACAGGCAGGGGCTCATCAACTCGCGCTGGCACCTGAGACCGTTTTCACCTCGTGTCCAAGATTTTCAGTATTTGCTTTCCGGCTTTGCCTTGCAATGTCCCTGCGACTCAAGGTTGTCTTAATGGTTGGTTGTACCGTAAAGGGCCCGCCCTGCACATCCCCGGCCTCGCTGGGGCCCTGCGAGCTCTTTCCTCCGGTCTTTGCCTGATCCTGCCCATCGTTCCGAGTTTCCCCTGCGACACCTTCTACTGAGGGAAGTCACCTCGGCCTGTCAACCCTGAACGAGGAAGCGTCTCCCACGGCACCCTGCGCTCCCCTTCAGTTACCACGTCCGTAAGTAGGGGCGCACTGGTGTGATCACTGCTTTGACGCCCGCCTCCCACTCCAGACAGTGAGCTCCAGAAGGGCAGGCACCCTGCCCCGTTGTCTGTCCTGAGCCAACTCCTGCTAAGCACTCAGAGCGCGTAAATAAACGAAACAAGCCCCTGTGCAAAGCCCTTGTCACGACCGTTGCTCAATACACGTTAACAGCATTATTTCATAAATGAATGAACTCTACTTCGATCTTTAGATCGCTGCCCTCATTCCACGTTCCTTTTCATCTCGGGGAGTGATAGCTGGGTTTAGAGAGATTTCTCTTAGAGTCCCTTTCTGGACTATTCTTAGAAAAACTGACCCTCAACTTTTCCCTCAATTTGGACCTCAGGATAACCTAACCTCAAAGTGCTAGCTGACTGGCAAGGCCCTCTCCCTCCCCAAACTGGATAATGACAGTAAGTTGCAATTGTCTGAATGTTTTATTTATATAGATTACCTAATTTTTTATGGTGCCTTTCTTACTAAGATCTTTAGGGTAATTTCAACAGCTCGTTAACTTTATTCAACTGGAAAAGAGTTCTCAAATCAACCTATGTTAAGAACTTTGCTATTAACATAAAAATCTCTTTAATGAGCTCACTGGTAGAGATATATAATGCTGAGATACACAAAAGATAAATGATTTATTAGTCAATTTAATTCAATTTTGTCAGCTAGGCCTATCAATTCCTACTTTGTAATAACTTTCAAATCCATCAGATACTTTCCTTTCCTTCCATTATCTGAACGGACCCTTACCTGCTTGGATCACTATAATGTTTTTCCTGACTGGTCTTCCACTTCCAGTCTTAATCTTTTACAATTGATTAAGCTTTTATAACTTTTCTTGTAGAATGCAGCCAAGTTAATTTCCTTAAACTGCTGCTTTTGTAGGTCAGTCCCTGCTCAACAACCATAATGGTTTCCCAAATTCCCACCAGATCAAATTCAAATGCATCTTGGAAGTGAGGGCCGGCCCACTATCTTCTATCTGTCTTAGCAACTTCCTACTTGCAAATCACTCTAATTTCTGCCTCGTCATTGTTCTCGAGTCCTCCCACTCACCTTGACCTTCTTCTTCTATACTGTCTGCCCCAGTCCTGCTCATCACTTGACAATCTCAAATTCTGCTGACTCCGTTTAACGTTTAATGTATTGGTCTGCTGGGGTTCTGTAACAGAACATTACGGACTGAGGGGCTTGAATAAGAGAAAACAGTTCTGGAGACTGGAAGTCCAAGATCAAAGCATCAGCAGGGCTGGTTTCTCCCAAGGCCCCTCTCCTTGGCTTGCAGATGGCTGCCCTCTCTCTGTGTCCTCGGCCTCTTCTCTGTGTGCACACACTCCTAGTATCTCTTCCTCTTCCTGTAAGGGCGCCATTCCTACAGAATTAGGACCCGACCCGATGACATCATGTAACAGTAACGACCCCTTTAAAGGCCCCGTCTCCAAACGCAGTCGCCTTGGGGATTAGGACTGCAAGATATGAATGTGAGGAAACACAATTCAGTCCATAACACTTAATGAGTGTTTTTTTTCTCTCTCGTTTATATCTTTTATAGAAAGAGAATTTTATTTCTTGTCTGCCTGAGGAGATTACAGTATCCAGAAAAGTAAGTACCTAAATTTTCTTTTCTAGTCCTAAGGTTTATGCATAATTAGCATACTTTCTTTTTTCAGCAGTGCCTAGCACTGGAGAACTGGACTCTCAAGAAACCTGCAAAGGTAAACACCATCTCCACTGCCCCAGTCAGTAATGGGACGCAACCTAAAATAAGGGAGGGGCCTGGTTACCAGTAGGTTATGCTACGTGCTTCCATTAGTACTCGTCAGTGTGAGAATGGACATCTCCATGGAGAGGAGGGGCCATCAGAGGTCACCTTCACGCTGGAAGAGCTCAGCCCAGCAAGTGGAAGGCACCTCTGGCCTTGGACTCTGAATTCTAAGGAAGCCATCGGGTCAAGCCCAGAGGTGAAGGAGGATATCACATCATTGACAGAAAGAAAAGGCAACAAACCTCCAGCAGGAAGGAGGGGATCGCGGTGGGACGAGCCCTGGACATGACAGTGCTGTCTCATTTTGGTTTTCCCACAGCCATTGCTCCCAGCAAATCCCACAACATCTTCAGACCCTCGGCTTTAGCTCTCCCAGCAGTCGTCTGTATCTGGGGGTCACACCGTTGACTGACCAGTCAATGAATTACCGAAAACCTTCTTACAGAATTCTCAATGCCATTTTTTCCTACCTGAACACTAAAATGATTAAGTAAAATGTTGTGAAACAGTCTGTATGTGTTATGAAACCGGCTGTGAATGAATGAATGGAAAGTTGGCAGTATATTTTTCTCTGCCATTCTGATGGAAAGTCTAAATGTTTACCTACTAGATATCCACAGAGGAGATCCCAGACGAAACTTGGGAGCAATAAAGTGTCTTCTCCTCTGGCTCAAAGGGCCTTCCTTCCTCCCTTTTCCCAACCAAAAATTACCTTAAGGCATAGAATTTCAGAGTTGGACAAGTCAGGGAGGTATTTTATAGGTGGGCTAGGGTGGTCAAGAGAGAAAGGTCACAGCGCTTAAGAGTCATAAAGTATACAACTTCTCACAATGAACAAGGACTTCTCCTGTCCTACTTCAGGTCGCCTTTTAGATGCACTTCCTGGGTAGGAAGTCCCCCCAGGAGACGCTTCCACCTCGTATCTGCTCCTCTGAGGGCTACATCACGGTTGCTGGTCATCCAGGCCTCGGCAATAGCTTTCTCTCGTAGTGCCATAACCAGTGACTTACAAAACCAGATTCTCGGCTGACAGCACAGACAGAGCTGCACGAAGGTCATGGACAAGCAAACAGGTAGACAAAGGAGTGTCTCTGTGAAACTAACCACATCTGGCACGTAGGTCTCAACTGATTACGCTCATCGTTGTACTGCGAGTGTGTCCCATCTCTGGGTACTTACGTTACAGTGAGAAAAACAATGAAAGGACACTGAGAAATGTGATCGGAAGGATCTCCTTAAATGGCCAATAAATAGCATGCCCAGCCAGATTTTAAGGCAGCGCAACTATGCTGTAATCCTTGACGATTTCCAGAAAATCCAGGCTTCCCAGCATTCTGGCCCAATTTACATAAATAAATCAAGGAAACATTTTACTCATGGAGTTCTCATTATTTCTCTGACAAATGCTAGAAAAACTGGCAAACTGACGCATCTGCCTGATTTACACTTGCTCTTTTTGTGGAGCTCCTGCAGTCAGGATATAAGAGTATCTCCAGGAAACTGAAAATATTCACTTTATTTCAATTAGTTTTCTGTACATAGTCCACTGCCTCTTCAGCCAGCTCAGAAAGCATGACTTTTAGTATTGCTTTTAAGCTGCTTGACTTATGAGATAAGCACTGAACTCCCACCTAGCCCTTCCCGAGGAAGATTGGGTCCTTTGTGTCTTATCAGTTTACCTGCTGGTATTTATTTAACACTATTCGTGATGAGCTCTTGCTTCTTTCCGTCTATTTGAATTTTGACTTGATAAATTTCTCCTTATCTTCTGATTATAACACAATTCTACCTTAGTGACCTAGAGTCAAAATTTTTTGCGAGTTAGGCTAGTCTAAATCCAAATCTCAGAACTGAACAGTGCCCACTTTTGGATAAGACTTTTCAGCTGGCACAGTCCCTATTAGGCTTTTGAACTTTTAACAAGAGAAAGCATTGACATCTTTCTGTCAACATTTTCCTGAACCACAAATTGCTCATGCATTAGAAATTCTCTGGAAATGACATAAAAAGGCTATGAAGCAAATGTATTCTTGTAGTGCAGGTCTGTAAGTCAGGGTAATTTCGGAATACACCACATAAGCTGAAAAGATGGCAGATGCAAGAATTGGATTTAACCATACATGATAACCCAATTTTCTCCACAGTGCTGTAACTCAATAAGTCTTTAATGGCTTCTTAGATAAACAGATGGATGTCATCAGAAGGCACAGGAAGATAAATCTGATTGGTGTCTGAATAATTTGCACTGCTTTATCCCCAAAACCAGTAGCAAGAGAGAAATGGGAGAACCCACCCTTAAGCCTCAGCATGGGAGTTTAAATTATTTGATTAGAAGCAGTTGGATTTCCCCAGCGGCACAATACTGAAAACAACCAGAATGGCAACACCCAGGAAGTGCAATATATCTTTTTAATTAGGGCTCTCCTTTTTAAGATTCATATTGCTTAGTTTAGCTGTGTTTATTCTTAGTTAGTTGACTTAGTTTATTTTCATACAGATTTCCCAATATTCAATTAAAGCTCTCTGGAAGATTATGACTTTCAATTATCCATGATGGCCCAGGGTTTATAGACTCTCAAGTCCATGGCCCGATTTCTGCTGGTCAAGCAGTTCCTGGTTCTGTGAACAGTTCTTTACTTGAATGCTTTGTCATTTAGCTCACTTGTTTACCAGGATTATTTGGTGGAATTAGATTTCAAAGGTTTCATTGTTGGAAGTCAGATATGAGGGCTGTCCGAAAAAAGTCCAGCGATCAGTGCCTCTATTTTTCGTATTACGTGGCTGGATACTTTCTGGACAGCCCTCATATATGAAGAATCCGATCAAGCTTTTCCAGGACTAAAACTGTCAAATTCTAAACACACTGACAACCTCGGTGAAATTTGTCCAGACGAATCCAGCAAAAAGGGTATGGCTAAAAAAAAGGTCTGAAAGAAAATACACTTTTTGTTGTCATTGCCACTGACATATCCAGATTGTGAGGGTATGGAAAAGTTCTAGGCATTTTCGTTATTAATTTAGAAAATGCCTCAGCTTACACAGAATAGAGGGTTAGATGTTTTTAAATGTCTGATGAAAAGGTATATTTTTTTCTTTCATATTAGGGGGAAGAGTGTCAGATGGGATGGTAATGCTAATGGTTACTGTCTCTAGTATAAGATAGTGCTTTCAAATATTTCTGAGAGATGTAAAAGTTTACTAAGCATAGCTGTCATCAAAGCTTTTCAGGGACAGGACCAGAATAATTCTTGAGAGTCTAGCTGGATAAAAGTTTTATTTTTATCCACACAGTCCAAGCAACTGCTTTAAAGTATTTTTATTATCTAACGTTAGTTCATCTGTTGAAGTTAATTCTTAGCAACTTGAAATAATAAAAATTGGAGATTATTATAAAGCACTTACTATGGATGGGTCTGAGTATTAAGGAATAAATTCCTAGTACTTTACATGTATTAATCCATTTACTCTTCATGATAATTCTAAAGGAAAGAACTAACACACACACACACACACACACACACACACACACAAAGGCACAGATATATTAAGTAAGCTACCCAGGATCACACAGCTATTAAATGGCAGAGCCAGGAATGAAAATTCAGGCAGCCTGGCTCCAGAGTTGATGGCTCTTAACCATTTTAATGTTTTACTGCCTTTCATAAAAGCCTGACTGATGTATAAAGATATTCACAATATTATCAGTAATCAAGCAGAGATGGATTGGTGAAGCCCCACTGAACAGGGGGATAACAATCTCAGCTTTGAGATCTGGTTACCCAGTTATGCAGGCTGGGGAGCGCAGGGAATGCCCCACCAGGAGCAGTCCCAGATGAGCAGTGCTCACCTCACAAGCTTTTGGGATGTAGGTGGCGCATAAATAATAAAGTGCATACGATGGAAAGTACTAGATACCTATGATACACTTCAGTACCAGCTCCTTCACACGCTAAGGGTTGGCCCTGTCTTAGTTTCAGATGACTTCTACTCTGCCTTGCCTCTGCGGGCCCCTGGCTGAGGCTTCCGTCTGCTGAACACAGGGGCCTGTCACTGGTCGGTTGCAGTCAATCCCCTGATTGTGGAATCTGACAGTTTCTCTATGTTCCGTGGGCATTTTCGTTAGGGAGGGGATGTGGCTACAATTTACTACAGTGGTTCCATGACATTCAAAATGCCTCAGTTGGCAGAATATAAATTGGTAAAATTTTCCTGAAAAAGCAACTTAACAATATGTATTGGAAAACCTACAAAAAGCTTCCTATCTACCAGGTTCAGAACTAGTATATCCTAAAGAAGCAATTAGAGATGTGGACAAAAGTTTTAAGTGAGAACCTTTATCACAGCATTACTTACAACAAAACCCCTCCCCCCCAAAAAAAGAAGAGGAAGCAGCAGCAGCAGACTGAGAACAACATAAATAGCTAAGAGGAGACTAATTAAGAAGTTCATGATACACCCATACAATGCAATATTATACAGTCATTAAAATTATGTTTTGGAAGAATTTTTAATGACACAGAGAAATACTCATTATATAACATTCAGTGAAAAAGCAAAATACAGAACTTCATGTAAAAAAAATTATACCACTTACGTAAAAGAAAAAGAAAATCTAAGTATGTCTAAAGTCCTGAGAGGAAATCTATCTTCTGTTGGTTATCTCTGAGTTGTAAGATTTTGGTTTCTCTTTTCCAAATTTTCTACAGTGAAAAGACATTAACTTTATAATCAGAAAACCAAACAATGAAACATAAATAGCCATGAGCTGCAGGGAGAGAAACTGGCAGATGTGTGGGGTGCAGGTGGAGGTGGTGCAGGTGGAGGTGGTGCAGGTGGAGGTGGTGCAGGTGGAGGTGGTGCAGGTGGAGGTGGTGCAGGTGGTGGTGGTGGTGGTGATGGTGGTGGAGTGGGCAGCAGAACAGAAATGAGGCTGCCTTTTCCAGAAGAAACAGCTTAGTTCCCCCGTACCCGCCCCCACCTCCTCAGCCCTCCGCACCTGTGTGCGTGGGTGTGCGCAGGTCGCTCTTTCCCACTGAAGTTGGGGATTCCTAACTATGATCAATATAAGCACAGTCAAATCATTTCAATATATATTTGTATGCAAATCACTCTGAAGTCTGACTCTGTTTGTGTTCCCACCATGGGGTCCGATTGCTTCAGGCTAAAACTAAGCCGGAATGTCCTTTTATGCACATCTTCAAAGATTCGTGTGATGCATTCGAGGTTGTAGCACTCCTTGGCTCTTCCTCTTCCCTTCTTACTGAACACCAAGTCCCTATGTGCCTTCTGGCTACCATTTAGCGAGCTCATAATGAAGTAAGATGCGTGAAAACACCAGCTCAGTGGGTGCGCATTTCCCTCCTCCCTCTGCTTTCATGGGTCAAATCCTTGTTTTGGAAAGCACGTGACCCAGGAACCAAATGGGTAGGGTGTGGGCATTTGGGCAGTCAAAGAACTTCCCTGGCAGAAGGACCATTGTGAACAAAGGCCCAGAGCTGGGACCATCAGGCTCTGGAGAGAACCAGGCAGAGCTCTTTCCGCAGAAGGATCTGTGGGTGGTGAAGGCCTGAAGAAGGCGGCTTCCGGCCGCATCACAGAGGCTCCCACTGGCGTGAGGAGATGCCAAATCGCAAAGCTACCAACCAAGAGAGTCAAGATTTGTCACCGAGTATACTCAAGGGAATAGCCTGTGGGCTTTGTAAACAATTCAAAAGTGAAGGCAGAACTTATTCTGAGCAGTGTCAGTATGGTAGGAAACTAATTGGGCTGGGAGTTAGGAGACCTGGGCTCAAGTGCTGGTTCTGCCAATATTAGACTGTGTGACCTTGGGCAAACCGTATGCCTTCTATAGGGCTTCTGTGTCTGTATGTGTAAAACCAGAGGGACATAATAGATGAGTCCATTCATTCATTCATTCATTCATTTGGCTGTTTTAAAGGCCTGCTGTGCCAGGTAGTGTGGTAGACACAGAGGACACTGTGATAAAGATGGTCCTTGCTTGTATGGAGCACACAGTCTAGTGAGGGAGGTGGACGGAGAAATAACTTGTAGTGTAGTAAGTGAGGGGAAATGAGAGTTCACCTAATCGCCCCCATTAAAAGACACAGAGGTCAGCAGTGACCTCGGCAGAGAGATTTAATAGACAAAGTGACTGCTCAAGTCAGATTACAGCAGGCTCGGGAGCAAAGGCAGATAGATGGTGATAAGACACCGTCTACGAAGCCTGGCTGGGAAGAAGCAGAAGGAAGGGGCAGGAGCTGAAGTGAGTTCGAGTCCACCAGTCCTCTCCATTTCTAAAATACTGAGGTTCAAGTCACTCAAATAATTGCATTTGACCTCCCAAAGTAACAACAGCCTCGAAGAGGGCAGCAACTAATTCAATGGATAAGCTCTGGTATGTCTGTATAAAAATTGGTCTCACAGTAGTCACATTTTGAATACGAAAAGGAGATGAAGACCTGGACATTTTGATGGTGAGAACCTGTGCAGTCTCAGTCCGTGGGTATGTTTAAAAATAAGAGATGGAGGCTGAGCGAGATGAATTCCAGTTGTCTGATCCTGTTATGCTAATGATCCTGAGAATGGAAGCGAGGAAAGGGACAGATCAGGGAGAAAAAGGCAACCCCAGAGCCCTGAGCGGCCGCAGCTTCCAGGAAGCAGGCTTTGACCTTGTGTGGGACCATTCTTTTGCTACTAAGGATGGTGTAAATAAATGGATGCTTCCTCTAACTGCAAGACATCAGAGAGACGCTCATGCCTCAGCAGTGAGTTGCTTGAATCTCCTAGATGTGTATTCAAGATGACATTGAAGCCAACAAATGACAAGAGGGAATCTGTTGTTCCAAGAAAATGTTAACAGTGGAATTTAGTTTTATAAAACAGCTAACATTTGCAACTAGAATTCCTGGTAATCCTTGCATTACCAGTTTAAAACTATAAAACTATAAAAGGCAAACATGTTTTTATTTTAAAAGGATTTTTTTTTTAACTGTGTGATAATTTAGGGATTTCAGAAAGGCAGCTGCATTCATCTTTGTGGTCAGAATGCCAAGCTACTGTAGTAAAAGGTTTGGATTTACTTTTTTCATTAGCATTGCATCGATTGGGCCAATTAGGCCGAATAAGCCTGAAATTCCCAGGATTTCCTAAAACTGACATCTGTGCCTTTCTTAAGCTGCTGGTGACACACATGATGTAAATTTACCAATTACAGGATACGGGGGTGGATGTGCTTCAGCAACCCAGAAGCCTTGGGTTGGAATCTGCCGTGCTCTGGGACAAAAGATAAGATAAGGTTTCACCTCGGAATCACTCTTTAAAACCCCTTCTTTCTTCTTGTTTTGTTTTGTTTTTTCTAAGTCATAAAATAGAGCAAATTAAATGTAAGCTTAATATATTTCATGTGAGTGCCTTTTTTCCTTCTTCGTTTTCTATGCTATATGAGTATTTAATACATCCCTGCCAGAGAAACTTTAGGTACAGAGATTAAAAACATACACTTTAGAGTCAGAAAAAACCTGGATTGAAATTCTGATTCTTTCAGTTATTAGCTCTATAAACTACTGGAACGTTTTCAAACCTCAGTTTTCCTAACTTGTAAAATACAAATAGTAGCATCTAACTTACAGGACTACTATGAGATTAAATAAGAAAATGTAAGAAATATAAAAAATTATAGCAACTGACTCAGAGTAAATATCCAATGAATGGCAGGGTTTTTTGTTTGTGTTTGGTGTGTGTGTGTGTGTGTGTGTGTGTGTGTGTGTGTGTCTGCTAATTTAGGACATGTACATAGCCCACTGAATATATTTTCTGAATTGAGACAAATCCGTAATAGAAATGACATTTGCACCAGGAGTCCCACTCCCACAGCTGTTCTGTACATGTCCACGTCAATATAATTTAAGGACACCTTTAATAGAAAGAGCTTCTTAGTCTCAGTGTGGTCTTGAGGTGTTTAAAATTTTTCAAAAATTTGATAATACACTATAAGTACAAATAATTCAGTAAATATTTATCATCTTGTTTTAAGGTTTTATGAACCGTGCTCCTTACGTTGCATTAGAAGTCCGATTCTTTCTAATTTACCCATCAAATATGATTTAAGGATGAAGGCAGAATTAGAGGAAAAAAATCCACAAAATACTTACAAGTTAATATTTTAAGAATAAGGTGTTCTAATGAGCAGAATAAAGATGAACATGTAGTTCAAGAATCAAGGGAAGGATTCAAGAGGATAGCACAGACACATCCATAAGAATTATTCATTTTCAACATCTCTAATAAGCAAGTGAGCAGCCTAGCAGATGGGGCCTCGGAGACTCCAACCATAGGGCAGTCACGCACACGGGGCCCGGGGACGTGCCTCTAAAATCAGCGCTGGCTCTGAAACCTTTGCAAGTAAAACAGTTTTTGCAATTAAGTGACCTTTCCAAAGCTTGGATTTTCTTAGCTGTAAAACAGGGATAACTTCCCCCATGGGCTACAGTAAGAAAATTAAATGGTTTAATATACTCGGATATATATAAGGCACCTGGGGGAGTGGCTGTACAGGGCAGTTGTTCAGGAAATTGTGCCTATGCCAAAGGTGGTTACTTAGTTATGATAAGTTAAGAAATTACAGTTTTGTTTATATGTTAACATATCACCTAGTAAGGGCTAGGTAGATTTTCACCAAATTTGGAGGAATTTGGAGGATGGCCTGACTTAAAGTCTATGGAACAGAGAAAATTCATCTTGGAAAGTCTGAGGACGAGCTTCCAAGATTTGTGACAGCTACTGTGTTGGACAGCTGCGACGGAGGCACCGCAAGCTCACATGGTCGCTGACTGGGAGAGATCATGGGCAGAGAAAACAGGGATTTCAGAATCTGAAAGTCCCAAGGGCAGACACACCACATTGCTAGAGGAGGGGTGTGACCGCTGTGACCGCGCGGCTTTGCATCCGGGCTACACTGCGTGGCATCTTCTGTGGGGAGAAGCAGCATTACTGATGGTGGTGGATCCTTCTTCCAGGAGCTACAGGAGAGGCCCAGGAACCCTCGTGACAACGGCCATTCCGACCACCACTCCTCTCTCTTCTCCCAGAGCTTCTCAGCATGCTAGTCTCCCGTCCTCCCACCAGTCCCTCATTTGCTAGATCCTGCACAGGAACCGTTTTCCGAGGTTCAGAACTGGAAAAACCTGTATCCCCAATGTTCACAGGTTGTGTGTGTGTGTGCATGTGTACTCACACGTATCGGAGCCCTCGATATGAGTCACCTAAGCTTAATCCATTGCCTCCCTCATTAAAGCTCTAAGAAACACAGCCAGAGGATATTATTTACATTCTAGAACACAGTGAGGATAGTTAATAAACAGAGACACATACACATACAGAAATTCTAAGTAAGCTCTGAAGGGCTGGCACAGGAACCACATAACCAAGTAAACACACTTCCTTGAGAAAATACAGGCTATGACCTACAGATCAACTTTGGATCTGACCCATTTGCAGAACAGGTGTGAGAAGTACCTTTTATTAACTTTTCACTTTGAAATAATTTTAGACTTGCAGAAAAGTTACAAAGGAGGACAAACTTCTCACTTGCCCTTCACTGGGTTGCCCTTCGTTTCATATAATCGCAGTATGATATAATACTACTGAGTAAACCACAGGCCTTATTTAAATTGCAGCAGTTTTCCCACAACTGTTTTATTTCTGGCCCAGGATTAGTTTGGGATCTCCACTGAGTTGCAGGTGTCATTAGTCTCTCGTCATTAGTGTGAATTCCTCAGTCTTTGTCGTTCATGATTTTGACACTTTAGAAGAGTTCTGGTCACTCTGTCCTTCAGTTCGGATTTGTCTGATCTTTTTTAACAGTTACTTCTGTAATGCATTTAACAGGAATATGGCAGAAGCGATGTTTTTAGTGAAACGTATTGGGGGTATATGATTTCTACGTGTTTTATTACTGGTGATAGTAACCTTGATCATTTGGATAAGGTCACATCTGCTCCATTTTTCTACTGTAAGTTTATGTGCCCCATTATGACTAATAAATATCTTGTGGGAAGATATTCTCAGGCTATGCAAATGTGCTGTTTTACATCCTGTTTACTCCGATGAATTTTGGATTCTCTCATTGGTTCTGGCCTGCAATAATTACTACTGTGCTAATTGTCTAATGGTCATTTTTCTATTTCCCTTATTCTTTATAAAATCATTAACTAGAATTATCATTAACTATGAGGGAGAACTGCCCCTTCTCTCCCATGTATTTCTATATGCAATTATAATCTATGTTAATATTGGATATTAACTTAATCTTTGACTTATAATCCAATGTATACTTGTTTTTTGGTTTTTTTTTTTTTTTTGGTCAAGTTTTTCCAGCTGTGGCAACTGGGTGCTTCTTCACGTCGGCTCTTGTGTCTTTTCAACATGTCTTCATAGTTTTTTGAACACTTTCTTCCCAGAACCATAAGGTATCCCAGATGCAACTTGCATTTTCCATGTCTGACCTTGGAATTAGCCATTCCTCCCAAAAGTCTGGTTCCTTTTCCTGGAGAACAGTGTTAAGAAACCAAGACATGGCTGCTGTTCAACTATGATTGCTTCCAGCTCTGCTCAGTGGAGACGGCCAAGAAACACATACATGTATACTAACCCACCTACTCACATGCACATCTGGATTTCTATTCACATCTACTTACATGTGATTGAGTTCACACGGATCCCTCTAATTCCAATATAACACCACAGAATTCATTCCACCCTTCTCATTTTTCTCACACGTATCCTGTGTTTCTCTGTCACTGGGAAACCCAGCTCTCATTATCCACAACGCATTGACTTCTTTGTTCAATCCTAGCATAGACATAAGGTAGTGCCAGAATTGCTAACCCGTGCTGCTGCTTCCAGAAGAAACAAAGGTACTAACTGGTGCAATGTTTGTCATATAGTTCCTTTTGCCTTCCACGTTAGTCAAAATATTATTTTCCAAAGTTATTTAGTTTGCTTTTTTTTCTTCCCTAGCTTCAGTGTAGTTATGTTATTCGTTTGCCATACACTTAGGTTCATTTTTGATAGTTTTTATTCCATTTTGGGTTTCCTGCATCCTGATTTCATGTGTTTACTCACTGGGTCTGTGCAACGATATAACCTTTCTAAGAGTCAGAGGTATACAACGTGTCACTCCCTCCTCATTTCTACTACTCCCTCTATTATTCCCTAATTTTGTATACTCCATTTCTCCTCCATTTCCTGTAGCTAACCAATTTCATTAATTTTTGCTTTATCTTTCTTATAACCTTCTGTAAAACTGGGTACATATCTGCATGCTTTCCTGATTTCTTACATGAAGGACAACATACTCTAGATATTTTTTTGCACTTTACATTTATCACTTAATATATTCTGAAAATAATTTCCTACCAATTCATAGAAATCTCCCTCTTTCTTTTTTTACAGACACAAGTATTCCTTTTGGTGATGTATCGTAGTTTATTTTACTATTTCCCTATATATGGTCATTTACGTTGCTTCCAGCATTATGTGATTACAAACACTGCTGAAATGAATAACCAATGCATATGTATGTGCACATTGCTGGAGGCAATGTTTTTGGAATATATTCCTAGAAGTGGGATTGCCAGGTCTCAAAAGAGTGCAAGTGTGGTTTTGTGGGGTATTGCCAAGTTGCCTTCCAACAGGGCTGTACTAGTTTGCATTCTTACCAGTAATGTGTTGTCATACTTTCTCATTTTCACCAACATAGTAAGTAGAGAAATAGTATGCTTCACTAGTATAATAAGTGAAGAAATGATAGGTGAGAAGCATTGTTTTACTTCTTCTCAGATGGAAAATTTTTAACGCAGATGGGGGGAAAAGTGGAGGGGAAGCTCATATGCGCAGACAAGAGCTTCACAAAGCGCTAAAACAGAACTTAGGAGTGCTCTAACAAGACTTTAAGTCACCTGCAAAGTCCAGGAAACGATGATGAGTTTAAAGTGCTGGGGAGAGCAGAAAGCGTTAATGCAAAGACTGAAGCATCTTACTGGAGATAGAAAGGGAAACAACATAATCTGTAATGCACTAAGCATAGGATAGGTTTAAAAAGACTGACTTGCTTTTATATGCGAGAGAAAAGTCTAGTGACAAATGAATGCTTAACACAGAGGGACTCAAAGTGTTTGAAAAATCTCAGCCTCAAAAACCAACTGCCCGCAACAACAGACACAGGAGCCACAGAGCCAACCACGCATCAGCAGAGGCTGTGAATGGGTGGTCCAAACAGCGGAAGCAGAGTCCAGTGACACACACCCAGGCCACCCAGATGAGTGGCAGGGGCTCGGATCCTGCTTAAGGCACCGAGAACGAAGACAAGCCTATGGAACATTCATTTTTTTTTTAAATTTATTTTTATTGTTAGACTTATTGGGGTGACATCTGTTAGCAACATTCATTTTTAAGAACGTGAAAAAGGATGGTTTTAGAAATGAACAAATGATGATTTTATGAATGACTCAACAATCAAAGTGAGATTTTTATATATGAAAAAGTTAACAAAAGATCCAAAGAAACATGCCAAAAATAGAAAATGATCACATATTGCAAAACGGCTAACATGACTTGAGACAAATAGGTCTCTAGGATGGGGCTGACATGACAGCCCTGGTTGCTAGTGAGGAACTAGTTGTTTTAATTTGTAACCACAGCAAAGTTTACAATTCTAGTTCATAAGATAAACTTAGGCTAGAGATTAAAGAGTTTTATTTTTTCATTTTTAAAGCCTGAGAAGCACCTAGAATTAATTTATTGTAAGATACCTATACAAGTACATGGACAAAATGGAGTCGAAAAGAAAAAACAAACAAACAAAAAAAAAAACTCATGGACACAGTCAATAGTTTAAGGGTTATTTGGGGGGAAGGAGGAAAGGGGTGGGAGAGGAGGGAAGAGGATCCAACTATATGGTGATGGAAAGAGAACTCATACTGGGTGGTGAGCACACAATGCAACAAACAGACGGTGCACTGTAGGATTGTACCCCTGGGACCTGTGTAAGTCTTGCTAACCAGTGTCCCCCCAATAAGTCTAACAATAAATATGTTATATAAAAAATGCAGTTGAAATTATGAATTCACAGCTAGCTTGAGAGTTGGACTGTGGGAACTCAGCACCAAAAAAGACAGGTGAGTAAGAAAGAGGAAAATAATTAAGTAACTATACTGAGTTTCTCCTGTGCTCTAGGCAGCACTTAGCCCGTGGACATACGACGATAAGTGACGGGAAATCCCTGCCCTGAGCTTGTCTGGGTAGAAGAGAGATGGTGTGATAAAATGTTTACAGTAATAAATTTAAAAAAGTAGTGGACTGAGGATGGGGAGAGATGGGGGCAGACTTCACAGAGGAGGTGACCTTTGAATCAGAAATTCTATTGGTGGCAAAAAGGAGGCGGGGGTATGGACTGGTGTGTGGGAGAGGATATCGAGGCAGAGGGACTAGCACGGGCAAAGGGACAAAGGTGCATTCATAACAAGTGACATTTTAAAAGTCACTTTGGAGCCCAGCAGTGTGAGGCATGGAGCATCTCCCTAAACTCCGTGTATTCACAGACAACACAAACGGGGCGCGGGGCATGAGAGTGGTGTTTCGGAGGACACGCTTAAGCTTCACAAATGACCTCACAGTATCAGACAGAGTAACTGAAGTGAACGTCTCCCTTTCGTCGTCCAGGGAAAATCTGGGCATAAATAGAAAATGCAGAACGGCCGGAGAAGGTCACGGAGGGACAGAGGAGCCCCGCTGAGCTGTAAGTGGGGACATAAAGTCAGCAAGGCCGGTTAAGGGGGAGCGTAGGCACCGAGAAGGGAAGAGCGGGTCCCAGCGCGGGCCGCCACGTGATCGCGGTGACTGCTCAGGACGTCCCTTCGGGCGAAGCTCAGTTTCCTCAGCTGGGACACACAGGGACAGGGCTGCCGCTGGAGTCCCTTTCTAGTCCCTGGTTCTCGAGTCAGTGATATTTGGGAAGGCTGAAGAACATTCTCACAAGCGCGGAGCGACCTCTGGCTGGGAGACACCGGCTCTGCCGGGGGGCAGATGGGCCGGGAGTGCGGGAAGGCACCTGACCTAAGAGCGGGGCGGGGCTGCAGGGCTGCCTTCTGCCACGTGCGGGTTATTGGGAGGGGCAGTCAGCTGTCCTCTGTTTCTGGAGAGATGAGAACAAGAAGGACAAAGAAAGAAAAATGGGGATCAAATTGCAGCGGAGATTGTTGGATAACAAGGAATTAGGCCCAGAAGTTACGGGCATGCCTTCTGGGGAGCCTTTAGAAACTGCCTGTCTGTCCCAGGTGACTGCGGACGGGCCACCAGCTGTGGCTGCAGGCAGCTGGACAGGCAGGTGTCACTGCCGTGCCGTCCTGTCTCTGTGTTTCTGCAGTTGTGTAGCGCTATGCACACGTACAGCAATACCGAATCGCTCCATTTACACGTGTACCTCTCAATACGGACAGCAGTTGGCTTTCCATTGCACCAGTGCAGTGTCCCTCGGCCTCTCCCCGGTGCTACTCAGAGCCCATTGCCTCACACAACACTTAAGGAGTCGTTTTTCATGATGATGGTGAGCAAGGGGGAAGCAGATGGCACCGTCCTCTTACTGATTTGACGGTGCTGGCCTGGCTCGTCGCTAAGTGGAACCGAATGTACGGCCTTTGCATCCTGACATTTGGGCCTTGAAGGTTCGGCTAAAATGTCAGGCAGCAGGTTTGTGGGGTAAGAATCTCCCTGCACGAGACATCCTGAGATCTCGGTTCTAGTCCCTGCTCAGCTGCAAATGTGTTGACCCCAGACAAGTCTGTCCCTATCTCTGGCTCTCCAGGTTTCCCTTTTGCAAAATGTGGGATAGAATTAGAAATTCTAAAATTCTCTAACTTTCAGGATTACCCTACTATCCTCGTTAAATGCAACAGGTAGGCTTCTGCTAATTCCTCTAAACCTATGTAAAGCAGGACTATTTAATTCACAACCAATTCAAAGTAAAATGTCTTCTTAATCGCCAATTTTATACATGAGGGGGGACCTCAAAAACCCAGTATTTGTTTATAAAAACTTGTGTATTTATTCTCACGTGTTTAAACTTCAGTCACCTTCGAAGTGCTCTCCGTTTGAAGCAAAACACCTGTCAAGACACTTTTCCACGGCTCAAGACAGTTTCTGAGCTGCCTTTTAGTGCTTCTGCCGTTTTCTGTGTCACCTCTTCCATGTCGGCAGAATGCTTACCTTCTTTCATCCAGAAAAACAAAATAAAAGTTGCTCGGGGCAAGATCCAAGACCTGGTGAACAGGGAGGGTGGGGCACGGGGTCAGGCTGTTTTTGGTCAAAAACTGCCAAACACTCAGTGCGGTGTGGGCAGGTGCGCCGTCATGCTGCATGTAGCTCGGGTACATCGCCCATCGTGAAGTGGGCAACGCGTGGACAGAGTCTCTCGAAAACATTCACTGAAGCTGCACGCAGCCTCTCACAACGCTAGCTGGTCCGCGGATGGACGTGGGTTCCCACTGCACACCTACAAGGGGCCTGCCCGCCAGAAAATGATTCCGGGTGTTCTTGGATGCCCCCTTGCACAGACCTTGGCATCAGCTATCACAAGAAATATTGTGGTGTGTGTGTGGGGGGGGGTGATTTAGCCTGTATGTTTTATTCATACCTCCAAAACTCTTATTTTGTTGTTTAGTTGCTTCAAAAGTAGCTTGCTTGATTTTACCATTCTGTTTTATAAGTCGTGGAATGAACGTCCACGTATCAGTTATGCTCAGGACAAATAAACTCACAAAATAGATCGTAAGGGCCTTCTATCTAGTCATCCCTCTTGCTTTATAGATGAGGAAACAGGGCGTCCGAGAGGTTAAAATCAGTGCCAGGGTGCCCAGCTGGCCAGGAAGGGACTGCCAAGGACGCTGAACCTCAAACGAGCCTGACCGAGGTCACGGAGGACCGTCACAGCCCCGGGTGAACGCCTGGTCTTACGTCAAAGGCAATGAAAACAGTCTGCGAAGGTTTATGGGAAGGCAGTGTGCGGTCAGCCCCGTGACCACGCGGGGCGACGACGAGGGCCGCTAACGTCCAGGCTTCGCACTCGGACCTCCGAAGTGGGTTTTACGAGAACAGCATCAGGGGAGACGCGCTGCTCCGGGGACGAGGACAGGAAACAGGGAGGAAGAGTGGCTTCATACCTAAGTCGTGGCGAGTCCGGGTTGAGAGGCTCCGGTCGCACGGGCGGGAGCGGGCTGCTGGGAAGCCCCCAGAAGGGGCCGAGGCCGAGGAGGCGTTGGCTCAGGGCCGGACTCGGGCGTGCCTCCTGCACGAGCGGGCACGCGAAGTAGCCCAGCAAAGCAGGGGAGGTGCTGGGCACCCAGTGCCGCCCAGTAACTTTTCAGTAGGTTCCCGAGGTAGATCAAGGCACAGAACGCCAGACGAGGGCAAGCTTCCAGAAGCTGGAGAGGTGAGATGGGGACTATCCCACAGGCGGACACGGTGGGCCCGATGGCAAGCGAGAGCGAAGGCCGCTGGAATGACTGAGTTCACCGTTCGGTGACGATGACGGCGGTGAACTGCACTGTAGATCAGCTTTATTGCCCCTCCCTCACAGCACTGCCTGCTCTTCGTTCACAGCATTTAAAATAATTTGCAATTACGGGCTCATCTACATGATTATTTGCTTCATATTTCTCTCCTCGTAAGCGACAGTCCCTCCGAGGGCAGGAACTCCGTTCTGCTCACCCCGTGTGTCCAGCGCCTGGCAGGACAGCGGGCATTTTAACACTCTCTCTCGAATGAGTAAAGGTAGCAGGTGAAGAGTCGCAGTAACCACGTTGGAGAGAAGATAAAATTATTTCCTACTGTTGATGTTAGAGCCCTTTAAAGCAGGGGTGGCTCTGACACAGAGGCCTGCTCACTCACAGTAATCGTAGACATTTGTTCTGATCTCCGTCGTGCTCCGGGCGCTTTGCTTCAGCCTGGCATTTATTTTGCCATGAAGCGCCCCGCTGGAGGTAAGCAGTCTTCGGATCTGCGGTGAAAAGGGAACGAACAGGCCAGATTTTTCTAAGGAGGTTTTGCTACGACTCAGTACTTGTATTCTGACTGTAGTCACCTCTGACAGACGGCAGAGATTAGATCGACAAGTGTGTTCCTACAAGTGGGAAGGCACATGGCAGAGGAAGGGAAGGGAAACAGAGTCTCTGGGCTTCTGGGAAACGTAAATTAGCTTTAAAAAGCTGGCTCCAGCGGGAAGAGGACTGGCGAGATCCGGGGACCCGGAGCCTGTCCCCAGTTCACCGCTGGCACCACAGGGGACGCTCTGCCTCTCACTGGGGCTATGAGCGTCCTCACGGTCACGTCTAAAACGGGGGCAACGTGAACTATGCGCACCTTCCAAACATGCTGAGAAGGACGGGAACTAGTCCTTATTAATATGATTGTTAATTTTTCTTTTTAATTTACGGAGTAGTGCCAATTATTTTTCATCACTAACAAGCAATCTATAGGAATACGGTTTGTCAACTGGTCCTGAGCAGCTGTAAAGGCAGTTAAGACACCACGTAGAGACACATTATTTGTTCCTTGTACCCCAGTGGTATGGCTTAGCATGATTTGTAGTAGCAATGTACATTAGGGTTGGAGCAAAACGCACCCCAGGAATCTAACCCAATCCCACATTTCATACGTGGGAAAATAGGACCCCGAGATGAATGGACTTGGCCATGGTCACACAGCTAGCTGGGGGTAGATCTCAGGAGTTGTGACTGCAAGTCCACCGCTCACACATACAAAGTTCTTTTCCTGTAACTGCATGCCGCCCGTTGCTGTTGCACACACTGAGCCACAGTTTCATTAGCAGGTATGAAGGTGGCATGCACACGTTGGCATTTCACAAAACTTCTGGAATTAAACACCAAGACAGAAAAATCTATCTTTCTTGCCTCCTTAAGCCCAATGCTCAGCAGAACCCTTCAAGTCCTTCCTCTTTGTCTGGACAGAAAAGTTTCTCAGGGATGAGTGTTGTCTGGAGTTCCCTGCATCTTTAGCCAGAGAAGCACAGTGATGAGGGTAAGTCTCACAGGCTGAGGACCCAGGTGGCCCTGGGAAGTCTGGTTCACTCACTCACTAGCTGGCCTTGGACAAGTCATTTACTCTCTCTTGAGTTTCAGGGTTTTGTTTTGTTTTTTTTTTTAATCTGTAAAAGTGTGATAATAATAGTTACTTTTTAGTCACTAAGGTCAAACCAATCAATCAATCAATCAAGCAGGGAAGCAAGCAAGCAAGCACCTATATGTATATATGTATTAAAGCATATAAATGTATATAAAGCTCAGAAGTACATAAAGCCTATAACATGTATATAATGTACATAAAGTATATAATGAATGTGTGTATAACTCAGAATTACCGGTTCTCTTTCTCCCACCTCGGTTCATCTGTTTAAATCAAAGTTCTCTTTTTGTCATCATTATCTATGACACTGTCAGCAGACTGTCATTTTACACATTATACGATATTTCTGGATTTTTCAAAATAACCTAGTCACCCTGCCCAAACTTCTCATCCTAAAGAAGACAATTGCAAAACCTCAGACGTTCTAGCAGCATTCTGTTTGGTAATGCTAGAGTCAATGAAGCAGGAGGCAAGATCGGGGCAAAATTCTACTTTTAGTAGAAGCACACAGTTCGGGGCTGGGCAAGGTGTCAATCGTGGCCCATCACGCAATTTTGGGGTGACCACCTGAATAATAAAATAAATAGCTAGTGGACCGTGACACTTAGAGAAGTAGCCCTTGCCTGGAAAAGTCTCCTCAGGCCTGACATAGCCCCATTTTTGGCAGTGGACCCTGGGCCCCTGAGAAAAGTTCATCTGCTTCTCCGTAGTTAGAATTCACAAACCATGAAATCCATAATCTCTCATCATGAAACGACAGCAATCAATATCATCTTCAATTTATGCTTTCGAAGAGCTCTATTTACTTTCTCCACATTTCGTCTTAATGTGACTCTGGAACACTTGGGGACCTTGCTGTGCAAGGTGACTAGAGATGTGGTTGGTTGTTTGGAGTCACTGGATGTGCCCTGTTTTCGTGGGGACATCAGTTTTTCAACCACGCTGAGGTCAGCAGAGAAAATGGCTGCACAGTGTCCATATGTCCACAGCAGAAACCCCACATTAACCCAGAGCGTCTGGCATGGCTGGTGGTGGTGCTCACAGAAAATACTGGAATAAAGCAGCAGGCCCGCAGGATTGAGGAGCAGGGAACCTAATTAGCCTAGCTCCAGGGCTGCCAAAAAGCCCATTTAATATCTTTTGCTTCTACTTTCCTAAGCCTCCTAGAAGGGAAATTGTTCACAAACACCCAAATTCATTATGCTGAAGACAAAAAACAGAAAAACCCCAAAGAAGACTAGTGGAGGGGGGAAGCTAAAGGATGACTCCGCAGTTTTTCTTCTGACTTCTGTTAAAATGAGAGCCATGGAAGGGACGTCACAAATTGTAGACAGACACGCCGAGGGCCGTGTCTAATTATTACTCTGCTACGTATTACGGAAATACTCGCTGGTGGAGAAAGAATCAAGTCCAAAGACAATGCCATATTTAAATTAAAAAAAAAAAATTACTGGCTGCTCCTGAAAAGAGCTGACCAAAATGACCAAAATGAACACCTGAATGTTTCCGAGTCACTTATTTCTTTGTGGTAAAGTTCAGTTCCTGAGCGAAAAACCCAGAGGCTTCCACCTGCTCCACAACCCCGAACACACCCGTCCTTCTCTTCAATGCTTTTCATTCATGGCCATGAGGAGTGCGTTATGAAGAGCATCACTCGACATTCAGGAAGCTACATTTCAAAAAAGGGCCTGATCAATATTTTGGAGATGGTGCAGAGTGCCGCAAGAGGACCTTTCATCTAATAATTAATGCTGATTAATCACTGAACAGACATGCTCCCATCTGGAGACATGGACAGCATGAGCCGAGGGGAGACTCCTGGCATTCCGTCCTTCACACAGTGGGGGTGGGGGTCGGGAGCCCATCCAGGCAGCTCCTCCCCTGCCTCGTTCTCAGCTCCCCCCCACCTCCCATTCTGCCGGAACCCTAGGAGAGCAACAACGAATGAATCCGGGTCCAATCTCACTGTTGTTCGCTGAGGCTCACAGACAGAAGTGGTGGCTCAAGGTCATGTTTCTCCTATCATCCTCCTCCTCAGCAGCAATTACGAACGGCTTTCTACATGCAGGGCTCTGTGATAAGCACAGGCACACCCATGGTACGTGCTAACTGGCTGTGTACACACCAAATATCTTGATGAAGAGTGAAAAACAAAACCATATCAGTTTGTATATTGGTGTCGCATTTGCCTTGTTCAGGGAAAACCTAGATGTGAATATTAGAAAATGTCTCTGTATAGACAGACACTGCCTTTCTTTTTCCAATAAAGTTCAGACTTTTTATTGTTTCTCTCATCTTATTATGAAAAATGAACAACAGTATTCTACCACTAACATTTATTTTACGTGCTTTACGACGTATCTGTCCATCTACCCACCCTACGATCAATATATGTTTGTGATGTATTTCTAAGACTGCAGACAGCAGATAAACACTGTAATTTGAAGGAGCAGCATCAAGGAGTCTTCCTACTCTTACAAGGACAGCTAGAACACTTACTCATTTTTTAAAACAAAAACAAGTTCATTCTGAATTATGAACACAGATATTTAACATAGTTCAATGTATATGCACTATAAAAAGTACAGTTAGCTCAAGGTTTTGTCTTCTTGTATCAACCCTGTAGACATTTTCGGTACTCCCTATAGGTCTGGCTTTGTGAAGACATGGCAATGGATTACAGAGAACTAAGCTTTCTGCTACAGATCACCAGAAAAAATTACCCAGAATTTGGCAGTAAGTACTTTTTGTTTTCTCTATACTCCAGTATTTCCCAATTTTTCCTTGAGTATAGAAATACAAAGATTTCTGTCTCAATTCCCTCATTTATCAAGTGAGTTTTAGAATACTACCTCACAGGTTTGTCATGAGGATCAAATATGAAAAGAAGAAAACCACTTCGGAAAGCGCTATGCCCGTCGAAGACAGCATGATCGTTAGTAATCATAATGCTTCGTAATAAAACACCGGTGAGGTAATGGTCCACGCTGCTACTTGGCTCTTCCAAATCAGTCAAAAAGATTTCAGAGGGTAAAGGGACAGAGTACTGGCAGCTGCCTTCCCTCTGCCCATCAGTACGTCACCTTGTCAAGGATCTAGAAGAACCTTGGTGCGTGTCCCATAGACTCACTTTCATTAGTGAAGTGTTTGTTCTGGAAATCATCCCAGCCTGAAAACAGTACTTCCATTAGCTGGGCACAGTACCTATAATTATCCACCTTATCTGACCGGTGCCAGGCTATTCTACTTCCTGCATTCCACTTGCGGTGGTTCTGAAAGCAGACGATGCATTCACCCCACGTACGAGGAGGTGGAGAGGCCGTTTCCTTCTTTGCTAAACACCTACACGTGAACCCTGGGTAGCAATTCCCACCAGGTATCATCGGGTACCATAAATGACAAGGCTAAAGGTGATGAAAACGCTCTGTCCCCAGGTGGGAAAAGTTCTGTTACATGAATATCTTAAGTTTATAAGGTATAACATAGTACAGCTTCCGTTTTTGTGTCTGGTTGGACACAAATCAAGAAAAGTAAGGAGCAAGGTCAAAGCTAACTAGGGAGCCAAGAGAAGACGAAGTAAGCAGGAGGCAAGCTCATCATCAATTACCGTTTCCGGAACTGGGCAGACCTCTGGTACTTCATGCTTAAGGAGGAATTGAATAGAAAGACGGATTCGAAATCCCCCTTACCCCCAAAAGGCATCCATTTCACTACGAGTTTTTAAGAAAACAATCGGGGGAGAGGAAAATTAGAAACTGTAAGCAGATTAAACAGGCTATGCAAAGAAAAAAGAAAGAAAGAAGCACAGTCTGTGATTTAATTACCAGTTAGAGTCGACACTGTGCATACTTACCGTGGGGGTGACATCACAATGACGAGAAGACGTCTAAGAGGATACATGTATGAAGTCAGACAATTAAGTTTGTGACCTCGTCCTAGAAAAAGGGCTGCATACCTCATTGCTGACTATCACTATGGTCCCCTTCGAAGTGCTCCCCTTGGGGAGCTGTGCACTGATGCCAGTGCCTAGTCCACCCTTCAAAGCAATTTTGAAACTCTCTTTCTGGAATGGCCATCAGAGCTGTCATCGTACTCAAAATCTAACAAGTTCGCGAACTTGCCACTGTTTACATTGGCAGCACTGTGCAAACGACTCGGTAAGGTGTCAGAACCTTGGCAAGGTACAACGACAGCTCTGGTGGCCATTCCAGAAAAAGAGTTCCAAAACGCCTTGAAGGGTGGACTAGGCGCTGGCGTCGGTGCACAGCTTCCCAAGGGGAGCACTTCGAAGACGATCATAGTGATGTTCAGCCATGAGGTATGTAGCATTTTTTCTAGGATGAGTTTGAGAAATTATTTGTCCGACCTCATAGTTACCCACAATTCAAAGTGTGGTTTTTATGAAGGAAAAGGAGAGTCAGAGGAAAAGGCTGGCTGTGCCCATCTGAAGGAGAGGGTTCCCTGGCCCAGTGGCCCACCTGCCTGCTGCTGACAGCATGAACACACTGACATAATTGCATCAAGGAGTCATCCTCTGATGCCACTAAACATTTCCGATACACAGGTAAGTTCCCTGATTTGGTTCCATAAGTATGAAGCAAACTTCTAATCACATTTGTCATTTAGCATTCGATGTGACACATATACTGGGAGAAAAGCTGCTCAAAGGGGTCAAGAGCTTGTTTGTCGTGCTAGTGAGTTTTCTCATTGCCAGGATAACCGGGGTGTGCGTGTGAACACACACACCTGTGCATAGTATGTACAAACACATGTACATATTCAACATGTACTTCTGAAAGAAACACTGAAAATCTGAATATATAGCAATGGAGACATCTCGCTATTTGGGTAAAAGTTTGTATCCTAATAAAATGTGACCATACGCTAAATTAGAACATATAAATGTTTTCACTGTGCTGTTCGGTGGTGGTGTTTACGGCTTCGGTTCGGTGCACGTGTTTTGCTTAACTGCTGATGGCTCCTCGTTCGTCTTACCTGACTGTCCAGGGGGCGGGGCACCTGACGATCCCCGGGGCAGACAAAGGAAAACAGTCAGGACGGCAGCTCGATTTCCAGCGCATGGTTCAATGGCGATGGGCTTGGGGGCCCCCTGAAAGAGAAAACTCCTTTTAACTTAGTATAATGGACGTGACCGTGTTATTTTACTTGTGTCCTCGCTATGCTTCAGTCAGCTAAACTGTTATGTTCGCAGTGGTTGGGACACCTGTGTTGCATTTTTAAAAATAGTTTAATTAAATATTTTATTGTAGTAATATGTATTTTTTTTGTAGTGGTGGTCATTAACATTTAGGAGACATTTTTCTTGGGGAGTTCTATATTGGTACATATTTGTGTAATTTTTGAAAAGCATTCTTTGCTTTGTTCTATTGTTAGCTTGTTTTATTTCTTTAATAAACTTCATTATTTTTTAAGAAGTTTCAGGTTCACAGCAAAATTAAGAGGAAGGCACAGAGATTATCCATATGCCCACATGTGCACAGCCTCTCCCAGTACCAGTAGCCCCACCAGAGTGGTACATCGTTACAAGTGATGAACCTACAATGACACATCATAACCACCCCAGAGTCCACAGTTTACATGAGGATTTACTCTTGGTGGTTTGGACAAATGTATAATGACACCTACTACCATTCAGAGTAGTTTCACTGCCCTAAAAATCCTCTGTGTTCTACCTGTTCATCTCACCCCACTCTCTCCATCTCTGAACCCCCTGATTTTTCACTGTCTCTATAGTTTTGGTATCACTGTAGTGCAGAAATGGTACGCTGGGCAATTTCACTCCAAAAACTGCAGGTCAAGTATGGTTGACACATCAAAGCAACATCTGTTCATAAAGAAAAAATTAAATAGAAGAAAACATACCACTGCTTTAATTATTTTAAGAAAATGATGCGGGTTTTTTCCCCCTGATGACATTTGAACTTTTCAGAAAACATACAGACATCCATGGTCATTTACCTGGGATGTTTTAGAATATTACCATTTTCAGAAAGTTTAATGAGGCATTAAAGATAAAATATGTCCTCTTTCATGTAAAACTTAAGACTGAAATTTCTGGTCACCACAGTTTTATGTGGTTATAAAGGATTTCTTCTTTATAGCCACATAAATCTCATGTTTTAAAATGATCCTCACCCAGATACATTTTGGGAGTTTTCCATATAAAGGTGAAAGTGGCCATGATGCTAGAAGTGAAGGGCATCAAAATCTTCCAAGAAGATGCTGTAGGCCATGTGGCAATCCTTGTATCAAGTTACGTGATTTATGGTTTTACACTTGAAAGCTTACTTTTAATTTAACAGACTTATTTTTGAAAATGTGAAGTCAAATTCAGCATGAATATACAGATATTCTCCAATGAGGTAAATATTTAAAGCATAGGCTTGTCATATTCCAAGGCCATAAGAAAAATACTATGATTTTTTAGAACCATAGTTCAAAGCTACTGAAATTCATTCTAATTTGATAAATGTAAAATATTAATATATGCAAAGGTCAATTGGTTAAAACATTCTAAGAGAAAATAAAATAAATTTAGGTTTAAATGATGATGATACATTAGAAGTACCAAAATCCCTTCTAATAGACCTAGGAAATAATCTATCATTTCTACCATCAGGCAAGGTTTTCTTTGCTGTTTTTGTTTGTTTGTTTGTTTTTAAGCTGTCAATGCAATAAATGGCACTATTCAAAATATCCAAAGTCATGTTAAAATATCTTATTATAAAAATTAGAAGAAAAGACTTTTATGATTACAAAAACCAAAACAAAACCAAAACAAAAAACCAGTTAAGAAGCAGTGCTGGTTGGTTTAGGGGATGTAGAAAAACAAGAACTGATTTAAGAGGACATCACTGGATATCACTGTCACACAGTACTTTTCTGCTGTTTTTAACACTAGAAGAAAAGTTTTGAAATATTAACTGCTGATGCCAAAAGCACCAACTGAAGAAAACTATTAGTAAAAACTAACTGTAAATTTCAGGTGAAAAATGACTTAATTATTTAATACATTTAACTTGAGAGATGTGGGAACTGATAAAGACAGTGTGTAGTGTATGGTCTTGACCATGGAAAAGGAATTATGTTTGCATAAAAGCCATTTGCATAAAATCTCCCTTGAAATAATTTTCTCACTCTTAATTCTACTGCTATTGTACAGAAAACTTCAGGAATTTCTTTATATTGATAAGCCACAAAGAAAGGAGATTATACTTCTATTTTCAAATCAAATTGGCTTACAACCTTTTCTATTTTGGGCTATAAAATTTTCATAAAAGGATATTAGCAAAAATATGAATTATTCATTATATTTAAAACGTTAGTTACTAGCATAGCTCTTTGACCCTTCTGGAAGGAATTCACATAATTAAAAAAATTATTTCCAAAGAATTTGTGACAAATCTCACTTTCAATAAAAATTTTTAATTAAAAGAGAAGAAAAAGACACGTTATAGCCTTTGCATTTTGCAACAGAAAATAGCAAAGTTCCGCAAATGATATTTCTGATAGCTTGACATTTGTCAGTTGTTCAGTGATAAATACAT
This sequence comes from Lyroderma lyra, assembly GCA_004026885.1. Lineage (NCBI taxonomy): Eukaryota > Metazoa > Chordata > Mammalia > Chiroptera > Megadermatidae > Lyroderma > Lyroderma lyra. Next base: position 429,131 of record PVJL010000180.1, read on the forward strand.
AACTACGGACTAAAATCATTTCACAATGACATAACATGCTTACTGAAGTATGCAATTTATCATGCATTTTCCGTGGCTGCCTTTGAAAGAGAGATAAGGCTCAGGTTTGTTTGCCCACAGCACTCAGCAACTGCGATTTACTTCAAGGCATTTTCGTATTTCTTCTATTGCAAGAAGCTGGTGTTAGACTGTGCCAGAAAACATCACTGACAGTTGTGTAATTAGCAGTCATTGTTTATTAAGCATGCAGCACTTCTACAAATGACTTGTTTTGTTCACTCCAGTCTTTTGAAAACTATTATTGTACTCCTATTTTCAAGTTCCTATTCGGGGGCGAGTGGGGGGGCGGTGTAAAAATTCTATGTTAAACTCTTTCCACTTTTCAGTTATTTAAGATGTTCAAGTTACCAAAGAAGCTTCTAGAATCATAAAGATTTTCAAGAGTCCAGCTCTTAAAATTTCTAATGACATGTTCTAAAAGGAAGGCCACCATTGGATCTATCCTGAGAAACTCCCGCTACAAGAACCGATGGATGTTTCGAAGATTCTTCCTTGTGCCTTCCTGCACTGGCCATTGCAGAGTGAGTGAATCAGTGAGTGATTCACTTCCAGAGATCACACTGGAGCTCGTCCCTGAAAACCACAACTCCAGCAGCTGAGGATTTAGAAGAACTAACTGATGCCCTTGGAATAAGCATCACACTTTGAGTGCACTACTCTAGGACTCGAAAGACAAAAAAGATGTCATTTCCTTTCTCAAAAACTTTTAGTAGTTTCAAAGTAGGGTTTGTGAACTCAGATTTCTTCAAGTCAGGTGGGTAACAATAATGGTGAACATTTTTATTAAGTGCTATCAATTTTCCTTGTGTTGTGTTATGGGTTTAATCCTACCTCATGAGGTAGGGACTATTCCTATTTTCCAAATGATGAAACTGAAGCTCAGAGATTTCAGTAACATAGTTAAGGCCGCCAAACTAATACATGACAAAACCAGGGTTTGGAGCAAGGTTGTCTATCTTCTAAGTCTGTATGCCTAGCCACTGTGTGACTGCCTGTTACAGGTACGAGGACTGTAACTTACACAGTAAAACTAGTGGGCACTACGGTGAACTGGAAGTACAGGATTTCTTTAAAGACATTATTTCTTTAAAGAGTCAAATCTTTTGCTGCAAAAAGGACATGTCTATGGGTCAAAAAGACCCGAGGGCTGCCATTTTGTGATCTCTATAAAATGGAGCCCCAAATGGCATTTCGGGGTTGCCTGGCTCTTGCGTCTACCCACTTATCCCATCTCACCTTTTATTCGGCACAAGTTCCTTGTTTTAGTCAATGTAAGTGCTCACTTACATTGTTAACAACTGTGCCCAGGGTTTCCACAGTCTTTGCCTTCCTCATTCATAATATCCCTACTGTCTAAAAGAGCCTTCCTATAGGTCTCTAACTTCCCCCAAATTATTGACCCTCAAAGTCAACTCATCCAAGAAGACTTCCCTGGTCTAAGGGACCTGGGCTCTCCCTCTGGAGTTCTTTAATTGTACCTTGTATCGCCCTCTCGTTGTCTACATTGAATGGCACTGGGTATATGTCCTGTCCTCTATCCACCAGAATAAACTGAGGGCAGGTCCAGTTTCTTACCATCTCTACTCATCCTACACTCACTTCCTGTCTTTGAAGTGCCTAAGCATGGCACCCCTGCCACCTGTGGCAGACTGTGTCTCCCAGTCTTTTATACTATAGGCACTGGTATATATGCTGTATGTCACTATTCAATTCCTGCTCCACCAAAGAAGAGATCATGTTGGATTCTTCTTTGCCTTGCCTCTGACATCTAGTACAGTGCATTCTGCATGCGATAAGGGAATGGATGAGAGAATAAATTAAATCGTCACATGGTAAGAAAACTAGTAGGCATGACTCAGTTTTATCTAAATTATGGATATTAAAGGGACAATAAAACACTGAAAAAATATTATTAGCTACCATTTACTGAGTAGTTACTAGGCACCAAGTTCTGTGCTAAGCCTTTTCCATACATTATTCTGTAAATTTTTTTTGTATACAGATGAAGAAATTGTAATTCAGAGATTTCAGGTAATATTCTCGGGTAACACAGCTAGTGAGGGGCAGATCTAGGACTGGAATTTACAATGGTTGATTCTAATATCCTGGTTCTTAACAACTCACTATACGATACTACTAAAAAATAAAAAATACAGCACAAGAAGCCAAAGAATCTCTCATTCTCTCAGCTATGAATGGTAGGAACCAAACTTAAGATACCAGTTATAAAAGAGATACATATACACCTGCCCCATTTCTGACCAGGGTTCTAGGACCAGTTCTGTCACCACCTCGTTGTGTGATCCTAGGTACCTCCAAAGTCAATTTCCCCAACTGCAAAATGAACACGTAGGTTGGGTGATCTTAAACGTTTCTTGAACCTTCTGTGACTATGATTTATGGGCACCCTCCAGAATATGTGATATACCAAGAGCTAATACTTTGTTTAAGTACAGTGAAATTTGAAATTTCGAATCTTTAGTCAATTTTCCCCCGGTCCAGGTACTTTAAATGATACATCTACTTTTTAAAGCACATTATTATACCATATGATGAATACATCACATAAGACTAAATGACCACCATCGCGTGCCAAAAAAGCAATTAGAAAATTGAATCAAGGAATTAAGGATTAATGTGGATATGTTATACCTGTCAGCAGTAATAAGTGTTTTGACAAGGACAGAATGAAGTCTGACAGTATGCACAAATACTAATCTGATAGGTGAGTGAAATAAAAATGCAAACAATTGCACATGAATCACTCTAACACTTCCCCACTGAAACACTTTTAATGCTACTCTTATCAAAAGCCATCTATAAATAAATATGAGTCTTTTCCAACAGCTTGCATGACTTGGTATTTGCAATTTAATGAATGTTTATATTGATATGAAATTTAGTTTTTAGTCACATTAATAGAACAGAATTAATTTACGGAGTGTTGAATTAAGTCGGCCTGATGGTTTGGCTAACAGTTAATCCACCGCTTTGATTCCACAGGATCAACAAATGCCAAGATCCCGGATCACAGAAACAGATTCTTTTATTTCTGTTTAGACTTGGGGAGGAAAAATAAAAATAAATATCATATTTTTCCCTTATTTACTATTTGCTTTTCATGAAATGATAAAAGGGAAAATACATTAGCTGGCTTTACTTGCTAAGGGAAGATTTCGTATTAATAAAAGACATTAAGCTGATGGACACTCTCAAAAACAGGTTTAAAATGCATTAGAAGCAAATTCAAAGAGAATAAAATACTATGTGTGGGAGGAGGTAAAGGAATAAAACATAATATTCACAGAATCAGTGTGCTGCTTCTGAAGCTCCAAAGATATTCCAATTGTAAACTTAATTTTTGTATTGTATCAAATATGTTTTCCTTTGTTGAAATGTCTCCATGTTCAGCTTCTGTTCAAAATCTCTCACTACACACAAACACACACACACACTCTCTCATATGCCCACATAGTTAAGGTTTATATCTATAGTATAATATCAAGTTTAACTGGGTTTTGCTGTAATTTTTTAATTATGTGGCATGGATTTGGGGAGACTCAATCTTGATCGCTGGAGTTTTACTACCTACTTGTTTTCATGGGTTCTTAGGTCCCAGAAAATGAGGATATTATCTCTCTTTGAGATATATAATCATGCTTTGCCCTGAGCTGGTCAATAAAGGTGAATGTTAATAGGAGGTGATTTTGAGCAGATTGTCTTTAAAGGATGATTCTCGACAGTGTTTTTCAAAAATTTGGAATAGATTGTCTATTAAATAATTGTCATAATTATATTTTTAACAACCTATACTTTTCTCCACAGCTCAGTGCAAAAAGCAAACTAACCACTACACATCCATACTTTATCGGGGCCACCTTCCTGACCTCGAAAAGCACTGCTCAGTGCGAGAGACAAGCGTGCCAGCCAAACCCCTTGACATTCTATCTTGCTTACGCCCAGCCCTGTGCTTCTGTTCAGGCCATCCCCCAGCCTGACCACTTGCAAATGGCTGACATTTCTGCCAGATGAGGCTGAAAACTCACTCCTTGCAAGAAGCCATCCCAGGTCATCCTAGGCCACTCCAGCACCTCCTCTCTCTACTCTGTCTCAGTATTAGGAGTAACTCACTTTGCCTACTGCGTAACCATCGAGAGGAAGTGTCAGGTAGCGGTTAAGGAAACAACCTTTAGCAACCACTGCCTGGTGCAAGGCCCTGTCTCCCAACCACCAAAGGGTGCCCTTGCTCAAATCATTTAACCTCCCTGGGCCTCAAGCTTCTCATCTGTAAAATGCACCTATCAGTACCTTCCTCTGGTGGTGTGACGAGGATCAAAGGAGTTAACATAAACAGTATATAGTTGTATGTATGAAGTGTGGCACACTGTACTTGGTGGTAAAAATCAGCTATTATCGTTATGCCATTCTACCCAATTCCCACTTAATTTTAGAATTGTTTTCTGGGCCATCCTAAGAATATGCTCAACTCAAAAATAAGCTACTTGAGGGCAGGGACTATATTTTTAAAATCTCTATTAATGGCTTGAAATGTATCAATTAAGAAATTCAGCTTCCAGGAGGGTCCTTTATAGGGATGACAGTGTGGGAAAAATCTGACCTCAATGCCACACTTCCCACATGTCACCTCAGCACTGCCACTGCGGAGCTGCCTATCCTGCTCACCTTTGTCCCCTGCTTTATCAAGCAGCCTGATGACACCAGGCCCTCTGAACTGCACAGTGCAGTCTCCCTGGAACCTAAGACTGTGGGTGTTCAAGAAAGAGTTCATGGGTAAATAGGGATTTGCTTTGCCTTTTCCAAATCGTGCACAAGGTGAAGCTTTAATTTTGTGGCAAGAAGGTGGGACAGAGAAGCTCACGTAGGGCAAGTAGATACAAACAAGCAGAAAAGAGAAAATCAACAACATGGCTGGTCCATTCCAAAACCCATTACTGTACATCATTAATGTAGACCGTGACTTTGGCAATGCTGCTGATAGATCAATTCAATTCAAAGGTGAAGGTGCCAGGCCTCCTGCTGTCACTGTGGGTGAAGTGTCACGATGGCACAGAGCCTCTCCTGTGGCGCCTCCTTCAGGGCAATCGAGCTGACTGCAACTATGCCTGCATAAGAGCTAAATGGTGTGCACACGGCTTTGGGGGTGGGAGTGGAGGGAGGCAGAGACCACACCAGAAGTTCTCCCCAGGAAGGGCTTCGCCTTGCAGAGGTCGACTAGGAGTTCGCTAGAAGAATGACAAAGGATGGAGCTTTGTGGCAGAAGAAACAGGGGGAACACGGAGGTGTAAAGGCACATGCTGTTTGGAAAATTGCGGATACAGCTAGGAAGTGCTCGCTGGACCAGGATGAGAAGAGGCCATGGGGGAATACTGGGGCCCTCTGTGAAATCCAGGTACGTCATCAGCCCCTTCGTACTCCTGCTGGCCGTTACTGGGACGACCACTCCCTGCTGGGACAGGCACGCTTAGATGTTCACTACCTGCTTGGGAGGGCACGCCGAGGCGTCGGGGGGAGCCTGGAAAGAGCGCGGGGGGCTCTGGGCGGCCTTCATCACGACAGGACGCAAATCATCCCAAACGGGGGGCAGCGATCCTCTCTCTATCAGGAACTCGTGGCACTCTTATTAAACTCTTGGTCAAAGCTGTTACACTGAATGGACGTTAAATTAAAACATTTATTTCTGAAACTTCTATCATAAAACGAAATGAAGAAGCACTGTGAAAAGTAACTGTCAGCAGAAAGAATAAAAGTGCAGAGATGGCAATATTCTTAATGAGGAATCAAATGTTAATAGATCCAGCATAATAAATGACTTTCTACTATGATTATTATACCAATCCCAGCCTATTATAAGTAACAAAAGCATGGACAAAATGCCCAATGACAAGCTTATTCAACTTGTTACAAACACACGTATGAAGTTACTATGCACTAAAACCTACCTGGATCTCAGAGTTTGAGTCATTCTGGGTAATCGAGTTTTCTCAGAAAGCTGAACATTAACTCCTTGCCACTTTAGGAGTTTTAAAATTAATGTGAAGTCTCTTAAATACCCATTTCTTTGCTTCTCAACCAGACTAATATGCTAACCATGATTTACACTGTCTTGCTGCCCCATGTATGTTCAGATACACGGAGTTATAAATGTATGTTTGAATATGAACACTACAGCTACAGCCCTAGGAATCCCATTTTCTTTTCCTTTTTTTCCCCCTAAGAAGCCATTGCCAGCTTGCTTTTTGCTTATTTTACATTTCTTTATAAAAAAGCATCCTAAAAAGGCACAGCTACCAGTGGGTAACGTGGACATTTTTTCGTAAAATGCATCAGTGATGCAACAATTGATATCACCTTCTTCTCAAGGTGTCTTCTCATCCTCCCTGTTGCTATCGGTGCTCTGTGACCTATGTCTCTAATCCCACCGTCCACAGACACCTTCCTGATAGTTCGTAACAATCCTCCTGAGTCTCTTTAAGTTGGTGCGCAGAGGTACCTTTGCAATTTCAAATTCTTGAGACTAGTGTTTGGGAGTAATTTTAGGGTCTAAAAATACTTCATCAGGCCAGTTTGACTTCACGGCATGCACGTGGAGCAGACATGGGTCTAAATCCTATGGGGTCCAGGGTAAATTATTTGCCTTTTCCATGCCTCAGCTTCTCGACATGGAAAACAGAGTTTATCGCATCAATCTTGCAAGATCACAAAGGGTAACATATGGCTAAGGCGTTTAACGCAGTGCTTGGCTAGGAGTGGTGTTTACATTTTCATATTCGGTCAAATCATTAGCGAACATCATTTTGGTTAGTCAAAACCAATTGACTCTCAGCCATTTTATCTGTTTCCACCTCATAGTCCCCTTCCTTTGTTTTGGTGATTCGTGGTAGGGGCAGTAGGGGGGGCTTATACATCCTGATCTTTTCCTGCTGTCCCCTTCCAGGCCCTTGCATTCTCTCAGACTTGGTTCCGAAGTATGGGACCGGTATTCCAGTCTGTGTATTAAAGATGAAACCAGGCTCCAAGTTCATAAAGATGATAGCTGATCGATACAAATGGTGGAAGGTTCAGGGTGAAAAGCCATTAAAAGAGATAAATATTCTAAAAACTTTCTGCTTATACAGCAAACAGAAAACTATCGTATGGATAGACATGCTTAGATAAGGTTCCTAAGTGTGCTTTTACAGGTCTTGGGGGTGGGGGGGCTGGGAAGCCTTTTTCGTTGCTCATTAGCTCACTCACCCTTATTTGCTACATTAAATTTCCTTAATCTTATAATCAAGAGGACTAGAAAGGGAAGAAAGGAGAAGGAAGTCTGGCTTATCTCGCTTAGCATGATGATGTTAAGGTCCATCCAGGCTGCCACAAAGGGCAGTATTTCATCTTTTCTATGGCTGAATAATATTTCGTTGTACATATGTACTATAACTTCTTCATCCCATCATCTATCAAGGGACACTTTGGCTAGTTCCATGTCTTGGTCACTTGGACAATGCTGAGATGAACATTGGGGCACGTAAGTCTTGGCAGACTGAAGTTTTCAAATTTTGGGGGTAGATCCCCAGAAGAAGCACTGCTGGGTCATATGGTAACTCCATTCTTTTTTTTTTTTTTTTTGAGGAACCTCCATACTGTCTTCCATATGATTTCACTCGTATGTAGGATATAAAACTGAAAGCAACAAAGAAACAAAAACTCATGGACACAGTCAGTAGTTTAGTGGTTACCTGAGGGTCGGGGGGCAGGGGCGTTGGGGAAAAGGAGAGGCCATCAAATACGTGGTGAGAGAAGGAGAAATGACTCTGGGTGGTGAACACACAATGCGACACACAGACGATGCATGGTAGAACTGTATGGCTGGAACCTATGTATTTTACTAACCAATGTCACCCCAATAAATTTAATAAAAATATAAAAATAAAAGTAAATTTTAAAAAAGGAGAGCCAAGTGGAAAGTAAGCAGAAGATGCTTTCAGCAGGACCACAGGGGTCCTCATGCAGTCGCCAGGTCACTCCCCGCCCATGTCCTCAGATAGTGGGCCCAAACTAAACATACCTGCATTTCTTTGGGCCTTTTTTTCAAATTATTTGATTGTGTTAGCTACCTCATCGGAGCTTGCTTTAGAAAACCAAGTACATATAAAAGTGAAAAAACATTTCTCCAAATCTGTTTTTTTCCCCAAAGCTCCTTTTTCAGTAGGACTAAAAATTAACAGTCAAAGTCTGTGTAATAATCCTTCCCCTGGCTTTGCTTATGCTACTTCACCAACTCCCTCTGGGTCCTACTAATTCTTGAACTGATTAAGTTTTCAAGGAGCCTTCTGTCAATGGGTGTGGCCCTGGCACACATCTGGCTCACTGTGTTTCCTTTATAAAGGACGACAGGTTAATTAAAAGATACACAGCGCACAGAAAGGTACCAACAGGGAAACAAATCCTGGTTGTTTCCTCACTCAGTCTCTGAAGTGGGTTGAACAGCATCCCCCAGAAGTTCAAGCCTACTCAGCAAGCGACCATTCTTAGAAACAGGGCCTTTGCAGATAGAGTTAGCTAAGACCAAGTTATACTGGATTAGGGTGGACCTGGTGTCCTTATAAAAAGAGGAGAGGTCGCACAGACGTGACACACAGAAGAAAACTCCATGTGGAGACAGAGGCAGAAACTGGAATGAAGCAACTAAAAGCCAAAAAATGTCAAGGTTTGTTGAAAACCACCAGAAGCTAGAAAGAAGGCACGGAATAAATTCTCCCTCAGGGTCTCCCTGCCAAAGCCTCCCCAGCTGTGAGAAGATAAGCCTCTGTTGTTCTGAGCCACCAAGTTTGCGGTGATTCGGTGATTCGTTAGGGCAGCCTCCGGGAAAGAAGAGCTTCCCAGTTACAGTCTGATCTCCAGCAGAGTGGCCCGAGAGAACGGACTGGCTGCCACCTTTTTCTGTTGGTCTGGAAATGATCAGGAAGTCCAGCACTGAAACTGTGACCAATACCAGTCCCTTCGGGCATTTCCCCTATTTTGGGGTCATTCAAGCTCCTTTCATTTTAGAAATAAGCAGCACATCATGTGGCAAATGTCAAAATGTCAATGGGAAAATTCACTTAGTTATGGGAGTTTTGTGATCACCGTAAAATTCATGACATTCATAAAGTTGGAAATAGTCTTAGAATATAGACCTAGTATATGCTGTATGTCAGGTTTCCTAGGAAACAGACACTGAGACTCCAAGACTTGTGTGCAGGAGGTTCATTGGGAAGGACCCTCAGGAACGACATCTGTGTGGGGCGATGGGAGAAGTCAATCAGCGATGTAGTCGTGACAGAGGCCTTGGCCTGAGTAGGGCCATCCTTTGGAGCTGTTTCAAATCGAGGCAAGAGGCCACACCTTTCAATGTCCCAATGGATGTAGGCTGTGCCCAGAGAGTGGCATAATATTGGGTGAGGCAGCTTCTTTCAGGCAGAGGGACCTCTTGGAGACGGACTCAGCCACGAGCTATGAAAGCAAGAGGCTCGGTTCTGACGGTGGAGGGGTGGGAGAGGTGGGCGCCTGAGCAACGTGTCCCAGACCCACCACAGTATTCATAATTCTAATAAGAAATGTCCTTGTGAGCTAAGAACGTGACTTTGGCCACACTCATAGACAGTGTGCTGTGGTATAAATACGGTTATTAGACACATACGCCTTTGCTTCTCGGGGGGTTTCATGAACAGCGGCTGCCTTAGGGCCATCACTAATCTGTCCATAAGAATGCTTGCTCTTCTGGACTAGGATTTTCCTCTTTAATTTTCCTACCTTGGCTAGCAACTCTGATGGTGATTTTTCTCTTCAAAAAACAAACAAAAAAAAGGCAGAAATTTTTATCTCAGGGCTAACACCATGGTTAGGTCAAGAGTCTAAAGAACTGAGTAAGCGGTGCTTACCCTTCACACTTATTTTTTTCCAAATGACTCAATGTCTCTTATTTTCTGTGAAGTCATGAAGCTTCCCAAGAAAGAGGTCATCCTTATTTTATCTGCATGCAGGCACAGTGGAAGACGAGATAATTAATTAATATCACTGAGGTTTTACAAAGAGTCCCAAGCAACGCAGAGAAGATACCAATGACTTCTGTTCGCCCGCTAAGTCACAGTCTCTTCGGTAAACTGCACATTCACATGGCCTTTCTCTAATAATGACAACTGTTACCCATTGAGCACTTATTATTTATTGAGTACTCCCTTGGGCAGGGAAAGTAGTTGAACTAAAAAGCAGTTACTGGACACTGTGCTAAATAACCAATATAGGACCCAAGCATTATTAGCAAGATGACACAATTTCTTGAGTCCAGAACACGATTAGGTCATATTTGGTTGTAAAAACAACTGCTACAAACAAATTAAACCCTTTCAGGGGAATGTTTCCAGCAATGGCTTTAAGATAAAGATTGCCTAACAGCACAGCAAGGCAAGAAGATGCCGACCAGAGTGTAATTTATCACCTGACAGAATGTTCTAGGGTGAGGGATGAGGTAACAAAACTGCAGTACTACCATGTAGAGAACCAATTAGAGGAGAAAAAACAAACAAACAAACAAACAACAACAACAACAAGGACGATGCTTTCCTAACAGATATTCCAAACCTAACATGGGCTGCACGTCTGCTGGCAACCTCGCTCTGTTCACAACTAGCAGAAACGGGTCACATGACCTAACCCAAACTTGACAGTTGACAGTTTCATTTCTTAGGCTCAAGGAATCAAGCAGCAGATGTTCTGCACTGGCTCTGGCCTGCAGAGAACTGAACGGGAACGTGATAAGAGCTTTCAAGAGCATAACCATGCTCTCTAGAATTTATGACGCCCCCCCCCCAAGACAAAAGTCATTCACTCGCCCTAATACTTTCTACGCACAGACTTTGAGTAGGCCTGTTTCAGACATAAAGCAGTGAACGAGAAACATAGTTCTTTCCTTTCACAGAAGGAAAAAGGATGATTAAAAAAACGTTAACACAGTAACAAAGAAGATGAAGTGATAAGCAGTATATTAGAGCACGTTGAGAGGGATCAAGGGTGACAAGGAGTTAGGCTGACGGGACGTCCCATTTTAAACGGGACAGAAAACAGTACGTGTGGTCAGCCTAGTCTCACGGGGCTAACTTCAAGGTGTCAGCAGGCTGACCACACGTACCGTTTGAAACGGGACAGGGCCATTGTTTTCTGTCTCGTTTAAAATGGGACGTCCGGTCAGCCTAGGAGGAAGGCTGTTGGAGAGGGCCGCGAGGGAAGGCCTCTCGGAGGAAGTGAACTTGAAGCATGGCTTGGGTGAAGGGACGGGGCAGCCCCAGAAGCCGAGCAGAAGCAGCCCAGAGGCAAAGGCCCCCGGGCAGGCTTGGGAAGGGCGCAGCCAGCAGCAGCAGCAAGACCGGTGGATGGATTGGGGACGCGTAGGGCTTGTCAAGATTGCAGGGATAAAGTTAAAACCCAGGTTTGGGGTTTGGGGTTTTTTCTGGTCTCATTTTGCTGCTTGGGTGTCACGCTGGGGCAGACCGAGAATTGGGCGAGTCAGGCTTCCCCAAGGTCAGAGTGCGGGAGGGGACAGGGGCACGGGGGCGGAGCCGCTCGGCGTGCACGCGGGACATCGGGCGGGGTGGGGACCGGGGCGCACGGGGCGGCGCGGGGGTGGCGTCTGAGTGGGAGGTCCCGGAGGCGACCAGGGAAGCTTTGAAGTAGAGTTATCAGGAAGCTAGAAGCACGGCGGGCAGGGGTCAGGGAATCGGAGGAAGAAAAAGCAAGTATTTGGAGGCCACGACGACACAGCGTCCGAGGAGCTGGGGAGCCCCGCGCTGCTCCCCAGGCCCAGCGGGGTGGGGGCCGCCGCGCCCACCGCCCGAGAGAGCTGCGGCGGAAGCAGGCTGCTCGGGTTCGGTGAGAGAAAAAAAAGGTGACGAGAACATTCCAGTGGGTTAAAGAGGCTGAAAATATTCAGGTTTGCTTGATGACACTGAGTTCGCAAAGCAACGTGGAAGAGGTTGAGGGGCAAGAGAGAAGGTGGCAGTGAAGGGGCTAAAGGAGAGGAACTGCGTGTTGCAGGTTCAGACACGTATGCTAGTGCTCAGGAAAGCGGGTCTCAGAAAGTTCCGGAAAAACACAGACACCATCCCAACACAAGGAAACCTACACTAAATTGGCTCAAGGGACAGGAAGGTTTAAAACATGTCATCTGAAACACCGTACCAAGGGTAAAGGAGGAGTTTTATCTAATTCCTAATGGCTCACAGGAAGATCAGCCAACGCACAGGACTACTGCGGGGCGCAAGTTCTTGCAGTGGCCCCAACACGTGGGGAAGGGAACACCCCGCTGGCTCAGAGAGCACAGTGACAGCAACGATGGGACCCTGATGAGAAATGGTCAGCTGCAGGCAAGTCCATTACGGCGTGTGAGTGAAGTGCTCCCGTGGCTGGGCAGGGCACAGCCAGAGAGGGTCACTGCTAACAAATATTTGCTCCCTGGCACGCCCGCAGAGAATCACCCAGACGTTAAACCCGAGTGGTCAAGGGCAGGTCACGAACGCTTAGAAGGCAGCTCTTTCCACGACAGCTTTAGAAGGCAGTACATTTCATACTAGAATTCCAACGAATTCAGCACAGGAGCAGAATTAAGCAGGCAGCTGGGATTGGACAGAGGTTACAGTTGAGCCTCTGTGGATACAAGGTGACCTAGATTCAATGAACTCTGCCACCTACTGGGTTAACTTGGGCGCATTTCTTAACTCCGGTCTCAGTTTGCTCATCTGCAAAATGGCAATAATGACAGTATCTACTTTATCAGGCTGTTATGAAGATAAAATAAGTTGAAACTTCTAAATCATTTAAGATATGGTCTGGCCTAGGACAAGTGTCTAATAAATATGTTAGCTGTTACTGTTTTGTCATTCTTTACTGGTCTGTTGGGGTTACCACACATTGTTACCAAATGGTAACTTATTCTTACAATAGCCGAAATCTTCTAATTTATGATGGAATAGCCCATGGGTTTAGATGTGACTTGGGTGTGACAAAGGCCTTGAGGAAGCTCTTGCGGGCAGGTACTAAATTCAGTGCACTCTAGTCTGAATACCAAAATTAAGTTTGAAAACCTGAGTCTACCAGGTACAGATCACGTTACTTTGAGCAACGAGACACATATTTTTACGCCCAAGTCTTGTCAGCTGTAAAAAGGAAATAACAGCAATGCCAGCAGCTCACAGGATCTTTGCAGTGAGCAAATACAATAACTTAGGTAAAGTACTTGGGATATCATGTAACAGGGTAAGCATTCCATCAATCGCAGCTGTCTTATTTTTAGCCCCTCTCTCCTTTAATTAAAGATACTTTTAACTTGCCTGCTTATTAGAATTGAACATCATAAATTCTTAGTTGCTAGTTCAATTTTCTTTTCTCTCCTTTCTTACACCCTCAGAAAGAATTAAAAAATAACAAAAAACAAAAAGCACCTCACTAAAATGAAATACTGTGTCATGAAAATACTTGTGCTGGTCATTCTCCATTTAGAAGGGAATTACCTTGCTGCTTAACTGCATTTCTCAACCCCAGATCTGTGTACGCTGAAACTATAATTCATGTCATTGTCAGAGCTGGGGCCGGGGCAGCCAGGGGTCAATTGTCAGATGAGAGGCAGAGAGGAGGTGTCACGAAGGGGTGGATATGAAGCAAGCAAAGACAGCCTAAGTGAAGGAGTCAGAAGCCGGGTAAAGTCAGCTGTGGGCGTGGAAGGGGTGTATGCAATAATGACAGGTGTGTGAGGCAAGTCGCAAGAGTCAGGACTTGAACCCAGGCCTGTCATGACTCTAATGCTTGGCTCCTTCCACACTGGCTTCGAGAAGTTAGGAGATGCCGCAAGAGAAAGCCGGCACACGTGGCTGTTCAAAGCCCAAGGCTCAGAATCCAGAGACTCTATGAGACTTGAAGGAATGCGACAAGAACCAAAAGAAAGTCAAGTTTTGAGGAAATGAGAAGGAGCCTCACTCAAAGCAGAGAGTTCCCCTCCCTCTCCCAGCACGGTCCTCGGAGTCTCGCGCTGGTGGGGGGAGAGGTGATTGGCAGCTCCTTAAAGGGCAGCAGCTATGAGAAAATCCTACGCTCCTCCCTGTGAGCCTGGATCCCGGACAGCGCTCTGATCCCGACCACGGTTTTATTTTTAAAAGGTCCATGCCATGCCCTGATCCCAGAGAACCTAAACATTTTTAAAAACAGAAATATAAACGAATCTCTCCAATTCTAGCAACCACAGCGCTCAAATTTTCCATGACTTTAGCTTTTCCCCCTTATTTATCTCATAGAAAAGAAGTCAGGACCTATTAATCTCTGTAAATAGCTCTATCTCGTCTGAGATCCCCTCAGAAGGCTGTATGAGTAAGATGAAGGCCCTGCTTGTTAGAGAATGTCAGCGGATTGTTTTTCTCGCTGCCGGCTATAAAGCTGTTCAATGCCTTTAGTTAACGGCAGGTAGCTGTAGTCATTTTAAAGTGCTTCTTCAGTGATAAAAGTCTCTGCAAACTTTTTTTAAAGCACTAAGAGTTGACAGAATTCTTTAAAATCTCACTTGATGCTTACAGCTACTGTGTGGGGGTGCTCAGAGGAGGAGCTCCTACTGAGACTTCCCGAATTGCGAGTCTGAGGACACCAAGTCGCTGTGTGCAACGTGGCAGGTGTAAGACGTGGCCCCGTGAGCACTGACTTCTGGGCCTGTCCTAACAGACACACACCTTCCAACTCGGTCGCTCTCTGGTCCCCTCACCACCCTCATCCCAGGGGCCCTTCTCCTGGAAGGACGTCCTCGTGAGATCACGTGGGCTCTGGGCCGTATCGTGTCCATCCATTTGTATTCGTATACGAGATACTCGTTCCTATTTATTAAAGAATAGTGACAACTCTGATGACAGAAACTCTGGATCTCCTCTGACAATCCCGTACACTGTTGTGACTCTGACAGGTGTGCGATGGGCGGGCTGAAGGGAGAAGGGCACGAGGTGCTGGAAGGGCGAGAAGCAGAAATGAGCATCTGAGCATCCGTTGGCCCTTTCTCCCAGCTGCAAACAGTCACTTGGGAAACCTCCCAGGGGCTCCTGGACCTCAGCAAGAAAAGGGGAGCAAGCAAACGTCAGCAACCAAACCATCGGGGGGTGTTTCTTGGTGACGAAGGGGACGGTGGCAAGGTTATTCAAGGAAATAGCCTTTCTTGACGATTTTTCCCCAACTGGGCGTGTGGGAAATCTGTGAAGGGACGTGGGGGAGGGGCCACAGACAAGACAGTGTGCGTGGCTTGTGCGTGGGAGAGCTAGCGCACAGCCGTGCAACAAGAAGGCGACGCCTGAACTGTGTTGGCCGTCAGCATGTGAATTAGAGGAAGGTCACTCAGACGCTGGGAACTGAGGGACGGAAATCAGCTGACATCGGAAGGGCTTGTCAAGATGCCATCTTAGCCCGACTGGCCGAAGGCATCTAGCTTTCCATGTCAAATGACCAAGAAGCTTTGGTTGAGGTTCCCCCAAGGGGAAAAGTCCCACTGTGGAGGCTTCTTCGATGTTTCCAGTTGCTCCCGGTTCCACCTGACACCATCAGTGTAAAACAGTCCCCCTCTGCTCTGTGCCTTTTCTTCGAAAAGCCATAGGTTTCCAGACACTGCAGTGTCTCCTGATAGGGGCCTGCGTTGCTCTCACTTGGATTTTAGGAATCTGTGAACAGAAGCGTGGTCTGATCATCGTCACATTCATCCCACTCAAGCAGATGGTCAGACAGGAACCTCTGAGGCTGGCGGCTTCGTCTCGGTAACACGGCAGCCATTCCGGACCCGTTTATGGAGCGTGGCCTGTGTGCGGGCTGCTGCAACCATCGCAGACTTCTTACCACTCAGCGTGCGGCTCCGTATAACGGGAAGGCTGGGCCTGCTGAATTCCCAACGAGAGAGCCTTCAGATCTTACTTCAACCACTTCCAACAACGGAGGGAACGAACAAGCATTTATTTTGGTTGTCACTGTAGCACAATATGGTTTTGGCCAGATGAACCAGTTTTTGCTAAAAAGCCTTTTGTTGGCTCACTTGTATATCCACACACCAAATATTTACTGAGAACCTACAAGGCATGAGGCGCTGCCCCTATGGAGCTGGAGCTCAGGCTTGGGTGGCATTAGGGCAGGAGAATCTTGCAGTCACAAAGGATTACCTTGTTGCAGCTTTGCTGATAAAGTAATGCTAGTTAACACGGTGCATTTGCCCTGGAGTAGGCTCAGTCCCTGCAGTAAGTGCTCCACACAGTACAGCCAAGAGGAACTCCTACCACGTCATTAAAATTATTCAATATTAAAATTAGGGAGCAGGAGTCATGCCAAGGACAGAAAAAGTGGGGCTGAGGTGGCATCCCTGTCGCTGCGTGGTAAATGCCCGAGGAACTGCTCCCGGGGTAATGGGACACGAAGCCACACCGGTAAGCGTGCATCTCCCGGGGCCATCTGGTGCTGACTTGGTTCCTGCTTTCCCCACACCCAAAAAGGAGACACGTCCCCTGGCCCGCATCTATTCAAGTAAAATCCCTGGTGGCAGAAGACAGAGGGTCTTGGGAAGGGCGATCCCCTTTCTTGGCTTAAAAGAATACGCCCACTCAGGAGGGGGCAGGTGTACCCTGCACCAGAAAGCACCAGAAAGCACCAGAAAGCGCCAGAATGCGCCAGAAAGCGCCAGAAAGCACCAGAAAGGGCCAGTTCCTGGTGCAAACAGCAGCGTGCTCCCTTCTAACATATTTTTGGAAAAACAGTTTTTGAAAAGGAAGCCCACTGAACTCCCCTGAAGAAGACTGCAAAAACGGAAATGCACACAAAACTGATCGTACAAAACTGATCGTGTCACCGCTGAAACCTTTTCACAATTCCTCCCGACCACCCACGTGTGTCACCGGGGACACCTCTCTGTGCCCTTCCCTATGAAACCCCCACCCAGGCCAGGGCCATTCTCGTCTTCACACTCTGCACCCCAGGCCTCCTCCTGGCACCTCTGATGCCCTCACCTTCAGCCCCTGCCAATATTCTTTTTCCTTTTTTCCTAGAGTAGAGAACACGTGTAGGGTTAAAGAACCTTCTTGCTGTAGGTCTGGTCATTCCTTGCCATTGTTCCCCCTCAAATGCTAAGTAACCCATCACTCATGGTCCAAAATCGCCTTCTAGTGTTGTTTCTGGTCGCCACGTGATACTTACGGAGGAACGTTCTGCAGCTGGGGAGACCGCAGGAAAGGGTCACATGCAACAGCGCCCGCCTGCAGGGGTAGGACTCTATCCTTACTCCAAGGTCCCCCTCCCTAAAAGCGCTGTCAACACACCCATCTTGAGACCTAACCACATTAGGAATTCAGAGCGGGCTCATAATGTAACAGGACATTGTATTAAAAACAGGAATTCCGACCAGTACCCCTCTTTTAAATTTACTTGGCAACTCTTAGACGGGTCCCACGAAGGCTGCTACGTGCATCTGACCGACGAGACTGCGGTGAAACCTGCCAGCCAGTTAGCAAGACAGTCGTGAAGGTCAGCTTAGCAAATGCCTCCCCCCACAGATGGGTGGAGCAGCAATAAGATTTAGGGAGGTAAATGTGGTGGCTACCATTTGGGCTTGTCCAAGAATGCAAAACATTAATCAAACCCTCAGCAAACAACAACAGAAGGAGGCACACGGCCGCCACCACCCTCTGCGTCAGGAGAGGCAAACCCCGAAACCGTAGCTACCCGTCGACTCAAACCTGCCATTGCAATCGGAACGTCCTTCAGGATAAAATGACTGACAAGCCAGGCAGTGTCTCCGCTGCGGTGCCTCAGTCTCCCTTTCCCACAGCGCCTTTCCACACAGCCTCAGCGGTCCCAAGACTCGTGTCAGGGTTGGTGTTTCCAAAGCATTTGTCCCATCCCACGGGGCTTAGGGCGCTGGTCAGTGTCACTGTCCTGCACTCCGCCTGGGCGGCTGCAGGTCTCTGTGGCCCACTTGGGTACTGAGCAAGAATCAGCCTGGGGAGCTTTCTTTCACCGCGATTTCACTGTGACCGCGGCTTAAGGCCAGTCTGAGTTCCACTGAGTGTCCAGGGCAGTTCCCTTGTTTCCGCATTTGACAACTGTCTTTGCTCTTATGTCATCTCTCACCTATGCCAACATGTGGCACATGGGAGTCATTCTGTTGACGAGGGAACTCTCACCCTTCCCTGATATCTGCCCTGGGCAGCAGTTCGGCACAGCTGTGAGGGTGCAGTCAGAACTCTTTTGTCCGAAAGAAAAGTGAAATCCACACCACATTGCACAGTATGCTCACAGCGTGGCCATTGCTTTGGCTAATCCGCTACACTAACATCACCAGTACCCTGCCCATGACCTCAGAGGGCTGCAGGCGGATGTGACGCAGTGTGGGGAACATAATCTGAGACAGCGTGAGGCCGGCCCCAGCATTCTTTGCTACACTGGCATGTGCGTGCTTAGATGACACATTGCTTGTAGGCACTGATCAAGCATATTTAAAAATGTGAAATCCCAGAGCACGGGCCAACATTACAACTTGTCTTCCCAGGAACAGTGAGCAGGGATGTGGCCTCCACACGTGGTAGCCTGAGCTGTGATACTTGGGCTCTTGCCTCATCCGTTTGTTTACACCTTTAATGAAGCAATGAGTTGGAGTCATGCTGTCAGATTTGCAGACTTTGGGGGTCCCTCTCAGGCACTGACACTGTTTTCCGGAGCTTGGACACTGGGCATGTGAATGTCCTATACCACAGCACAAGATTTGGGCAGCCAAGATGCTCTCAGCCCTACCCCTGTGTCATCTGTAGGCCAGGGATTTAAGTGATCCTGTCTGTCGTGGGGATGTCCACTTTGATCGAGTGTAGCTCCCTGATGTGTGATACCTGAATACAGGATGCCCGACTCAAGAAAAACTGTGTCTGGTACCTCAAGAGAAACTCAGAGATAATGTAACTGAAAAAAATAGGATACTACATTGGTCGGTCCATTTCTGAAAATACGGTGGGGCTAAAATCACGGCTAATGTGACCATCTACGTACAGTTCCCCCCGGAAACAGCTCTCCAAGAAACTAGTTGTTTGTTTGTTTGTTTGTTTTTATCACATGTATATTTCATGTGAGTTTAACCTTGCTAAAGGCTTTGAGACACAGAACAAAAAAAATGACCAAAAGCGAAATCAATAGAAGTTAAAATCTCACGTCCACATACACGAATTCTGCACACAGTACTCATTCATTCAGCAACTTATTGAGGCATTTGTGTGCTAGACCCTGAGTGCTGAACTCAATGAGAAAGACACCTGAGGACACAAAGGGTCAGGATGCCACAAAACACAGGCTGTGTGAGGCTGCACCGTGTGAGTAACTAGCTGTTCAAGGACTCACCGCTCGGGCTATGGACTCTCCTGGAGAAGACAGGACGTGTCTTGAGAGCTGGGTCTTAAAGGACAAGTGTTTATCATTGTGTGTGAGAGCCTGACATGGTGAAAACACAGGGCTCATCCATGAGGAACAGGTGGGCCATAGGCTGGAGAGGCAGCGTGTGGGCAGATCTCAAAGGGCCTCTGTGTCATCTGTAGGCCAGGGATTTAAGCTTTTAAATATCTTTTAGGCAATGAGAAGGCGTGGCTGGGCAGGGGGCGTGGGGTGGGGTACAGCACGCTAATGACGCCACACATACACACACAGTCTACTCTGTGCTCCCTACTTTTCTAAGCACATTCCATGTATAAACGTATTTCGTATCTATGACGACCTATGAAGTAGGTGATTTTTTTCTCCCTTTAGAAAATAAGGAAAGCGGAGCACAGAGAGGTGAGACAAAGGTGACAAAAGCACTGTGTGACTATAATACTTCAACTGCAGAGCACACACGCCTTCCCCTGCCTCCGGCCTGTCAGATGAGGGTCTGGGGGAGGAGGTCTGAGACCACGAGGAACGGACTAGCTGGAGGAAAGAGGGGGGCTGGAGCCCTTCGCCTCTGACAGACTGGACCACTGGACATGACAGTTCAGTCCTATCTGTCTTCGGCAGGGACACACACACACACACACACACACACACACAGAAACCTCCAGAGGTCTGCTGGTAACTCATACAAATTCAAGGCCTTAGCTTGTACCGTAGAAAGTGCTCAGTGATCTTCCCCAAAGATGGCTCCGCCTCCTTCCTGGATCGTGACGAAGGGAGCATCCCAGGGTTGGGGCCCTCAGGTGATGGGGCTCCCTGCCATAAACGCTCCCATGAGGGAGATGCGCCCAGCTGGAGGAGGCAATCAATACGTGCGACTGAAACAAAACCGGGAAATCGGTCCCAGAGCGACTGTGACGGGCATGAGGATGACGTTCACGTACGTGTGACAGAACGAAATGGTAACGTGGAAGCTGAATTACCAAATTCCGATAACGGAATTTCTGTCCACGTTCACACCCGTGCTCTTCCGAAGCGCCGTGCCTGAGCCGTGCTTAACGTGGGATTTACACAAGGAGCCACGGAGCAGCCCTGGAGACCGCTCCCACGCGGGGACCTGGGGCTGCAGGGACAGCGCCCGAGCGTCTTCTGGTTTCCTCTCCTAGTGACCGACCTCACTGCGTCCCGCCACCCCAGTCAGGTCCCTCAGGTTCTCCAGCTATGAGGATTTTAAACACTTTCTGGAACTAGAACTCTAGCTTACTAATGAAGGGGTGGGGGAGGGGCCGGGTGGGGGTGGGGAAGAGAGCTGCTTAGGGGCGGAGGCAGCGGTTAGAGTTCAATTTAGGGTTTAGTGGCAAGGGCCCCAGTCTCGGGGTGGAAGGACAAGACAGAGCCTGCATGTCTCCAGCAACTGCATCCGTACTGGGTATTTTATAGGATAAAATTAATTTGGTATCTAGAGCCCATGGGCGTGGGGTGCTATTGAGAGCGACAGAGATACAAGAAAAAAGGAGTTTCTTAAAAGGAGAAAAGAAAGGGCTTAAACTAAGTAGTCTGTTGAAGGATGCGGGTGGTATGATTCTCGGGACTAAAGGGTCCTAGTGGTGAGGGAGACAGAAGCGCCCAGAAGACCTCTGAATTTACTTAACACATTTCGAACAGCTACACTTATCAAGAACCAGAGATACAGACCTGGTCAGGAACGTTCTCTGTCCTCACAGAAAACAGCAGTGAACAGACTGTAGGTAGAGAATGATGCTAACACCATGGAAAAGGTCGTGAGCAGAGGAGGAAACAAAGTTCTAAAGAACAGACATTTAAGCTCATGAGCTCGAGTTTGAGTGTGCTGAGTTTGAGGTGCCCAAGGACCCTCAGATCAAGGGAACTGGCACCACGAGCATCCATCCAGCAGGTGGTCGAAGTCTGATGAGTACATGAGATCACCCCTCGGGGACAGGTGGCGTACAAGGAGGGCCTAGGAAGGAGGCACGACCACCAGCCATATTTAACGTAAAGGAAGAACCTCCCGCAAAAGTATAAGGAGGGACGCGACTGAGAAGGTAGGTAAAATCTGGATTGAATGAAGTCATATAATCAAAGGGAAGAGAGTTTTGTTTTCTGTAATTGCCTGTTTCCTTCGAATTCTTCACAAGACAATAGCACTTGTGGGCAGTAATCACGGCTATTTTCTTTGCCTTGTCGTCTCAGGGACTGGCGTGGCGTCGGGCACAGGGCAGTACCCCCCCCCCCCGCCCCGGACGCTGGAAGGGCTTAACAGAGGGGTAACCGGCAGCCGTATGGCGACATGCTACAGCCAAGGCAAGCAAGGCAAGGACGGGGTCTGCCCATGACGCGATTTCCTGGCACTGTGTGAGGGAAGAACAATTCAAGTGGCTGGATGGAGGAAAAGCTAAAAACTGGCTTTAATAACGCAGACATGGAAAGAATGCCTACGAGGGCATAGCGAAGGCATCGCTTCGGGGCGGTCTCGCTGTTTTGGACAATGGTGCCTCTAACTTCGAGTTGCGTTGGATTAATTACTCGCTGACTGCCAAGCAGATATAAACACATAATAGAGAATAAAAGTTATAATAAAAGTATGAAAAACAAAATAGGGCGTGTCTTCATCAAAATAACGCCAAAGCATTTTAAAATCCTGAGGCCACTAGCTTTCATTGGGCTGGAAAGCAGGTGAGGAACATGGCAGCGCAGCCTTGGGGACAGCATGCGTCGTGGCCCGAAGGCCAGCTGTTCCACGAAGCTTCAGCAGCTCCCTGTCTCCTGTTCTTACTCACAGAAATGGAAACGAATGAGTAAAGGATTGGCTGAGGATTAAAAAAATCAGAGTAACTCGACTAAACCTGGGACTTTAGCTCAGACTCAGGAAAATTTGTTTCCAAACC
Source organism: Lyroderma lyra (assembly GCA_004026885.1). Taxonomy (NCBI): domain Eukaryota; kingdom Metazoa; phylum Chordata; class Mammalia; order Chiroptera; family Megadermatidae; genus Lyroderma; species Lyroderma lyra. The sequence goes on from PVJL010000180.1 coordinate 451,537, forward strand.
AGCACTTAGAAGCCCTGGAAGGTAATAAAGTGAAAGGCAATCTGCACAGACTAATGGAGCAGCTGAGGCAGGAGGGGTGGGGAAGGGGTACTGTGTAAAGGAGGGAAAGTTGTTTCGGAATTCTGTGGTGAAACAGTCTCTCCCTGGAGATAAATCGCTGGCTAATGACTGCTAGAATTTTCTGTTGGAGCCGTGAGAACTTCCAGTTTGTATCACTGTATATTAAAATAGAAAAACAACAACAACAACAATATCAAAGGCATATACTAAGATTTTATATTTTGGGAAGAAGCCTATTATTATTCAGGGCTAAATATCTCTTCATTAAAAATAAAAACAAAACAAAATTCAAAAACTCTCACTATTTATGGGTAATTTAGCTTAGATATTCAATGCTAAATGCTAGTTCAGCTCATGAAATCTCTTGGCGGTTTTTCTTTTCTTCTCCTTCTTGTATAAGAGGTGGTTTAATTTTCCTGGTTAAACAGAGAAGGTAGAAGGAAAACTAAGATTAACAAGGTCTACCTCAAATGCCTATACTCTTGGGCATTTCTCTGTGGGTCCAACACGTGGCTCGCACTTCAGTCCTATCCCTGGATCGTTCATGTACATACCTGTTTCTGTTAGACTGTAAATAACTTTAAGGTCAAATGCTGTGTCTCATTCACCTTTGTCTGAGCTCTATAGTTTACACTTAGTGCTCAATAAATATTGGTTAGATAAGCTGAATATAATAAACTGAATATAAAAGTTTAAAAAAGGATGACCCTTCAGGGATGGCATATCCCCCCCCAAGGTAGAAGAAAATCCACAATCCGAGAACATTTTCAGAATTACCTACCTACATAATTCTGGTATGAATAGATAGTAGTCATTAAATCAACCCAAACAAGCCAAAACAAATAAAAGCCTCACAGAATTTAGTCTCATGATATCCACACTAGGAATCTAAATCATGTTTATTATTACTTCATAAATAATTCCATGATGTTTTTCCCAAAACTGTGAAAAACGAGCATAGTCTGGGATAATCACATTTGCTCCCCAATTCCAAGAATCAAAGGCAAACCTTATGTTCTTCGTTATCTAAATTAGACCAGGAGATAAAAAAGATGTCCTTGGAAATCCTCTGTGTTCGGTTGGCTCTAGGGCCAAATTTGTACAAGTAAACATGCAGATGGAAGCCAGGGGGCCCCGGAGAGGCAGCACGGGAACACGCAGTATCTAAAAATGGACTCTACGCTCTTTATTTCCAATCTGGCCTGGGATTTGTGTTTGGAGAATCAATTTCCTTACAAATTATCAAGTAGTGCAGTAGGAATAGGAAACGTTAGGTAAAGGAAAGAGTTTCTATTTGACACAATAGGAGAATAAGGTCTGGGAAATACCTGCTCTCACCCACGTGCAACTTTAGATACGATTCTATTCTAATTGTCAGTGAAAAGAATTGAGAGGTATATTATACATCAAACTTACTTATTTTTCCCCTTCTACTCCCCACAGTGAGGATATATGATCTAGATGAAAGGAAACAGGCATGATAGCCAGAAATCTCTGGAATTAAAATGTTTATTTAACTTTTGAAACTAAAATTGCATATATTTAAGTTGTGCAACATGATTATTTGATATTGTGCATAGTGAAATGAGTACTGCAGTCAAGGTAATTATCATCTCTATAGTTATCATTTTTGTGTGTGAGAGGACAGCACCTGAAATCTACTCTCGTAGCAAATCTACTCTCCATGCTGAACCTTGTATTTCTAAACCTACTAGTCGTATATAACTGCAGCTTTGTACCTTTGACCCCCATCTTTTTCCACCTTCCCACCTCTGGTAACTACCATTCTACCCTCTGCTTCTATGATCCATCTTTTTTAAGATTCCAAATAAAAGTCCTTACAATATGTGCTCTGGTGTCTGGCACACAATAGGGGCTCATGAAGTATCTGTTGAATGAATGAATGACTTATAATACATCTGATTCATAAGCCACAGTGATGTTCCACTGGATTTCTCATTGTGTAGCATCACTCGTGTGGGGCAACAGCCAAAAGGATTTAGTGATACAATGCAGCCAAGGTTCCCTTGCAGAACAAAGTGGCAGATTGTGAGAGACCAGTTGGCTGACCCCAGACACAAATAATCCTAGCAATTTGGCAGGTAGAGCTAGATGGGAAGTGATTAAAATTTGTGCTCGCTGAATTTTAGGATAACACGAATGTTTCTTATTTTTACTGTCATATTAAAGAGGGGCTTCTTGTTGCTTAAAATTATCTTGGTTAGCCCCAAGGCTGTAATTGACTGAACCTGTTTCTAGTGAGTGTTTCTAGAGAACATAATTAGTCCCATAGTGCACGCTTATGTGAGTCTACCACTTTCTGATTTTCCAGCCTTTCTGCAATAGAGGTAGATCTAGGGGGTTCTCCCACTACTCCCACTTATTCTTGGCACACATGACTACTTATGTATGAGGGCTGTCCGGAAAAAATCTAGCCAGAAATGCCTCTATTTTTCATATTACATGGCTGCATACTTTCCAGACAGCCCTCGTATATGCCTATTTTAGTTTCTTTCTTTCTTTTTTTTTTTTTAGAGGTGAAACAAAGAGATAGTTTATTGAAGGGAAAGTACACTCCTAAGAGGTAGGAGCGAGCTCCAGCAAGGAGAGTGGCTCAGGAGCCCTGCCTACGTTAGTTTCATTAAATCCTGCCTGACGATGAGACAGAGAAACAATGAGTTAAAGAACAAAATCTCTATTCTGAAGTCAACCTCCATGTAAAGACAGGCTGCTAATACTGACCAAAGATAACTCATGAATTCAGGATATTCTGTAATTATAATCACACACACACACACACACACACACACACACACGAGTGTCTGGATCTGTGGCAGTATAATTGAATAGTAACTTCATTTTTAGGCATTCAGACTAAAATTCAAATACACAAAGAGTAATTTTATTACTTTCAAATAATAAAACTGTATTTTTCTACAATGCAGGGTTCTCACAATTTAGGAGGTGGCTTTCAGCCCCTAGTTTCAGCTTGTGAGTTTTTATTATATTTAATTTGCAGTGAGAATAAGATAAGCCCAGAAGGAGTGTAGAAATGAACTATGGATTTCATGTTAACTTAAGGAAACCATCTAGGGACAGATTTTTTGGGGGGTGTGTTGGTTGGTTGGTTGGTTGGTTGGTTAGTTAAATGGCTACCACCTATGCATACCAGAATTGTGTAGGCAGATAATTCTCAAAATGTGCTCCCTCGGATTTTCTTCTAACCTGATGACACCTATGTGAGCTGTAATAAAATACTCGTATATACCACACTTTGCCATTTGAAAAAGTTATTCATGTGAGGATAGAGTTTAGATAGCACAGTAATTCTGTAAGATGGGTATTACTATCGTATTTTTAATAAATGAAGAAACTGAGGCCCACGGAGGCTTGATAACATGCCTCAGAGTTTCTCCCTAGTGGGTTTAAGAGCTGGAACTCACACCCACGTCTCACAACTAATTCCTATGTGCTTCCTGACTACACTATGCAGTAACACAGGCGTTGTGAAAACGAGTGCTTTTTGACTAAAAACCTCACCAGAGCTGCCTCCTCCTCCACCTTCTGTTTCACTGTCTTGGCTAAAGCCCTTCCTGAGTCCTGAGGGTTAAGGCTCTGTAATAACTTCAACAGCTTGTTAAAGAACGCTATACACAATCACACTGACAGAAGAAAACACTGTCTGCCTCGTGTTAGCCAATCGCTCTTGTAAACACTTGGATTTCAACATGGCCCATGTGTCTATATATCTGGAGGGCTTTCTGTAAATTAAAAACTTATTTTCAAAAATTAAACTCGATATTTTGATTTTAATGAGATCTATTGGATAGGTTAAAATAATTAAAACAATTAAATGAGCATATAATCTTTTCTAATTAAAAAAGAAACTGCGATAATATTTTGATCGTCAGCCAATGACAAGTTCTGAAGAATCTCTTCGGAAACAAGTCTTCTCATTAAAAAGTATTTTGGGGAGGAAAGTTATTATTGCTGACCAAATCAACATCATGATAGAGCAGACTCTCATTTAACCAGCACCCAGGGGGATGAGGAGATGCTGGATAAATGTAGCATTTCTTTGATTTTTTTTGCCAGTTGCTTGAGCCCTAGTTAACAGGGTGCCTATTTTCCCCAATACGGCTGATATTATGATGACTCAAGTAGGATTTTAAAAAGTATTAACTGTTTCACTAATTATTTGCTCCTTAAATAAAGGTATAAAAATATTTAGAAGACTGAATTAGATCGTTACGTTACTTGAACTTACCTTTATATGATGTTCCAGGAATGAAATGGATTTTAGTCTGTGTTATTAAGTCTTTTTCTTTAAAAAAATTTTTTTCTCTTCTTTCCATAAAACAAAACTGTATATCTTCCTACCACCAAGATGATAAAAATAAGATTCACCATTATGACTCAAATAAAAAAATAAAACTTTTAAGAGTCTCCTCTACAGACTGTACTTAGTTGTCAAAGAATATTATTTTGTAGGAACAAGATGTTCTAAGAATGGCTGAATAAAGTTAATTAAGGGAGTAAGAAAAAACATATTTGAAAATGTCTGCTAAAATTATGTTTTCTATAAATAGATAAACCACATTTCTCATCAATACCTATTATCATAATTTGTCTTATAAGGCTATTTTTAAAAGCTACATATTGTTCTTTAGACATCTCTCTATTATTTAGTACCATTTTACAATTGCTGCTATCTTGGTGTATTAATGGTGATGAATTTTGTTGTGGAAATTTTAAAAAATCAATTTAGAAAAGGTTGCTTAATGCTGTGTGATAATCTAATACAAAAAGAATGTTGTTTCATAAGGGGACCAAGCACAACCAGCAGCTATCCTATTGCAACAGCATAAAATCAGATTCTGGTATTGTGCCAGTGGTAGACATTCAGGCCACTGTTAGTGAAAAACAACAGCACTGAATTTCCAACAACTCAGGTTCAGTTTTCTAAAAGAATACATGCACTTTTTTTTTTTAGTTTGATTAAAACAGAATTTATCTAAAAGAAAACTGCCTTTGGGCCTCACTCACTAAAAAAACAACAAAATGTCTAATTATACTGTAATTAAACGAACTAGATGTAAGGAAAGGACAGCCCTGCAGGGGTGTCAGAGAACTCTGTCAGTGTCTGACTGAGGTGATCTCAGGCGGATAAGCAAAAGAACTCTGCAGTGGCACTCCAAAGGGAGATTCCAAGAATGTGACAGAGTGACAGGCTGTCAAGGCAATCTGGTTAGTGGGTTCTCCTTTGAAAGAAAAAGACATCCTTATGCATTATCTAGCACACTTCTATATAGAGCTTAAATGAAAAAAAATCAATGCTAATGGCACACACTCCAGGGTAGGTAAAGCAAAGGTAGGGCACTTACCCCAGACTTGAAATGTAAGATTTCTCTGAGGAACACAGTCTTTACTGCCATCTGAAGGATGAGCAAGAATGACTTAAGTGAGGTCGAGAAACAGGCTAAGACAGGGCAGGGTGAAGTAGGCAGAGAGAATAGCTTGTGGAAGTATCAGGAGACTGTGAAAATATGGCCGCCTGAAAGAATTCAAGTAAGTTTATAATGGCTACATGCAGATTAGGAGAAACAAAATGTGAAATCCATGTGACTGTGGAAGTAGGGTAAGACCCTAGCAAGAACCTTGTAAACAAATCATATGATCATAGATTTTAATGCAACCATATTGATAATTATATTAAATGTAAGTGGTCCATACACACACACACACACACACACACATACGTGTGTGTGTGTGTGTGTGTATATGAATTAAAAGATAAAATTGTCATACTGGATAAAAAAAAGCAAGACCTAATTATAGCTTTTTACAAATAGCTTATTTTAAATATAAATGCTCAGGTAGGTTAAAAGTAAAATGATGAAACAAGAAGCTGGCGTGGTTGTATTAACAGTGGAAAGAGTAGATCTCAGACTAAAAATATCACCAGGAAAATGGAATGACATTATATAATGATAAGGAAGTCATTTCATCAAGATGACATAACCATCTTAAATGTGTACACATTTAATAACACAGCTTTAAAATACATGAAGCAAAAACTAATAGAATTTAAAGGAGAAACAGATAAGACCACAATTATAATTGGATATTTTAACATTTCTCTCTCAGTAAGAACATAAAACTAAGGACAGACCTGTAAGAATGCAGAAGAACTAAGGATATGGAAGATTTGAATAATTTCATCAATGAAATTGACCTAACAGACAATTCTAGAACTCCACTAAGAACAGCAAATACATTCTATTCAAGTATATATAAACCATTAACTAAGATGCATCATATTTTGAACCATAAAATTCAAAAGAATGGAAATTATACAAAATTACTCTCTGAAAACAACAGAATTAAACTAAAAATAAACCACAGAAGGATATCCAAAAAGATTCCCAAATACTTAGAACTTAAACAACATATCTCCAAAGAACTCAAGGATGAAAGGTGAATTCACAAGGAAAATTAGAAACTGTTCTGAACTGAGTGAAAATGAAAATGCAACACATCAGAATTTGTGCAATGTAGCAAAAGACTGTTTAAAAAGAAATTTATACATGTAAATGCTTATACTAAGGAAACTTCAAATCAATGACCCAAGTTTCCTTCTTAAGATATCAGGAAAGGAGTAGTAAATTAAATCCAAACAGACACAAGAAAATAATAGGGATAAATACCAATGACATATAAAATAGAAAATAAACCCATAAAACTAAAAGCTGTTTCTTGGAAAACATCAAAAATTTTGATAAATCTCTAACAAGCCTGATCAAGAAAAACAGAAGACATATATCAGGAATGAAAGAGGGAAGACATCGCTAAAGATTTGACAGACATTGAAAAAATAATAGGGAACATTAAAAAGATAATACAAGAATACTAATAAAATTTAAAACTTAGAAGAATTATATAACCCAAACATCCCAATATCTATTAAAGAAATCTAATCTATTAAAGAATTAGTAAAAAACGATCACCTTCCCCGAAAAAAAAACAGGGACCCATGGCTTTAGCTGGTAATTTCTAGTGAACCTTTGAGAATGATACAGTACCAATCCTATACATACTCTTCAAGAAAAATAGATTAGGAGGGCACATGGCTCCATGCATTTTATGAAGCCAGCATTACTCTGATACTGCACATGACAAATCATCAGAATTATGGACTAGTATGCCTAATGAACAAAGGCAAGACAAAACAAACAAACAAAAAAACCTAAAATGAAAAGGAAAATTGTCTTCCTATCACTGGTTTAAGTGTGCCATGCTAAAAAAGACATCATTTTTTTAAATGTCACTAATGTAATTTTAACATGATAACACGTATTAGCAACGTATTCCAAATAATGTCTTTCTCAAGTATAGTCCACTTAAATCGGTGGTAGGAAGAAAAAATAAAACAGATGAATTTTTTAGCATATATAGTTTAGTCATTTTATATACCTTTGCTACGGTCACTCATTATTATTACTTAATAAAAAGTAATATCTTAATAATTTGTATAGCAAAGATAAATCATACTAAGATGAATGACAAAAGGTACTCCTCCTCCAACACCCCCCCCCCATCCAAAAAAAAACAACTCTCAAAACTAGGTTACCTATAATCTAAGAAAAACCTTTAATTAATTTGGGAAATTAAAAGCAACTTTTTCAAGAAATCCTAGTAATAAGACACGCTCAGATGATGACATAAGCACACAATAATGAAGAACAAGTAGCTAATTTGGGTATGTCACTGACCAGGCATTTCCATGCAGTTCAAAAAAAAAGCCCAAACTAAAATTTGTTACTGCTATTAACTAGGTAAACAATAAAGTCAAAGCAGTATAGCCCTTAGTTCCATATTTTATTATGTTTATTTAAAATGCAATACGTATTTTTTGTAGGAGGAGCATATAAGTATGCATAACCATGAAAAGGCAGCCTCCCTCTGAAAACCCTGCCCCCTTCCCAAGGGGGTTGAGTTGCAGATCCAAGTGTGAGTAATTAAAGGTCCCAGCTGCAGTGTCTTCTTTGCATACCTGGGTCAAGTGGGAATATTCTTCCAAATATTTTTTCAAAAATTTCTAGAATCCCGGCAAGAGGAATCATAGTACTTGAAAAAATTATCAGACACTTGGAATTCAGGGCCAATGATATTGACTTAAAAGTATGCATCATGAAAACTGTGTGTAGCCTTTGGACACCCAGGTGAAACACTTAAAAAGTAGGCAAATTCATGATGAAAGTCTCAGAAAAACAAAACAAAATTTGGTAAGATTTTAAAAACTGAAATTTTTCCTCTCCGGTGCTTAAATCAAATGATGATTTTAAAAATTTTAATATTGAAGAGAAAGCAAATGCTAAGTGTCGTCAAATGTAGCACTTCCTATGTCCAGGTACGATACATCTGAACCCATTTAATCCTCACACCAACCCTACAGATAGTTGTTATTATGATCCCCATTTTAAACATAAAGAGAGAGGTATAGAAAGTTAAATAAATTATTCCAAATTCCCACTGCTAGTAGATGGCAGAGCCAGAATGCAAACTCAGGCAGTCTGTTCCTAGAATCTATTTCTTAACCATAAAGCTATTCTGCCTAGCAAAATGTTTTTTGGCTTAATCAATTAATTAAGTAATACCTTTTATATTAAAGTTGGTCACTTTTTTGTCAAATTTGCCTTAGGTATTAAGAACTTTTACAGAATGAAAATTTTTAAAAAATGTGCAGCTTAATTTATTCTGATAATTTTTAGTGACTTGCAACTGTAGCTTGTGTTTATTCTTGCTGGCCACCCCCTCTTTCATCTTATTAATTTTCTACAGGAAATTGCACGTTAATAGAAAAAGCAGCACTGGAACTGCCTCACATCCTATGGTTATTAATTAAAGCAAAATCTGGTTCAGTAACTGTGGATACTAAAAATATAGAGTTAAACAAAGCTGACTGCCTCTTGAAATGAAATTTCAACTTCAATAGTCTGTCTAAAAAATTTATGCATTAAAATTCACATCTTCTGTTAAAGAAATTCTCTACAAATTTTCTAGTGAATAAAGAAACCAATATCATCTGACTGTTCCTCTCTAAGACTTCAGAAGGGAAAGGAATCCGAGAAACACTGATGCGAATTACTCAAGTTTAAATAAATTTCTTTTTTAAGGCAGTTAGTCATTTCATTCTACTATATTCCCATCTACAGGTTATTACCCACAATCAATAAAGCAAGAAACTGTATAAACTATCATATTAATTTTATACAATGGTTAGTAAACTTTAAAATACTCTACTATAAAACTTTTAAAGGTTTCAGATGGTTTTAGATCACACAGGGTACTATATAGTTTTATGCAGCATAAAGTGATAGGTAAGTGGATATCATGCTGAGAAAATGCACATAATTTCTGAATGCGAAGATCCATTCCATTGTAGCATTTTCTTACATGATAGAAGGTTATTACTGGGATGATTTTTAGACTCTATGTCTGTAAAAAAATCCCTAAATGACAAACAAGCCAGCTACATCTTCAAGTCACAGGCTGCCTGTGTGTACACGTGTCATCTCTCCTCCCGCTGCTGGAGAAAGCAGGACACTGTCGAGTTCAAGTTGCTTTTCGGTTCTGCCACATTACATAAAAGTAAACTACCTGGTACTCTCTCGACACAGAGGGAAGCAGAGGCACGGAGGGGATGCCGCAGTGGGGTGAAATAGATGGAAAGGATGCTGAGTCGTAAATATTTGACTTAGAACAACTAAAACATGAGGGGTGAGAAGTTCCAGGAAATCTAAATGTTGCTGTTTTGTGTATTTATGCAAACTACCTTACAGAATCAGAAATGATGAACAGAGAGAGAGAATGGACCTGTCGAAGTAGACAGCTCCAAGATGTGCAGAGAGGAAAGAATCATGACACTGTTAAAAAAAAACAAAACACAGCACCTTGAACACACCACAGCTCGTTTCCACAGGGTCGAGTGAAGCATCCAAGACGGGATTCAGATCGCCCTGTTCCGGGGTTGGCGGGGCTGCCCATAATCAAGGAAACGGGAGGGACGAACAGGACTGCAGATGAGGCCCCACGGGACCACCGGGCAGAATGACGATGGAGCATCCTTTTCCATCCTTAGGGAGATGGGGGCTGTTTGGGCGTGGATGTCTGCGCCCTTGAAAAGTACCTCCTAGATTTTCACATAGTGCCCTAGGAGGCATATGCACCGAATTCCTTCTTCACCCACTCAGCACCCACATGTAACACGCAGCTCGCAAATGTTTCTTTAGAATTAATCTACACTTTGTGAGGCCGACCTGTGAACTCATCTACAGTCATACTAACCTTCTTTAAAAATAAATTGAGATAGGTTCCCAAGGGACTGTAGAAAATAATTTTTTGCATATTGAACAATACTTTCAAGTTGACTCCCTTATAATTTTAATGTTTCCTACTTGGGGGCTATGTAGGAGGGAGGAAAGCTTCCTCCATTACATAATATCACAACCCACTCAGAGAATTGTGACTTTCATTTTAAGGTTCCAGCCTTTGTGGTTTGTTTGTATGTCCTGGGGAGATGTCTGTCAAGTGGACAATCAAGGCAAATACGTTTGAAAAGCACTGCATACTGTAGTTAAGAGCCCTGCTAGGAGGTAATAGATCAACGTGGGTTCAGGCCTGGACACCTTCCGGTCCCTGTGTCTTGCACAAGCTATTTAACCTCTCGAACTTCGGCTTTGTTCCTTCCTAAAGCAATGATAACAATAATTCCTGTGAGACTTTAACGTGATAATTATGTGACATGCCATTTTAGTCATTTCAGGCTGCTGCAACATAATACCACTGTGTGGATAACTTAAACAATAGACATTTATTTCTCCAAGTTCTGGAGGCTGGAAGTCCAAGTTCAGGGTGCCAGTCTGTCAGGGTCTTGGTGAGGGTAGGCCCTATTCCTGGTCTTTGGAAGCCTAGTTTCTCCCTGTGTGTTCACATGGCAGAGAGAGAGATCATCTCTCTCCTGTCACTTCCCTTAGGGACACTAATCGCATTCATTCCATCCTCAGTACCTAAGGACCTCTCAAAGGCCCTGCCTTCAATACCATCACAGTGGGGCTTCAACATCTGTACTGGCATGGTAGGACACGAACATTCAGTCCACAGCACACAGTCGCCACAGTACTTGGCACACAGTAAAAATGAATTAAATGTCAGCAATATGAACCTGTCACACTCATTTAAAATGTACATCAATTATTAATGATAAAAAATGTATTTCATAGCTCATACACATCACATCCTATTCATACTTATTGGCAAGGCCATGGCCCCTAAGTACTAAGCAGATGTCCATAACTGGAGAAAAACACAAGATACAAAACTAGAGTAAGTGAATACGTACATACCAAAGTCCACCAGTTCTGACTTTGCTCTCAGAAGAGTCTGTTGATATGTTAGGAATTATGGTTACTCTTTTCAAAACAGAAGAAAAAATACATGGAAAAATGATCTACACTAAGAAACTCACAAGGAAGCAATATGTAGTGAAGATTGTGCTTAATCAGAAAGGTATAAGAAAGCTCATTTATTTAAAACATAAAAGATAAACTATGCCAAAAATTATGCCAGAGTAAAGCCCCTTCCATATTTCTGGTGGAAAGTATACATCAGGGGAAACTAAAAATAAAATGTGATTCTCTTTGTTCTCGTTAACAGTTTACATAGTGACGGTTTATTTGCAAGGTCACATAAAATCATATGTAAAAATGTAGCCCTTGCTCACGTTTCAGCGATGGGTTAATTTACGTCTTTCTTTAATGATTGTTGGTAGATTCATGTCCCTGCAATATATTATATCCTTCAGGAATAAATGATGCACCATTTAAAAATATTAACATATAAATTTCATTGTAAGAGGATTAGGTCCAAAGTAATCCTGCCAAATTAATTTAGGTAAGTATACTAGGTAAATAAATCAGTATCCTTTTACTTCTAGAAAGCACTCCAAGCAATTTCAAGTCATTAAAAATACTTTTAGCTGCAACACTATGCCATTTAGTGTGGTCGTAATGGTTACATGACAGCATTTCTACTCCAGGCTGTATGGCTTTTATGCCCTGATAGCAGCAGCATTTTAGAAAACTACAAAGAAAATGAAAATCAGTAGTAATTTTTGAACAAGTCTTCTACGATGGTTAAATAAAAAATGACATAAATGTAAGCTTTTGTAAATTCTAATTTCATACATTCTTTTGGCCAAACATTCAATGGGAGATGAACCCTTCCTTAAAGGATATATAAGACAGGCGACATATTGCAAAAGGGTAAGGAGTCCCCTGATAGCATTCAGGAAAAGTTTTACCTATTTGCTGATTTATAATCTAGTCTTAGAGGCTTGTGACTTAATTTCTCTTAAGTCTACAAATGTCTCATATAGATGAATGTCATTATGTTTCATATCTATTGAGATTAAAAGCCAAGTCCCGCAAGGCAAGAAACAGTCAATTATTTTCATTTTATACTGTTATTACGAAATATTGCTGGTGTTACAGTGTACTTATGGAGAATGAGAATTGTTCGCCAACATGTTTTGAAGTGAATTGCAGGTATCTGAATACCAGAGAGAAAATCACACAATCTCAAAATGTATCTTCAAATGGATTGTTTTTATAATGATTTTATATTTTTTTCACTAAGTTTTCACTGACAAAAATGGTTAATTCTTCCTTCGATTTCTATGCTACCTATTGTAAGCTTCTGACAGTTCATAGATTTGCTTTTTCATAGAAAAATATATGATGCTTACAGATGCTATAGGATAAAGGTAAGAGGCTACTCCTTCCTGGGCAGAATTAGACCTTTAGCTTAATTTCCTAATACTGAGGGAAATGGCTACCATCACTCACTTTCAGGCTGAATAAGTGACTCCCTTAAAATAACAACGAAATGGGCGTTTTTAATCCTGTTGCTAAGACGCAGCAGAGCTCACTGGTTACCACCATGAGGGAGACAGCTCCTTGACATAGTTTTAGCAGTGTCTCAGAAGACAGATGGCAAGGCTCATTTATGACAGTTTTGGGGGCGGAATTCAGAGTGGAGGCTCTGATTTGAGACAAGTCTTCCACTCAGTGAGGGTTTGACTGGGACTGGCCAAGGATTACCATATAATAACGTGGGACTGGTGGATACAGGAGGAGGTGAGAGCTTCCCTGTGCACCTTCGGATGCTATATCTATTCAAAGTTGAGTACTTGAATATTCCTTTAAACGCATCTGCAAAAAAGATCCTGAAAGGAACAAGAAAGCTGTTTGCAAGTTTTATCTCCCTGGGCAACAACTTCTCGGAATAGTAAAAGCATGGTGATGAAGACAGAATAGTAAAGTCACCTTAATGAAGGAAACAGAAGAGTAATGTTCATGTAGACACTAAGCTGGGTGGGTGGAGATCAGTTTGATTCTCCACCAAAATAGTCTTTGACAACACCCCCCATCCACAAGTTAAATAATTAAAGAGTTTAGAGAGTGAACAATGGTTAACCACATAATTTGCATTTCAAAGATAATAATATTCCAACACTCTTATGCAAATAAAGGACAGCATGGTTTATTAAACACAATTAGAAGCATAATAATTCACTGAAATTTCAGAGCCTCCTGCATCAAAGTTTTATCGCTTCTTTTTACCGATCTTTATTCTCTTTCCCTCCTGATTTGTTTCTTCCATAACGAAGTACCTTACGCCCCTTAAGGTTTTCCATAAAGTTGGCCATAAAAGCTGTAGTTCCTAGAGGGCTCATCCTTCCTCCAGTTCAAAGCGGGCAATCATTTAAAGTCAGATGAGACAGAGGGTTAGCCAGCCCACATTCATTACCAGAAGTCCGAGCTACTAACTAATGAAAAGTAGGTGCCATTCAATCAGACGAGGAAGGCTGTACCCTTTCCAGAGCTAAGGACCAGACCAGGACTAGAGAGATGGGCACGCCTCGGGTTCAGGTGCAAACAATGACCAGAAAGACAAACAGTCTGCCTTCTCGGTCAAGAGCTGGAAAATGGGACACACACCAGCCCCTGAGCCAGGTCTGGTTGAACAAAAGGTCTTTCATGCACATACTTAAAAAAAAAAAAAAAGAAGAAGAAAGCATTGTCTTAGTGTGCTCAGCTGCTGTGACAAAAAGGGCCATAGCGTAGCAGCTTAAACAATAGACATTTGTCTGTCACGGTTCTGAAGGCTGGGAAATCTGAGATCGAGGTGCTGGTGTGGTCATGTTCTTCCCGGCTGGAAGATTGCCCGCTTGGGGTGTCCTGACATGGGTGGGGGTTGGGGGGCAGGGAAGCGGGGGGCCTCACTGACGTCTGGTCTTCTCCTGTAAGGGCGCTAACCGCATCATGAGGGCCCCACCCTCATGATGTCACCTAAACCGCATCACCTCCCAAAGGCCCCATCTACTCCTGCCATCGCGTTTGGGGTGAGGGCTTCCACACACTGGGGAAACAAACGCTCAGCCCACGAGAGTCCTGCTCGGAGTCTCCAGTGCGAGACGGAAACGGAGAACGAACAAGAGATAAAGGACAAAGTTAGAAGCTCTCTTTCCTGGGCAGGGCTAAGGAAACGGGCCACACACGAGGCCTGTCGGAGACAAACAAGCAAACAAACAAACAAACGAAACGGCCCTAAACGCCTCATTGTTAATATTACGTGGCTGGATACTTTCCGGACAGCCCCTGTGTAAGTTTGGTAACAAAGAACTTTTTGCTTGTTTTGTTCACTCTAGTGTCCCCAGTGTCAGTCCAGCAACTGGCAGAAGAGACTCTTCACCTGGTGGCCCTGTGTCTGCACGAGCCCTCCCCCGACCCCAGGTGTGCCACCAGGTGCTTGCGAAGAGCCACACTTGTGCGGTGAGTATCCCGAGTGTAACACTGAGTAGCAAATACAAATACTACTCAGGCCAAAGGAGAGCCACATGAGAAGGGAGAAGGTGTTACTGTTGAGTGAGAATGAATGAATGAACCAATTTGCCAGGAATGATACAAACAAAGAGGAGCTTCCTCTGCCAATAACAGGAACTGAAAGTCAAGGCCTTGTAATTCAGAATAAATCTTCCGTGTTCATTTTTCCTATGTAATGACTAATTCCAAACATCATTTATTTTCATTTTCTTTCCATGTATTTTAGCTCTCGGATGGACTACAGGACTGAGCAGTTACGGAAGCTAATCCGCTTATCTGTTTTATGCAAATGGAGGAAATAAAGCATAATTCTGATCACCTATGATTTCTGTTCCTAATAAGAATAAAAGCTATGTATCTAAATTTATGATTTCAAAATAAATCAGTTCATAGTACCAGCAAATTGTACACAGGAGGCGCAGCCCCTGTGGAAGAAACAAGTTCATTTTGCTGTACTCTTTCAGGATCACCTGACAAAAGGCAGCTCCCTCTCCCTAATAATGCCCCGACTTCACCACGATCACTGACAACAGCTAAAGCCTGGAATTACATAAGTTCTCAGCTCCCAACGTGGATAAGGTTAATTTAATAAGCTTCAGAGTTACTTTCCTACCTCCGTGTGTCAGATGCTTTGTTAACAGCCGAGAATTAAAAGATGTAAAAGAAAATGAGGTTCTCTTCCCCCTCAGACTTCAGGGGACAAAGACATGGTCAGGTTCAAGTACGTGAGCTTCTCCCCTTGCCCTGGGCTTCTGCCCACTTTCACTTCCCTTTCTGAACGATTCCGACCTAGAGCCCTTAGGTGTGGCAGGGCAAGGGAGGTGTCCCTAGCAGGAGAAGAGGGGAGTCATGATGTGCCAGACAGGGTGTGGGGGCCCCGGCGGGGAGAGAAGGCGTCTGTGAGGGAGGCAGATGTGGAGTCAGGACTGAGTGGGGTGAGTGTGGCCTGGGGTACAGCTGTCCCAAGGAGAGAGTTATGACAACATTTCCGCAGTGAGGTAACCGAGCCTGGGGTGTCAGAGCCGCACCAGGTGGGGAGGGTGCGGCCAAGTGTAGGAACACAGAGCCTGAGGGGCGTCAGAAGAATTTGGAATTTGAAGTCCTGGACCACAGGCACCCTGAGAAGGGGTCCAGGTTTAAGGAGAGGTCTGCCATTGGGTATGAGAGCCTTAGCGGGGTGAGGAGGGACTCCTGTGGGGGCAGGGACCCGCCCAGCATGGGGGGCTGCATACTGAGTGCAGGCACAGCACGACAGCGAAGGAGGGACACTGGTGACATACAAGGGGGTCGTTTTCGTAAAAAGTAAACGCGCGCATCACGAATCATGAAAACCGGGTTCATCACCTGGTTAGCGAAAGGAGTTACAAGTACGGAGACAGAGAAATGAACCCCGGGATACTGGAATGGAATTAGAGCTATTGGGGTAAGTTCGTGGTTTTCGATACACAGAGAAATAAATTCACATGCAAACGCACGTCCACGTGCATTTTCTAGTTCTGCCTACTGTGAGGCCAGGACTCTCCACCAAAAGGAACGAGGCCTTCTTGCAGAAATGACGGGGGCAGAGAAAGAACAAGATGAGACCAGACAACAAGGAGGTCCCCGGAGAAGGACACAGAGGGCCTTAAAGAGGCTCTCAACACCCCGATCTCCGGCCATGCATCAAAATAGTAACTGCAATGGGTTATCAGTCAGGGAATAAAACACGAAACTGTGTCACATACATAAGTTAGTAGTAAGTTGAAAGTTTCATGGAGAATGTGAAATTTATGTAGTTTTGAAGTACTTTCTATAAAATACTTCTTCATGATAAAGTGGAGAAGAGTAACTTTATATTGGAGAAACCCCGTGGACACCACCTTAATCAAATGATTAAAAGTGAACATCATACCAAGTAATGGGACCAGTTCAAAGTGCACATTTTGATAGGATGGTAAAGACTGCTGCTAAAGACTGCATTACCTGAATGTGATCATGAGCTACGTGGGAAAATTCAAATGGAGGGGCTTTCTAAAATCCATTATACAAGAATTCTTCAAAAGCCTCAAGCTCCTAAAAGTCCAGGAAGGACTGAGAAACTATTCCAGACTGAGGAAGGCCGAATGCCCCACGACAGGATTCTTTTGCTGTATGTGTGCTATAAGAGACCGAGACAACTGGTGAAATTTGAGTGGGGTCTGAGGATTAGGTGGCAGTAAATACATTAATGTGAATTCCTCCATTCACATTAGTTATGCAGGAGAATGTTATTTTTAGGACACATACACTGAAAACAGGGGGTTTCAGGTGGCATTGGTACTCTCAAATGAGACTAGAAAGGAAGTTTTCGTAACATGTGCCTTTTCTGTAAAGTAGTGATCGTTAAAGAAAAAAGAATCTTGTGTCAGTGGGGCTGAGCTCTCTGGCACAGCCAGGGAGGAGCTGCCACTAATCCCAAATCCAAGCGGTCTGCCTTCACCGCCCTCCCTTCCCCCGAGGCGTACTTGCCTCGCTGATCCACACCAGCTCGAAGCCAACATTATAATCAAGTTCGTCTTTTTGGTCTTCCATCAACAAAGCATTTTTTCTAAATAGCTTTATTGAGATATAATTCACACACCATAAAACACCCCCATTTAGAGTGCACGTGCATAATTCAGTGGTTTTTAGTAGATTCAAAGTTGTGCAACCATCACGACAATCTAATTTTAGAACAAGATCCCATACCCATTAGCAGCCATTCCTCATTTCCATTCTCACTAATTTTATTTTTAAAACTTCATTTTCTACTGATACGGGATGTAGTGGCACACAATAGGTAGTCAATAAACATTTGATGAATTAATACATTGCTAACTGATTGATATGACAGCTATTTATGACCGGCATCTTTATGGTTACTTACCATTTGCTTATTTCCATATTTAAAAAAAGGGGTCCTCAAGCACCTTGTATTAAAATCAATGAGGCTCTCGGCTTCTTGAAAGTTAATTTGTAACATCATGGTAGTAGTTTCTTTATTGCAGTCTCATATGCATAAAATACGGAAGATGAGCTATTAGTACATCAGTACGTTTGGAGAGTGTTCAGGTCACTTTAACATAGCTAATAATGATCAGCATTCTTCAACTTACAACTTTCGCCACACTGGCAAGTTACCATCAATTTCTATGAAGATAGATGACATAAAATCTTCCAAATGCAGGGTAACTTTATTATGTGATTGAACAGGAGGCAAACATGTAAAAACAGACACTTCTTCCCACATAACCTTATTATAAAAAAGTTGTAGGAGTACAGATTCTGCATAACCACACAACTCCCTTTTTTTAAAACTATGTTTTATTTTCAATGAAGACCGTCACCAAGACCTTCTTTTCACAAGCAATTCAACACAAAACTCTCAAAAATGGTAAAATTGCTACCAATTAAAGTATCACCTCAAATTGTGGTCCTTGTGTGGATATGATCATTTATATAATTGTATTCTTCCAGTTACTTATTTTTAAATGTCTGGCAGTAATAAGTGTCTCAAAGAACTGAATTGATTAGCCACAGAAAAAGAGGTATCATCTCCAGAAAGATTAATTTTGGTACGAAGTAAATTTCTGAAACTGAAAACAGATCCTTCAATAATATTTTGTGAAGTGCAGTGTTTTTGTGTGTTTTAGCCTATTTAACCTTCAATTTATTAAGCAGAGTGTATAATATGCTCAACTATCACTTTAAAACCTGTTCTTTGAATAAACAAATAAATGCAAAAAATATTGAAGGTAATAAAGAAACCTGAACAAAAAAATGTATTTTTTTCCTCACAGAAATTTCAATATTCTTTTCATTTACCAAAGAAGCTCCTAGAAACTATGTATGGATAATCTATTGCTCCACAACATTTGTTTCTAGTGAAATGCTGCCAATGCGAGAGAGGGCAGAGCACTGATACACTCCAAGGAAGTTAGTGTAGATACATGCCCTCACACCACTGCGTACTGCTCCGGATAGCTGAAGTCGTATGCTCAATAGAAGATTTAGATGCTACACCTAATATATATTGATAGTGTCATGATTGCTGAATCTAAGAATTCATTTCAGGGGCCAGTGACACAGTGATTGCAGCTATTGTAGAACTCAGATTATGGATGAATGATAGATCTAATTCTAACAACATAAAAAGAAAATGAGCACTATTCTCTGGACTCTAGTGCACCAAAGAAAGGTGAGTATTGTTCCAGTGAACACTCTGTTGAAGAGAATAATCGACAACTTCAACTAGATGAGGACGAAGGACACTTGCAAATAGGCAGAGGTCCCAATGATGATCAAGTTTCATTTACATAACCTCTGATTACACATTTTGATTGTATATGAAATGATTGGGCACATTATCAAAACAAAATGAGATCATCTGTGAAGCAGCGTGCTTGCTAGAATCTTTGGGATAAATCAAATGAAAATCATGGCTTGTGCACGTGATGATCCTAAGCAGAGCAAAGTCACCTGGAGGACTGGACCAGAGAACAAAGAATGTGGCTGTCAAGACGAGCCCGAGCTGCCATGCTACCAGTGTGGGTAACAGATACCAGAAACTCTATAAACACTGGAGTTTGTTTCAGAAATAGAAATAAAATAAAATAAATTACCTGCCATTTGCCCAATAGGTACTTTGGATTCTGAGGAGTGAATTATTCTCAGCAAAATTAGGTCACCATGGTCATTTGATTTCGACCCAAGTCCCTTGTTAAAGGAACTGGGGAAGAACCTGAAAACCAAGCCAACTATCAGAGCTTGAGGAAATGCTAAGCTAGGGAACAGACTTTGGGGGTGGGGTGGGGGACTGGGGTGGGAGTGGGAGGCTGAGGGTGAGATAGATACACCTGAGATGTCAATTGGGCTCTGGGTTTTGGGGTGCTCTAGAATCAGTCCGAATTCATGGGTTGGTATCTTGGTCTGCTGTTTTCACTATAATACATGTATTATTATTAAGTGTATACATGCCTAGATGTTAAAACAATACAGAAATGTAAGGGAATCATTATAAAAAAAAAAAAAGCAGAAGAGTGGTCGCCTCTAGAAAGAACATATGGGGAGCTTCTTACTCCTTAACCTGGGTGGTGGTTATACAGGTGTTTCTTTACCCAGGTGTCGCTCTAAACTCTACACACACGTCTCTACAGTGTCTATCCTGTGATGAATGATGTATTTCACCAACAAAATGAGAGAAAGCACATGCAAGATGAAAACAGATGTCACAAGGGAAAATAAGGCAGGGAAGGGAGATGACTAGAAGTGTGTGCACGTGAGGACAGGAAAACACAATTCTATTTTATTTTATTTTATTGGGTGGTTCCCTGGCTGGGAATTGAACCCAGGCTGCGGCTTGAGAGCACCGAAGCCTAGCCACGACACCACCAGGGAGCCCCCCCACAATTTTAAGTGAAAGGTAACATCTGAGTGAAGACTTGAAGCAGGTGAAGGAGTAGGCAGAGTGGAACCCTGGGGTGGCGGGGAGGTTTCCAGACAGAGGTAACAGGAAGTTAAAAGACCCTGAAACAGGAACATGTCAGAATACATTTTTCTTAAATTTATCATGGTAGTTGCCTGACAGGATTCTTTTCCTGTTGTTAAATTTATTGGAGCGACATTGGTTAGTAAAATGTATATAGGTTCCAGGTGTACAGTTCTACACTAATCATCTACCTGGACAACATGGACGGGCGGGACAGGATTCTGAACTTCCCCTGATGTTTTCGCCGCCTTTGCATTGCTTTATGCACAAGTTGAAAGACTAATTTCTTTATTACTGATGAAGTTTCCACATGAAGCATGAAATACATGTGAAGTGAGAAACTGAGAGTAAAGAAAATGGGTGCTTTTTAATTTTTTTCCTACCTAATCTGAATGAGATAAAGCGGTCGAAGATGGGAGAAAGAGAATACAGCTAGAAAAGCAAACAAAATATTACCTTAAGCACAGAATTTCTAAAAACATCCAGGCTAGGTGTCTCTGACACCAAAACATTCAGTTAAAAAAATTTTTTTAAAGTCAAGTTACGAGTGTATTTGGCCAAATGAGGCAGATTATTTCATTTTCTCTTATTTTTTCCACCCTCATCCCAGCGTGAATAATACAAGGGCTGTCCGGAAAAAATCCAGCCATAAATGCCTCCATTTTTTTCCATATTATGTGGCTGGAGACTTTGCGGACAGCCCTCGTAGACCTCTGGTTGAGTGTGTTGAACTGAGTTATTATTTCACCACCAGAGAAGACCAGTTAGCTAAACTACAGGTCAGGAGGTCAGACCCTTCCTGCAGCAGCTTTGGGAAACAGAAATGGGACCAGCGGGTGGGAGTTACTATGAGGAAGTCAGTTCAAGGTAAGGAAGTTCCTTCAAACAATGGAAAAAAAAATTTTTTTTAATTTTGGAAACAAACAGGGCTGCTTTGGGAGTCACTGGGCTCATCTTTAGGTAGAAGCGAGGAGATTACTTCTCAGATTGTCCTGCTCTGGGTAGTGACGTCTCTGATCACATGCTCTACGGTCCCAAAAATTTATTTGGGAAACACACAAATATGTACAAACACATAATTAAAATATGTTTTGGAGAAACGAAAGCAAAGAAAATGCTGAATGGAATAAAACTACCTTTATTTTCTGACTAGCAAGATGGTTTTACACTGCATTTTAAAGCGAGGCCTGCTTATACTTCATCTGTGGTATAATTAATGCCCTTAATCCTCCAGAATTATCCTTCAATCATTGCTAATTTAAAAAATAACCTCTTGGTTGTGTATTTATTTGGGGTACACGTTTCCAGATTTTAATCGTCAATTGTGCTGCGGCATTTACTGGCTCTGCCATCGTAGGGGACTTAAATTTGTTTTGACTTTCACTTCGGGGTAATTTTGCCCCACAGGCCCGGACACTGTGGCCTAGCTCATGAGGCACGCAGTCCTGGCCAAAGTCCACGGCTTAGGACTGGGCAGAAGAAATGATGGGACAATACAGGGCAGGGCCAACAAAGGGGAAAACAGGACAAAGGCGCTTCTCCTACTTCGATCATTCATTCTTCTGGCATACTTGTTCTATTTTTGGAAGCTGTGACCTTACGGTCCTTAGCGTTTCCAGACAACTGTCGAAGCACAACCCACAGTTGAACCCTTTCAGCAGTGACGTTGGCTGGAGCTCCCCAGCGCTGTCATCACCAGCATCATCAGGCGCCCTATAATTTGTGCTGTGCACACCCGTTTTTGAAATGTGGCAGGAGAAGGAGAGGTTCGGGCTTTTTCATTTTTCTTGACAGATTTACTATTTTCAGCTATTTAGGGCACCAACTTTCTCAACGACTTTTATTTTCTTGTTACTTGAGAGCTGAAGTGTTTGACTCGCGGTCAGATAAAACAGACGTCCCCGCTTTCACGCCCTCGCGTTTACCATTAGGTGGCCAGGAGCCAAGAGCACAGTCGGGAGCTTAAGCGGGGCACCTGCAGGCCTCCCCACAGCCACAGGAAGCCTTCCCGCCGAGACGTTCGAAGTTCTGCTAGCTGAAGAACCAAGATGACGTTCCTATAGGAGCCTGTATTTTACAACACGTGAAAAGTGGGTGCTGATAACACGACGTCTGCAAAAATCACTACTCAGGAAGGATCTCACAATATGTTCGTTCCAGAAATGAAAGAACTTTGACGATCATCATGCTCCTGACAAGAGTGTAAGTTCAGGTCCAGGTTTTTGGCAGGTTGTGATTGGCAATAGGCAAACTGCCACAAGGGCAGCCCTTTTCAGAGGCAGAAAGGCTCTGACAGCCCTTCACAGAAGGTTGCTTACAGACCCAGGTAGGTCTAGTTCACGGTTTGTTTTACTGCCTCTCATTAGGATATTTTCCGGATGCATTAAGTCGCCCACTGGCTTTCTGCCCAGTAGACACTGGTGTCACTTCTGTGGGTACAATGTTCATTCTTATAATTAGTTGTGGGCATTACCAATTGTCTTCCTAATTACCTACTTGAGAATGCCAGGTATTTCCTTGCCCCAACACAAGTAAATACAATTGGCTAAGTAGACCTTCAAGTAGGCAACTAGAAATACAATTTGTCATTTGCGAGAACAATCAGGTGTGCCATCAAATTGGCACCCAAATAAAAAGGAAGCTTTGGTTTAGTTTCTTAATTTGTAATATGAAATGAAAGCTGAACTTGAGCCTTTATAAAGAAATATGGGTGTTTACAGAGAAAGAAATCTGAAATAAGAGGGCTGTCCAGAGGCGTTTATGGCTTGATTTTTTTCTGGACAGCATTTGTGTATCATTCAGGGAGGGAGACATATGCTTCTTTTTAAAAGACATCACTGAAACAGTCTCCCAATTCAAGAAACAATTCCACAGAGAAGTTCAGAGTTAATTTGGATAACCAGATTAGGTATTCGCCCCAAGGTCAAAGGGGAGACATGTTACATAAAACTCGGTATCAAGTCAGAAAGGATGTTCTTACACAGAACTACTGAGCAACACAATTATTATAGATAAATCCAGTACGTTACGTTTTTGGTAAATGTATCTCACATCATCCAAGGGAAAATGTTACTCGCATTAGTTTCCAAAAGCTGCTGTAAAGTATTACCCACATGAGGTGGCTTAGAACAACAGGAAAATACTCTTTGCAGTTCTTAAGGCTGCAACTTGGAAATCAGTTTCATGGGTTGAAATCCAGGTGTTGGCAGGGCTGTGTTCCTTCTAGAACTTTAGGGGGAAACACGCTCCTGTCTCTCTCACCTTCTGGCACCCCTTGGCCTGTGTCGCCATTATTCCGAATCTCCGCCTCTGTGGACACATTGTTTCTTCCTCCTTTAGCTGTCAAATCTCCCTCTACCTATCTCTTACAAGGACATACTGGTGATGACTCAGGGTCTGCCCAGATAACCTGGATATGCTCCCATCTCTAGATCCTTAACCTAATCACACAGCAAAGACCCTTATTCCAAACAAGGTAACATTCACAGGTTCCAGAGATTACAATGGGATTATGGGGGGTGGGGGAAGCCTATAACGATATCTAAATGAAACAGGAGCTTAGAACATGTTTTCATCAAGAAACTACACCCCAGCTTATAACTAGTATGAGGTAGAATTTCTAAATATAAATATCTCTAGTAAATGGATTGCTGTGAAAAGTAAAATCTAGCAAGTATACTGGTGAGAGAAAGGGTTTCACTGGGGGGAAAGAGTATTGCTTCATAGATTTCAAATGATAGAATAGATATCTACTTTCTAAGACTCAAGCAAATAAAATAATAATTCTTGAAATTAGCTGCATCATGTGAAAATAATTAAAGCTCTGAGCATCAGTCCTTAGCAGCCTGAATGGGTAAAGCTCAGCCTCATATTGACATTGCAAATCTCTACTCTCAAGAGCTTAGAAAGTACAATGCATTTATAGTCTTAGGTGTCATTCTTTTCTTAAAGAATGACCTTCAATTACAAACAAGGTACAGGCCTATTGAATACAAAAAACATTTTCGAAATTACTAGCAGCTTACACATTGACTTTGCCATTGATTGATATGTTACTTTGCCATTGATTGATACGTTAAAGTAACAAATCCCGAGCTGGGTAACCATGTATTAAATATCAATTGACAGAATCAATTAAAGAACCTTGATATTTTCAACTTGGGCAAGTAATTAACTATGAACAAAAACAAAGATTATTATTTAACCATGATCATCACATATTTATTATTTTTTAACCATGGTCAGGCAGACACTTAATCCAGTGAACTAAAAACAATGTTTTAATGTTTCTGACCTCGCCTTAGTAAAATTCCCACTTCCCGATGAACACGATACTGAGATTTCTTAAAATACTGCCAT
Source organism: Lyroderma lyra (assembly GCA_004026885.1). Taxonomy (NCBI): domain Eukaryota; kingdom Metazoa; phylum Chordata; class Mammalia; order Chiroptera; family Megadermatidae; genus Lyroderma; species Lyroderma lyra. The sequence goes on from PVJL010000180.1 coordinate 476,386, forward strand.
CAGTCTGTCAGTTTAAAGGTTTAACATTTAGGAAACACAGTTTGAAAAGAAGCAGGGGATTGTAATGCAGAGAGTGGGTTAAATGAATAAACTGTCACCATAGCAACTCAATATTAGTGTTGTCAACCAAAAAAAGAGGATGGATGAGAACCAGGGATCCAAAAGAAACTGTACTGAGTTGAAAAGTGTCCCTCCAAAATTCATATTCACCTAGGACCTCAGAATGTGACCTTATTTGGAAAGAGAGCCTTTGCAGATGTAATTAGTTAAGGCAAGGTCGCTTTGGATTATGATGGACCCCAAATCCAGTGTCTGCTATCCTTCCAAAAGGCCATAGGAGGACACATAGGGATGAAGTTCACGTGATGAGAAAGGCAGAGGTGGAAATGATGAAGCTACCAATCAGGAGACTATGAGGGTTGCCAGACGCTGCCAGAAGCTGCCAGAAGCCGCCAGAAGCCGCCCAGAAGCCGCCAGAAGCCGCCAGAAGCCGCCAGAAGCTAGGAGACAGACAAGGAAAGATCTTCTGGAGAGCCTTCAGAAGGAGCGTGGCCCTACTGCCATCTTGATTTCACACTTCTGGCCTCCAGAACTGTGAGAGAAAAATTTCTTTTGTTTTAAGCCCACCAGTCTATCCTACTTTGTCACGGCAGCTCTAGGCAACTGATACCAAATTTGGGTACCAGGAAGTGAGGAGTCCCTACGACATACACCTAAAAACGTGTGAGTGCATTTGGTACTGTGTAATGGTTAGAGGCTGGAAGAACTTTGAGTCACATGATAGTAAAAGCCTAGGTTGTTTTGAAAAGACTAATGGTAGAAGTGTGGACATTAAAGGTGATTCTGGTGAGATTCAGAAAGAAGTGAAGAGAGTTAATGGAGAAAGCTTCTATTGTCTTGGAGAAGAACAAATACCATTGTTAACAGAATGTTGCCATCATAGGGACATTAAAGGTGCTTCCGGTGAAGTCTCATGAAAATAAGGGAAGCGTTCTGGACACTGGAGGGAAAGCAATCCTTGTTATAAGGTGGCAGAAAACTTAGCTGCACTAACTTCTTCACTGTTGGGTGGAAGGTAGAATGTACATGACAAACATGGATAATTAACTGAAGAGATTTCCAAGCAAAGCACAGAAGGTCCGTTTTCTCCTTGCTGTTTATTGTAAAATGTAAGAGGAAAGAGAATAATTGAGGCACAAACTGTGTTAAACCAAAAGGAACCAGCATCTGATGAGCTTGAAAATTCTCAGCCTATCTAGAAAGCAAAAGATGAGGAAGCATGCTCTGGAGAGAACACCACGGTTGCAGCTAAACTATTTTGTTGAATAAATTAGGTGTTGGATCCAATCAACCAACCAATCCTGGCAGAAGCCAACAATAGGGACAGCCTTATCAAGGAGAGATCTGCGGAGACCCACTTGTTGGTGACATGAACACCCCTGTACCGCACAAGAGACCAACAAGACTTTTGAGAAATTTATACCAAGAGAAACACTGAAAGGAACAGAGATGGGAGAAAATGAAGAAAAAATGGCTCTGAAGGCAAAGCCACGTTACAGACGCCAGAGGGAGGGACCACAGGTCCAGAAGATAGAGCATTGAGCCCAAGAGGATGATTCTATTAGACTGAAATCTAATAGAACTTGTTCTGCTGGATTTCAGACATGTTTGGACCCATAATCCATTTATTCCTTTCCTTTTCTCCCTTTTGGAATGGGAATGTCTATCCCATGTCTGTCCCATCATGGTATTTTACAGTTAGATAATTTCCTTTCTAGTTTCACAGATCCAAAGATGGGGAGAAATTTTTCTCTTGGATGGATCACACCCAGAGGCCCACCTATGCCTTACTGAGACCTAAGATTTGGAACTCTTTGAGTTGATATTTAGATGATATTAATTTTGGATATAGAGTTAATGCTGGAATGGGTGAAGACCTTTGGGGATGTTAAGATGGAGTGAATGTAACATGAATACATTTGGGGGGAGGAGAAGGCAACTATACTGGTTGAGTAGTGTCCCCCCAAAATTCATGGCCCCCCAAATTCAGAATGTGATATTACTTGGAAAGATGGTTTTTACAGATATAATTAGTTAGGGTGAGGTCACACAGTATTAGGGTGAGCCTTATTAAATCCAATGACTGGTGTGAAAACATCCCTGGAAAAGGCTACGTAAAGACCCAGGCAGAGGCTTGGAGCAACGCAACTACAAGTCAAGGAAGGCCCAAGATTTCTGCTAACTACCAGAAGTGAGGAGAGAGGAACAAAATGGTTTCTCTCTTAGAGCCTCCAGAAGGAATCCTTCTGGCTTCCAGGACGGGGAGAGAATAAATTTCTATTGTTTTAAGTCACTCTGATTGTGGTAATTTGTTATAATAGCCCCAGGAAACTAATAAAAAACCCATTTTGCGACTGACACCTTTCTTACTCATTTGTCAACGCTGAGTTTAAGATAATTTCCTACAAGAAGTCTTCTCTGATTCCATGGCTCCATGCACCTTGGGCATACCTTGATTACAGGACTTATCACTCTGTAATGGCATTATCTCTTTATACATTGTATCCCTGACACCTAGGACTATGCCTGGCACATATAAAAATCTTAACTCTAATAGCTAATAGGCACTGTGTGTAGTGATTATATAGATAGTCTCCCTTATGTTTCACAACACTGCATAAAGTGTATTGTTCCAATTATACAGAAGATGAAACTGAGGTTCAGGGAAGTTAATCTCTTGCAATGACAACACATGTCATTGCAAGGGTTACTGTTAACAGATTGAAAATAGGAAGGTCAGAGAGACAAAATGATTTCCCCCCAAATCCCAGTAGGGTGACCAATGGAATCAGAAATATGACAGACTCTCAGTTTTAACGACACAGTCCTTGGCCCTTTTCCAAGCACCACAGAGCCGAGCTATAGGATACGCCTTGTCATTTTACACTTGGTTTTCTATGGGCATGGGAAGGCGATCAGTTACTTACAAACAGGTGAGTGGAGTCATATGCATTTTGCTGAACAGTAAGGAACATGGCAAATTGTGATTACATCAACATTCCTCCTTTTCACCATTTTCCTTTGAACTGAAACAATAATCAATATTAGGGGTAAAATAATGCTAACTGAATCTAAAGGAATGATCATTTCCCCTGTTTATTCCTTTGATCCAAAATTTAATACAGGTCCTTTAAAATCATCCTTTGATGTGCCTGCTATTAAGTCTCTAAAGAGCCTGGTTGAATAAAGCATGACACTGAGATGGTGCTTCTGGGCTCTGCGGCATATGGCTTCCTTATACAGGTATCCCCCAGCTTCTGGGAGTTCTCATTAGGCCAGTGTGCTTTCATGAAAGACCTGCATTAGTACCTGTTTTCACCAGCTGAAAGAAATCCAAAGAGGATTTTTGCTTTCATGCCTGTTAGTGAAAACAGGTACTAATGTCTTCTTTATCCATTCAGCACTAAAAGACACTTAGGCTCTCCATAGCTTGGCTACTGCAATGCTACAATGAACACAGGGGTGCATATATCTTTTCAAGTTACTGGTTTTGTTTCCTTCGGGTAAATACCCAGAAGTGAGATGGCTGGATTATATGATAGTTTTATTCTTAATGTTCTGAGGAACCTCCATGCATTTCCACAGTGGCTGCACCAATTTACGTTCCCATCAACAGTGCACAAGAGTTTCACATTCTCACCAATACCTGTTCTCTTGTCTTTTTGGTAACAGCCATTCTAACAGGTGTGATGTGATATGTCACTGTGGTTTTCACTTGCATTTCCCTGATAATTCGTGAGACTGAGCACCTTTTCATGCACCTGTTGGCCATTTGTATGTCTTTAGAAAACTGTTCAGATCCTCTGCCCATTTTTAAACTGAATTGTTTTTTCTGCTGTTGAAGTATGTAACTTCTTTATATACTTTGGATATTAACCCTTTATCAAATACATAACTTGCAACTATTTTCTCCCATCCCATACGCTGCCTTTTCACTTCGTTGATGGTTTCTTTTGCTGTGCAGAAACTTTTTAGTTCACCATAGTCCCACTTGTTTAGTTTTTGCTTTTGTTGCCTTTGCTTTTACTGTCAAGTCTTTAAAAAATCATTACTAAGACTGATGTCAAGGAGCTTATTGCCGATGTTTTCATCTAGGAGTTTTATGGTTTTAGGTCATATGGTCAGGACTTTAATCCATTTTAAGTTGATTTCTGTGAATGGTATAAGATGGGGATCCATTTTCATTGTTTGCATGTGGCTGTCGATACCACTCATTGAAGACACTATCCTTTAACAATCCATTATGATTGAATCAAGAAGAATAAAATACTCAGGAATAAATTTAACCAAAGAAGGAAAAGATGTGTACAGTGAAAATTATAAGACACTGATAAAAGAAATTGAAGAAGACACAAATGAATGAAAAGATATTCTGTGCTCATACATTGGAAGAATTAATATTGTCAGAAATGTTCATAGTATCCAAAGCAATTTGCAGAGGCAATCCAAACCTTATCAAAAGTCCAAAGGAATGTTTCACAGAAGTAAAAAAAAAAACCAAAAACAAAAAACAAAACCTAAAATTTGATTGGAGCCACAGAAGACTCTGAATAGTCAAAGTAATCTTGAGAAAGAACAAAGCACCACACCTCGATTTCAAACTATACTGCAAAGCTATTGTAATCAAAACAGTATAGTGTTGGCATAAAAACAGACACACACATGAATGGGACAGCATAGAGAGTCCAGAAATAAACCTATGAATATATGGTCAAACAATTTACAACAAAGGAGCCAAGATTATCTGTTCTAATCTTGATTTACCTCTGGTTATCATGAATGTACTGCCATGAACAATCTTGGACATTTTTTTTTCAGTGACTGTTGGGCTTGTATCTGAGAAGAGAACTGCTTAATCACAGGGTATGTATATGTTTAGCTGAAAATATATGGCCTAACAGTTTTTCAAAATGGTTGTGCCAATTTACACTCCTAAAGCAATGTATGGAGGTTATAATTGTTTCATATCTTTGCCAAGACTTGGTGATGCATGTCTTTAATTGCAGCCATTCTTGTGGGTATGGAATGGTATTGCACTGTAGTTTTAATTGGCATTTTTCTGATGACTAATGAAGTTGGGCACCTTTGAATGTGTCTATTGTCCATTGGGACATCCTCTTATGAAGTGCCTGCTCAAGTGTTTTGCTCTTTTGTCTATTTAACTGACTGCATCTTTTGTTATTAATCTGTAGGAGTTTTTTATATATAATGAGGTATGAGTCCTTTGTTAGATATTTATGTGGTAAATACTTTGTTTCATTTCTAGGGTTATATTTTTCAGTCTCTCAATGCTATCTTTTGATGAAATGGTTCTTAATCTAGTTTAATATATCAAATTTTCCATCATGGCTATCATTTTTGTGTCATGTTTAAGAAATCATTAAATATTCCCAGGTCATGAAGATATTATCCTGTTTTTGTTTACAAACTTTATTGCTTTATTTTTATTCTTCAGATCTTCAATCCATTTGAATTTGATTTTTATGTATGGTGTGAGACTGGAGTCCCAATATATATTTTTTTCTATATGAATATCCAATTAACCCATCATGATTTATGAAAAAGACTATTCTTTTTCTACTGCAATGCAGTGTCACCTTTGTCATATACCATACTACACTATCCACTGGTCTCTTTGGCTATCCTTGCACCAATTTCAAATTGTCTAGATTTCTTAACTTCTTTAGCAAGTTAACTTCTCATGTCATCAATCTAAACTATTTTCTGATATTTAAATATATTTAGGTATAAATAATTAAGTTGTAGTAATAGAATTTGAGAAAATAAAAGGAATCCATTCAAAATTGTTCTTAATGCTTTCAGAGTCACATACTCTGTTTCATGGATATGCTCTACTTCTATGCATTGGTTCGTTCTTTCTCATTTCCTCACTCTGTCACTGCATCTCTCTTCACATTCCACTCCGTCTTCTCCACAGACCGACTCAGTGTTAGCGCTCACCTGAGTATCTCCCTTTTGTGTCAACTGCAAGGAAACACCCTTCTCTGAATTCACCTAGCATTTCATATGGTCTTTTCAACAAGATCTGCTATTTTATACTTCATATATTACAGATTTTTTCCTTAGCTCTTCTAATAATAGATGGTAAGCCTCAACCAGTCTGACATACATTCAGTATGTAATAGATAGCTCTAGTTATTGTCACTTGTAACTTTCTTGAAGTTAGGGGCAAATTTCATTCTTATTAGCCTTCAGCATCTATCCCAATTCTTTATATGAATGAGATGTTAAATAAATGCCTCTTGAAATGAAGGAAGGATAATATTCATCTTGTGATTATTGTTAAATATTCTGTTCTCATTCTCTCTTCCTGTTCATAATTTTCAGTGAAAGGCCTGTCCTGAACATTATTAACTATTCAATTGTGTTTTGTCTTTCCATCAAAACCACATGTTCTCAATAAGTAATTTTCAAGTTCCAAAGGTTTAAATAGGCATATAATGCCCAAAACTTTCACTTCAAGGCCATAATGACTTTTTTCTTCTTCTGAACTCTCAGCACATATTATCTATATTATTCATTTGGTTCCTCATCATATACTTCTTTGTTACATGTCTTATGTTTGTAACTCATGCATTGTTCTTTTTTTACAAGGACTGGATATTTGTTCCTAACCACACTGAAAGTCTTTTGTGGATAAAGGCCTTGTATTAAGCTCCATTTTCTCCCTCCTAGCATCTAGCACAGACCTATTTTTTGTTGAATGAACTGTTTTGTTGAAAACAGTATGTTGGCTAGAATTTTACACTAGACATATCTTTCTTGCCTGCTAATAAACTAGAGTTAAATTTAGTAAAACTAATCTTAAAGTACATCAAATATCATGGAATTTATGTCAATTTTCCTTAATGTTACAGAATTATTGTTGTATTTGGATGTTATAGGAAATACCTGTTTTGCAAAAACTTTACATTTCTTGTTATCACAATTCCTATACTGAACTTAACCTTTTAAATTTAGAAAGATTTTTTTTAAAGAAAATTAAGCTGTATAAAAATTTTTATTTTATTCGGTTACTAGTAGACATTAAAAACTAGTAACAATTAAAAAATAACTTGCACTCTGTGAATGTTTATGAGGTGACATACATATCACCTGTATTATGTTCTTATATCTGTACACTACACAGTAGGTACTGTTACATTACTTTGATAGATGATAAAATGAGAGCTTAGTGATTAAACTGATTTGGCTGAGGTCACAGAGATACTATGCAGAGAAACAAGGATTTAGTCTTGGTCTGTGTGACGATAAATTCTGTGTTCAAGTCTGTAGGGAGATTGCTTTCCTAACCCGAAAGAGGACTATTCACCTTTTCCATGGATAAATCCATTTCCCAACAACATTTCCTTATGAAAATTTTCAAGTATGAAAAAAAGTTGAAAGAATTGGATAATAACCCCCATATACCTGTCACCCCAATTTTATAATTTTTAATATTTTGCTATATTTGCTATATCACAGCTTTATTACAGATCTATATCCATTTGTCCATTTGTCAATCCATTTTTTTGAAATATGAAAAAATAAGCTGCTGACATCAATATATTTTATTGCTAAAATTTGTAGTATGTATTACTAATCAATGTACAAGCTTATCTGTTCATACAAGAATTTTAATTGGATCAGGTAGCACTTTTCTTGAGCACATAGACTTTCAAAAATTCTTAAGAAATATTTCTTTTGGTGTGGCAATTCAAATCTTCAAACTTTCTCTACCATTTCTTTCAAAATATATACCCGTGTCAAATGGAATGTGATGTAAAAATGTTGGTTCTCATATTTCTTTAAATGAAGCAAGTATTGTATTGCCTATGTCAATTCTAAGCTGACAGGACAAAGTCTTAAAATGATAGCCCCTTTATGTTATCTTTGTCCAATTTCTTTGATACATAGGGAAAAATAAAGTCAGTGATTATAACTGTCAGTGGTATTTCCTGTGACAGTTATAATCCAAGAGCCCAAAGAATTTTAAAAAATTCATGTGTTCCAAAGTATTCCTATCCCTCTAATGATTATGCACACACGCACATTACCTCTTGTACTCATCCACACTGCTGTGATAACTAGTAGCTTGGTGTTGTTTGCCAGTGAAGTTGTACTTAAGCTGCCACCTAAGGTCTCCTGAGAGTTGTCTTGGAGTTTTGTGATGGTGTTGAAGTGGACAAAAGTGACCCATATATTCATAATGTGCCTCCCTCAGTGCTGATTCCTACCAGGACCTAGGTTTTTGGTAGTCTCTCTAACTGGGACTATAATTGTGGAGGTTTTTGGTAGTGTCTCTCTAAGTGGGAAGATAATTGTGGAAGTAGTTGTGAAAGACTGGTGTTTTTCTCAAATACTGCTGTTGGTTTTATTTGTCAGGATTCCCAGATAATTGATCAGCACCAGAGTTCCTGCTGCAACACTAAAGCCAGCTGGGATGGAGCAGTTTCCAGTTGTTATGCTCACTTAAGGGTTACAGTGTGCAAATCCTTAATTACTTTTCCCATAAAATGGACCGCAGAGTACTATTAACTGAGTCACTCAGATTAGAGGACCCAAGCTTTCTCTTCTACACTTACACCATTTCAGCAAGAGTTACAAAAAAGTGTCACTTAGAGTATTAGTTCTTATTGACTAGAGACTAACTGGTTAGAGACTCAACAGACTCCATAGAGATGCTTATTGACATGAAGAAATCTGGACCCTACTGAGATCACTGAATCTGTTTGTCAAAAGTGATCATGAGATGAAAAGGTTAGAGTTTTACAGTACCCCTTTTCTTCACCCTCAAACAGAGATTACTCTTCGTAGGACTCTAGTCTTTTCATGCACAAGCTTATCATCACCAACCATTCTATGGGGCCAAGAGTGTCACATGCATCTTGTCTTTGTAAAAAGGGATATTGTCCCATTTCCCAATCTAAAGAGATACTGGGGGAGGGGAAGAAGGTCTAATCAAAACATGGAAGCAAATCCTCTATTCTTCCATGTCTGGGTTCCTTACCTTTTGTGCTTTCTTGTGATGTTAACGACGATGCAAATGTTGCAGCCAATCCCAGAATTCCCTGACACAACTGAATCCTTAATTTGGGCAGGACTTGGGGGGTGGTTCATCTCTGAGGATCTCTTTCATGATTACCCACACACATGCCTGGCAAGGAGGTGCTGGCATTCAGCTGTCAGCTCAGCACGGGCTGTCAGCAGGAACCTTAGTTCTTTCCACATGGTTCTCTCCACAGTTGGGATATATGACTATCTTACAGCATGGCAGCCTGCTTTCAATAGTGAATATTCCAAGGCCCCAGGATGTGGAAGCTTCCAGCCTCTTAAAAATCTGAACCCTGAAACTGAAAACCCTCATTGCTACAATATTCTATTGGTCCAGCAGTCATTGAGCCTACCCAAATTCAAGAGAAGGAAACCTAGACCCCACCTCCTAATGAGAGGAGTGTCAACGAATTTGAAGTCAACTTTAATCTACTAAAAAGGTAAGGTCATTTAGCAACTATACATTATTATGAAAAATTCTTTATTCCTCACCAGTTCATATTATTCCAGAGAGGCCAGATGGCACTTGTGTAGTGACATAGAATATCTAGCTAATATACCATATGCCAGGTTAACATGTCTTATGCAACTGAAGACAAAGGTCTACCTTGGAGTGAAGTCTTAAAGACTGATTTCAATACTGAATTTACTTCCTAGACAGTATACTACTGACTCTTGAACTATCTCATATATTTTAAAGATGTCTTGCGTTCACAAATAAGCTTGGTGTCTTAATAACGAACCAGATCACAGACTAATTGACTATGCCATAAATGTTACCTTTAGCATACTCAAGTCCCTTTAATAGGGGAACCCATGACTTTTCCATGGGTTCACTTTCTTTTTCCTCCTCAACACTTTGCTTTAAGCAAATTACTGCACTGGTTCCCCCAGACTTCTTATGCATTTTCAAGTCCACATACTACATTTGTCTTCTTAAGTTCAAACATTATAACTTCTCAGATTTTGCTATAGAGCCCTAGTTTTATGTTTAATTTGTTATATTGGATGAAAACTGAAAGCTAATAAAATCTTACAGAGGTCCAGATCAGAAGCATAATCCAATACTATAAAATAAGACTTGGTGGGTAAACATTTTCTGATAGAAAATACCATTAATACTGTTTGCTAAAGTTAATCTATTGATAATGACACATTCTGTATAAAATGCTTTGAATAAAAAAGTCTATTTTATTTAGCTGTTTTCTTTTCAAAAAGATAAAATAATAAAGCTGTTTTTAAAAATCAGCCCAAGTATTACAACAATTGAAATTTTTTAACTAAACTATTCAAATTCACTTCAGTAAGTTGAGCAGCTGTGGTTATATGTTTTAGAAGGAAATATTTGGGAGTAAAAATTTTAGGTGTACATTCTTAGAACCATATCAGATTTAATTTAGTTACTCAATATAGATTACTTTAAAAAGAATTTTTAATGGTCAACTCTGATCAAAAGTGGTACTTATTATTATTTTCTAAAATGTAACATTAAAAATTAACAGCTGATTATTCAAAACCTCAGTGCTAACTCACTTCTCAGCTAATGTCTTATGACTATTAGTCAAACATCATAAAAATGCCATTATTTCATTTCACTTTTCTCCATTCCTGTGGGATGGGGTTGGGAGAAAGAAAAAGACAGCCTTACATCAAAAGAATGACCTCATTTACTCCAAACACAACTGAGTAAAAGCTTAGAAAGTCCAGAGAGTTATCAGCAATACCTGATCCTGAAAAGTAAGTAAGGAAAAATAATCTGGGGCATTCTGTCAGTGGTGGGAGGATTAATGACATATTAATTATAGTGATGTGTCAACAAAAGAAAAAGAAAATTTAATAGAGGAATCAAAAAGCATTCTGTTGGACTGGACTAAAATCAAACATAATGCTAGAAAGGAGAGAATACTGGCCTACACAGCAGTTTACTTAAATTTGAATAGGACTATAAAACCTATTCTACCCAGAGGTGCTTTTTATAGCTTAGGTGACCAATACTCCTACAGGCTTAAGTTTCCTGTTAATACTACCCAGAATTTTAGAGAACCTTACCTTAAACCAGCGGTGTCCAATCTTTGGCTTCCCTGGGCCACACTGGAAGAAGAAGAATTGTCTTGGGCCACACATACAATACACTAACATCAATGATAGTGATGAGCTACAAAAAGCTGTGTGCATAATTTTCGTAATGTTTTAAGGAAGTTTGTGTTGGGCCACATTCAGAGCTGTCTTGGGCCTCAGGTTGGATAAGTTTGCCGTAAACCATCCCTAGCTTTCTTTAAATTCTACTTCTAAATTTCGTATAGTCAGGTATCATCCACATGCATCCTAACCTCAAACCTGAGGCTGGGAAAACGGCTGCTTATTCTCGAATGAGTGCTGTTTGGGAGGCTACAGGGAGCAACCCCTGGATATTTGCACCTCGGTCGCTTCTAAGTTAGGAATGGTAAGTGGGGACTCAGCTTTGGAACCTCAGGTTTAAGAGTAAGGGTAAGGGCGTAGGGTCCAAACCTGAAATGATCAGGTGGGAGCCCACAAATCCTATACATTCCCTCAGAAGGTCAGGGAATGAAAGAGAGGTAGGCAGATAAGCTGGAAAGAAAAAAAGTTAAATTTAGTCAGATAGAAAGAAAAGTTAGATTTACTGATTTCTAACGCCCCAATTTTTTATATTAGTGTTGAGAATTCACACGTCAAAATATTTTGATGTCTCTAATGAAACACTTAGATGAGCCAAAGTTGGAGTTCACCATTTTTACTATTAAAATGAAGACACTGAGGGCTGATTTCCTGGGCACGAGCTGGGTGCTTTCAGAGCCCGGAGCACGGTGGAATTCTCTGCTGAAATGCTTGGGAGTTTCCACCTTGAAATACTTAATCATTTTCAAACAACGGTTCTCTATTTTCATTTTGCAACACAGATAATGTAGTTGATCCTGGATAAAATCTTTTATGACTGGGTCAGTATAACCCAGTGAGAAAGAACAAACCAAACACTAAGCAAAAATGGGGTGTTGGCTAGATTAAGACACAGTCATCTTCCTTCAACGCCCCATTCTTTTGATGCCCCAACCTCCCGAAGGAGTTTTCTTGTGTTTTTCTTGTACTAAGTCTGGATATGGAAGTACAAGATTTTAACTCCTTCTGGACATATGAATTTTAAAGGGAACTGATGAACAATCCTGATAAAGAAATCTATAGGGAACGAATTGCTCATGGCGAACGTTCAGAGGAAATGCTGGTGGTGATGGACTTCTCTCCATCTGTCCTTTTACACAAAGTATGCCTTGATTTACTTTTCATGCCTGAGCTGAGAACTATTAGAAGGAGACACCCATCTCTTGTTCTCTGCTTGTCTTCACTTCTCATAGCAAAGGAAACCTCCTCCTTTCCTGCTTCCCCACAAGGTGTGCTTTACTGAACCTTTCCGAATGTTTTACTAGCTCTTTGTATAAAGGAGGTGGCAGGAAAACGTTGTCTCCCAATCAAATGCCAACTGAAATTGCCGATTGGCTGTGGTTCGTTTTTACCTCAGTCATTAGCCACAATTTCCAAGACAGTCTCCCTTTAAGCTCTGTTACCTGCCCCCAAATCTCCCCTTTCACAGTATGAAGAATCTCAACGTAGCTGAATCACGGAGGTCTGAATTTGCCTGCGAAAATGTCAGTCAAAGCAAGCAGGATGTACTCTCTGGCCTTGAGTGCCCTAAGCTGCTGTGAGTCACAGGTTTAGTTTTTGCCAAATTAAAAGCAACTTCACTTGGCAAAAAAATATCTGTGGGGATACGTAAGGCTTTTAGCTCATAAAGAAAATGTACTAAAACCATCTAGGGGAAAAAAGGAGTGAGTGAGTGAGTGCGTGAGTGTGAGTGTGTGTGTGTGTGTGTGTGTGTGTCTTTTATAAAGGCAGGGGGAAAACCCACTGGAATTTATTGCATTTGCTTTCAATTAAAATCTTTTCACTTTTCAGTTTCATCTAACAGGTGTTAACCATCAGACTAATAAATTGCTTGTTCAAGTGGACCATGTCGAGTTACATACTTGATAAGGTTTAATTTTTTTATAAGGGAGCAATTCAGTTAGACTTGGTTAAGGAGACTTTTGTAATTAGTTGCCAAAATATTGAATGATATGGTATTTTTTCTAATTCTTAATTACAAGCACCAGGCACAGTAGAAAATCAGCCATATGAATATTGTATTCCATAATTCTGGTATTTCTGTTCTTGGCGAAGAAAAATTTCACAAAAAAATATTAACCTTCTTTTGGCCCTTGGGATCCAATTCCACAAAGTGTGAGCTCTGTTTCTGTTAGCATCACACTTTACCTCTAGCCACAGGCCACCTATAATGGTTAAAGGAGCTTTCATTTCTTAGGAGGACTGTCTATCCTGACTCTTAAAGGGCAACTTAAGACATTGTTCAATATGTTGTTCAGAGTACACTAGACTTCAACTAATCCAAGACTCCTCCAAACAATGGTTATCTAGTACAGTGGCAGCCCCACTAAGTTGTCTGAAACATCTCATCTTATTTTTTTTCCTAAGATTATTCTGGTTATGAAAATTTCTGCAGTGAGGAAAAGAATAGAGAAGGAATAAGCATTTCAGATAACATTTTGGATTAGGCTATTACAATAAAATCGAGCACCCCAATCAAGTCATCGAGCTTTTAAGCTGATTAACTATATCTACGATCTTTTATATTTTTAACTATTTGGGAGAGACAGAAAACTGTAACTGATTTCTCTCCCGAAAGTACTCTCAAGGAAGGAAAGTACAGAAAAGAGTCAAGCTGGTATATTAGATTCCCAATCTGCTGAAAACATAATAAAAAGGGCATTTTCTAAGAATGCTGAGAGATGACGTGACCTAACAAGATTAAAATACAATCTGGAAGCAAGAATCTTATGAATGCTTGCCCTGGTTGCACCAATAACCTTGGGAAAGTCAATTAATTTGGGTTTTTCTTATATATCTTTGTTTGTATAATAATATGGGATTGATAATATCTTATCACATGTTACATTAACATTTTTAATAAATAATAGATCTTTTCTGTTACTAAGTGTGCTTCAATTTCTCTAAGGTATGGCTTCCTATAAAGTTAATATCATCTGTTGAAATTTTAAAATTTTAATATAGTATACTCTATTAAACACAGGTAAATTACTTTTGAAAAGTAGGGCACACATTTTGAAAACACCTGACTTGTGAATCAAGAATATTTTTCTAAACTGCTTAATACTATATTTTTCATATTTCATATCTAGGAAAATCCATCAATAAATTCTTTTAAAGAACAAGATGAACAATATAAATTACAAGGCATTTTCAGTGAATTTACTCAAACTAACTAACTGACTTCATCAGAAAGTTCTCAAAGTACTTTCTTTCTCAAAGTTTTGAAGCTAACTATTAAAAATAGGAATATTTTTTCCATGGACTGCAGCTTTTTTTTACAACAGCATAGTTTGTTTTATTGATTTCAAATATGTAATTTTCTCAGCTTCAATTATTGCATGTATGAGTAACAGACATTTAATTTATATTTCGTTGGAAGATCTATGCCTCAATATGCTTCTGGCACACTTAACTTGAAGAGGACTGATTATTTATTTTGAGTAAGTTTAATCGGTTAACTTTCTCACTGATCTGTTAAAACTATTTTCCCTTCTTTCTGAAAAACAGCTTAGAAAATAGAGTATAAAGTATTAGACAATTCTATATCACTGATTACATTTCTTTTGTAGAGAGGCCATCAATTTACCTCCAATATTCATTGCTTAATATGCCATGTGTACTCGTAGCATCATTTCATAGTTGCACATACCATACAGAATTTATAAAATTTGAGTTTAAAATTTAATATAAATCAATTTGTTCAAGAGAAGGCATAAATTTTGGGGCTTCCTTGTAAAGATTTTCTTTTGAATTTTTCAGTTAGAACAAAACAAAACAGGAACCTAGATGTAGGTTCCATTAAGCCTGGGAGTTCTGGGAGTCGTGCACACCATCAGGGGAAAAAAAATACACACACACACACACACACACACACACACACACACAAAATTCAGAATACAGTATTAAGTACCAGTCTTTGGAAGGGGCCTGTGCAAATGAAGGACCTTTAGGTTTAAGCTTCATTAACTTCAAAAACAATCTACTTCTGGGTAGTAGTTGTTTTGACTCTTCCATATTGTTCAAAGGCAGGCATACAAAGAAATCTAAACTCTAAGACATTGTATTTAATAGTAAGAATATGAATAATAACAACTATTACTTACTGGGTACTAATAATATGTACCAGTTACTGAAAAGTCCCTTATATGTATCATCTCATTAAATCCTCAGGACCACCCCCTGAAGCTGCTGTGATTTATTTTTATTTTATTGACCAAGAAACGGAAATCAGAGAAGTTAAGTAATTTGGCTCATGTCACTCAGCTATCAGGTAACAGATCTGGGATATAAAACCAGGTGTGAGTAACTCCAAAGTCAGTCATGTTCAAGACTAATCTAACCAAAGAGCTCTTTCTTTCCCCCTTACAAGTCCTACCTGAAGTCCACCATAAAACACAGGCAGAAAAATAAAGCCTCTTGAGAAACACTGCAGTTAGGGTCACCCTTCTTCCCCCATCAGCTTCTCACAACAGCACGCTCCGTTACTACAAGGTGCTGAGCACTAAGTGTTTTTAGTCCTTTCAACAATGTGATGAAGTAAAAGTTAAGATGAGAATGATATATCTCTCTGACCCCATAAGGCTACTGTAAGAAAGTTAATTTACAAAATTTTCCAGATATTTTCATTTTAACTCTGAGCCCTCAGTGTTGTTCACATTGGTATAAACTTCAGCTACAGATATTTTGGGAACTGTAAATATCACTATGTAGCAATGCTGTTTCTTTAGGTTTGGTAAATTATGGGAGAAGTTTGTAGGATTAACAGGCATTCCAAAGAAACCTGTACAGTCTCTAGTTCAGTGTAGGAGGGGATGGCTGCCATGTATTTCTTTCCCAATTTTGAAAATAAAAATCCAGGATAAATGTCCATGGTTGAAGAAAGGCTTTCCTTCATTTAATTGTTCTGGTTGACGGTGGGACACTCTGGTTAATTCCTTTTTTATTATTTTCATCTAATATAATGGAGACAAGTTAGTATCTAATACTTATTTTTATATGTCTATTTTTTATGTTAAAATACAATTTTATTTTTTTCATTAGTAAGAAAAATATGGAAAATTACTCATTTAAAACAGAGATATTAACAAAGGTAATTTTGTGTGTGTGTGGGGAGGTGGGTAATCCCCTGGCTGGGAATCGAACGCAGGTCACAACATTGAGAGCACCAAAGCCTAGCCACTACACCACCAGGGAACTCCCAACAAAGGTAATTTATATAACAACTTTTCCTGTAGAAAATAAAGTACTTTATATTTTCTTGCTAATGCTCACAAGAACACAATAAATATTATTGGTCTAAATTTAATAGAATAATATTATTTTCTTAATTTTATAAATCATGAAATAAAAGTGAGCTAAATTAACAAATAAAAATATCCCTTTGTTATTGTTTAATGGATAAAGAGTTTCTGTTTTGCAAGATGAAAAATAAAAGTGACCACTATTTATCAACTATTTAGCTGTAATGGATGATTTATAGGTATTAGCTCTACTCATAACACTTAGAAACATAGATGTTATCATTCTCATTTTACATATGGAGATGCATGAGACTAAAAGAGAATAGGCAATTTATATGAAGTCATGGAGCCAGGAATTAGAGAGGTAAGATGCAAATAACAGGCTTTGCAGAAAATGAACAGTTTGATATTCAAAATATCAGTCAAACAATCAATTATTGACCACAAATCTTTAGCATTCTTATCACCAAGATACTTATAAACATTTAATTAGAAGGAGAAAAATAAAATACTTAATATATCCAGGAAGATGTTCAAACCACTCAATGTCAAAACTACAACTAAGCTCCATTCAGAATTAGAGTCTCCAAAGATGGTCCTGGGATGATGGATCAAGATAATAAACCAAACATTCCTAAAGTGATTCTAACCTTCAGCTAGGATTGAGATCCAAGATGATACACTAAGGGAAATTGGCCAAGAAGAGTAAGGATAACGAGATCCGAGTAAGCTGAAATACTGATAAAAGAACATGTAGTAATGGTGCTGCTTGACAGGTGAAAGAACTGATGAAGAAAATTCTAGGGCAGAGAAAAATATGAACAAAAACACAGATGCAGGACTGAGCCTAGCACAAAGGAAGAAAAAGTAGCTAGAAGACTGAATCGGTGAGAATAATGAGTGCTAGAAAGAAACGATTTGGATTTGATGTGGCAGCCAACAAGGGATTCTCATAAGCTTATAATCAAAGGAAGGAGGGAACTGACAGAAGTGCTACTCTGTCATCAGTCTGGCCATGGCGTGCAGCATCGCTAGGACAGGGGGCACAACAAGGTAGGTGACTACCAAGTTCCTACCCTGAGGCCAAATTAATGGCGGGGACAAAAACGGAGCTGTTGGAAAGGAGGCCAGTTTGGGGGAAGACAATGGTGCTTCTTTAATGTGCCCTGAATGAATGAATGAACGAATGAATGAATGAATGAATGAGGAGTATATCTGGGACTTGCTCAGTTATGATGAAATTGTACTATAATGATTTAAGACTACAGAGTTGGAGCAAAGGTATGATAAAGATACAAAACGCCTATGTTTAATAAATAAATGACGGAGAACCGTTTGAAGGGATTACTGAAGCACTGAGAAGAGATAAACTCTTGGGACCCTATGAGTCATAAGATAAAGCGGTGGGTCATAAAGCCTTCCTAATAATTATCATAAGCCCTCGCAATTAGGAAAGGCTTAACAATCTAAAAAAATTAATTCTTGTAATAACTCAGTGATGTAGAGAGAGCAAGTGTTATTATCCAGTTTTCACAGGAGTCAGTTGTAGCTCAGAGTTTATGTGACTTCCCGAAGGTAACGCACCTGGTAGGTAATTAGGAAAACCTGCACCGCAGTCCAAGTCTTCTGGCTCCAAATTTTGTTCATTAATTAAGGCCAATTAATATAATTCTCGAGAAGATTCAGTCCATGAATGTGTAATAGTCTAAAGGTCATAATGAATTTGTAACAGTTAAATATTTCAACAATAATAAAAAAGGGCAAATACTATTTTTTTCTAGACGATTCTAGACCTCATATATTTAATTTATCCCCTTCCCTCTATAATGGAAAACCAAACTTACCTTCATCACTAGAGTATAAATACCAGGGATTCAAAGTTTTATTAAAATGTGACTTTGTGTGCAAATTAAAACTGTGAGATGCTATTTTCACCATCAGATTTCAAAAAGCAAAATGTTTACTAAAGTACTGGAAAGGCTGCAGGAAACATTGTCACGAATGATGGGGGACTATAGTATATCAGCTATAGTAGTACTTCTTAACAGGGAACATCTGTGATGTCTGGAGACATTTTTGGTTGTCACAACTGAGGGATGTTAGAAGCACCTCATGGTTAGAGGCCAGGGTGCTGCTCAGCAGCATGCAATACACAGCCCTCCACCACAAAGAGTTACCAGCCCAAAACGTCAGCAGGGCCAACGTGAGATGCCCTGTTCTATAAAGAGAAATATGGCAATATTTGGCAAAATTACAAAAAACATATTCCTGTTGAGATAGTCATACTACTTTGACTATGTTCTCTAGATAGTTATGCATGTGCAAAATTCTTTCCTTTAATAAAAATTCACTAAGTATTTATTCTAGAAGCTAGGATTATAGCAGGGAACAAACCAGAGGAACATCTCTGCCTTCGGAAGGTAACGTGCTGGTGCAGAGTGAGAGTGGGACTGACGATGAAACAAATGAGGAAAATACACAGCGTATTAGAGGACGATAAGCACTTTAGAGAGTGGGGAGAGGAGGCTTAGTAAAGAGAGATGGACAAGAACATTCTCTGCCACACTGTTTCAAACAGCTACTGCTTAGAAAATGTCTAGCTGGATGTCAGTGGCGCCCCTGAAAAGGTAGTTCCATGGATGCTAATACATAATACATAATCATGTAGCAAGGTGAAGAACATTGCATCTATAAAGAGGAGGATGCTAATAATAGAATTTGTATCAAACATCCTGAAAATAGTGGTTAAGCTAGGAAGACTAAGGTGGCTAGGGGATCCAGGTGAGAAATGGTTTAATTTTCATTTTTGCCATTATCTTCTTTGGTATCTTTTAAATTTTGAATATGAATGCTATATAACAGGTATTTAGTACCTTCTAAAGGAAATTCAACATTTTTTTCTAAAAGTATCTTCATGCTCTAAGAGGTTTGAAAATATATACACATAATACTATGTATACATGCATATATACATACAATGGATACTTTATCATCCTCTGTATCTATCTCTGTCTCTATGTATACATACTGGTATACACACACGACATGTGCACACACATTTTCTTAATTTATTAAAACTAAATATGAAACAAAGTGTACCTAGAAATCACCCTTGCCCTGGGTAAGCAACTGAGGTGGGGGTGGGAAGAGTCCCTGCCTATGAAATCTCTCCTACCTAGGATAAAAAAAAATTCAGGAGCACAGGAATTTTTTGTATGTTTTTTCTTCTTTTCGGGGGTCGGGGGTAGTTCCCTGGCTGGGAATCGAACCCAGGCCACAGCATTGAGAGCACCGAAGCCTTAGCCACTACACCACCAGAGAACCCGTTTTTGTATGTTTTTTCAATGCTGAATTTCTAGTACCTAGAACAGTGCCTGACATATATTGTCAAACAAATGAAAAGTGGATAAATAAACAGCCTTAGTTTATTCCTATTTCTTTCCTGACCTGCCAGCCTCTTAACACTGTTTTCTGCCTTAAGTCTTTTTCTTACATTTATTCTCCGTAATACCACCGGAGGGATTTATCCAGAATACAGATTAGCTGGGCTTTAAAATCTTCTCCAGTTCT
The DNA here is from genome assembly GCA_004026885.1 of Lyroderma lyra. Taxonomy (NCBI): domain Eukaryota; kingdom Metazoa; phylum Chordata; class Mammalia; order Chiroptera; family Megadermatidae; genus Lyroderma; species Lyroderma lyra. The sequence continues at coordinate 496,488 of PVJL010000180.1, forward strand.
TCACTGTCCAGGACTCAGACGCATTGTGACCACCCACTGCCCACCGTCCTTGCCTCCTACCATTCTCCTTGGGCTCCATGCTGCAGCCGAGCCCATCAGCCCTTGGTCCCTCTGGGGTCCCTTCCTGGAATGCCCTCTCTTCTCTAGGGGAGCTCTTCACTCCTCCCCACACCAAGGTCCTGCTCAAATACTGCCCTCTCATGGAAACAATTACTTCATTTTCCTCTGACCATAATTATTAGTTCCTCCTTTCTCTCCATTCCCAGAGAGTACGCACAGCTCTTTCTTATGTCATATACTCAAGTGTCTGTGTCCCTTCCTCAACAGACTTCAAGTGCCTCAGGGGTGAGGCTTGAGTTTTATTCTTTTCATATTGCAGCCTTAGCATAATGCCAGGCCTGTGACAGCTGTGCAATCAGTATCCTGGAATGATGAATAATTATATTAATTCATGGATGAATCTTAACCTTTGATACAAGCTATGTACAATAATAGGATTAAAGTGTTTACAAGTAACAAAAACAAAACCTTCATTGATAAGAATCTGAGTACATATTTGTTGCATTATAATTTTATATCGCTGCAAATTATTTAAACATATACAATCTACCTAAAATTTCATATGCTAGGAAAAAAGTGAAGAGCATGCTTTAATGTAATACCTTTACATTTAACAGACCTAATTTTTATTTAAGTTGATAAGGAATATTTCAATAATTAAAACAAAAGTGGATAAAGATATTTAAACACAATTTTAAAATTATAAGCTATCATTTTGTTACCCATGGAAGAAATTTGTAAGTGAAGTTGTTAGAGAATGATTATTTTAATGATTAACTTTACATTTAAATATTTTCTGTAGTTAGAAGCTGTCAATATAAATTATTGATAGTTACTTTCTAAGTATGGAATAATTTTTCATTAAACTTTTATATAGTATTTTTTTTTGAGAGGCTTAGCTTTAGATGGGATGTAAAAGCACTCTTTCTCCCCAACTCACATTACAATCAAGAGAAATTAAATGGTACTGAAAAAGTTTCAGTACCCTAAGTATATCCTTAGAAAAAGAATTTATAAGTCCTGATATTTTTTTTCAGGTAATGAGTTCTATACCATTGCATTAGCTCTTCTCACATAAGTGACTATCCTGTCAATGGATCCTTAATCTTGAACTTTTCATTATTATCTTGGAAGTATTAGATTTTCCACATTCAATTAATCTGTCTTTTCTATATATTTTCAACAATCACGGATGAGGTCATACAAATCCTAGCAAGTCTGCCAAAAGACCAGGCAGGCTTTTTGAATAATCATCATTGCACTCAGCCAGAGGAATATCACTCCCAGGTTTAATGACATATCTACTAAGAGTTTTTCAATAGTAAGGAAGAAGGAAATGGAGAGGGTTTTTTAAATTTCTTTTTCCAAGGAGCAAAGGTCCTTCCTGCTGACTGCGACATTCCAACTGCCTCTCACACCCTCCCCAGTTCATATCCAGGTGTCTCGGAGTAGGTGCTCAGAAAGTTTGGTGAATATATGAAGCTGCCAATGACCGATGTCTAACCAGGATACTCTTTAATTCCTGTGGCCTAATGCTTTGGTGGAAGAGGGAGAAAAGAGACCTCCTGGGATTCCAAGCTTCCTTGAACCCTCCACCTTCTTAGGAAGAGAGAAGCAGAGCAAGAGCACTGTTCATTACTGAGCTCCTACTTTGTTCCAGGTGTTACTCTAGAGATTTTACCTATTTTAAGCTCAATGAATCCTCACAACAATCCTGGGGTAGTCATTATTGTGCCTGCTTTTGTTTTAGGAAACAAAGTTCAAAGAACCAAATGAACCTGCCCAAGACAAATGCAAGGAAAAGAGCTAGAATTTATATCCAAGTCTGTTCTCTCCAAAATTTATTCCAATAGGCCACTCTTTACTTACAATAAATTAAACAGTATAAAATAAAATCACCACCGCCAACAACAAAAATTGTGCTTTTATCTTGCCTGTCCTCTTCATTGTGAGTCACCTCAATTTCTTTTTGGAAAGAGGACAGCATACAATAATAATGAAAACAATCAAAAACCAAAAAAAACCCTAATGCAGTCAATAAGGACATCACTCTTAAATCTCATTTGCCCGAGGGCAGAATTTGATTGTCAGCAAGTATTTATTGCCGGGGAGAATTATTTATGGTTCTTGGGTCTCACCCACACATACTGTATGGATCACCAGGTGCCGTGTCCTTTTTCTGAAATCGGGTCACATCCTGGGAACGGATGCATGTTTCAGCACTTCCACGTCTGTGTGTCTTGCCCACGTCTCCCGGTGTTTTTCTAGGAGATGATCAAGGGCGCCCGCACACAGGCACACTTACAAGGTATAATTATTGCCTTCTTTAATATGTGTTTTAACATTATTCGAGGCCAATTTCAAGCACTTCCGATAATGTGTTTTAATAGAAAAAAAAGTTTTTCTAATAAAAAGCAGCATTTTGCTATTGTTGTCAGGTTTCTTTTGATAATATGAATTGATTTTTTTCAAAATAAGAGCTCCAACAGCACAGCCTTTGAAACTCTCCCTCAAATAGGTCAGAGTCTGACTTCCTAGCTGTGCTGTGCAGCATGAAAGGCTGCCCGCGTTTTCTCATGACTTGTCTCCTCGGGGACCACCCATGGATCACTTCTCTTCGTAAAGAAGAATCCACTGACTGAGCCTATCCTAAAGCTAACAACCTGAGTTTTCCACGGGGGAAACAACGGCAAATTGAGCACAGCTACTGACCAGTCCTCCGTAGCTAAAAATACAACAAACTCTACCTTGTGTGATTCATTCTTGAATTATTGGCCATTTTCGTGCGCTATGGGCATCGCTTACTACTAACCTTTTAGACAAGTAGGACAAACGTTTCAGCCACTATCTTCTGTTTTTGTTATCTGTTTCCAGTATGAATGTGTGTGCATTCATGTGTGTATGAATGCATGTATTTATGTATACATGTGCTAATAAGTGCTAATAAGAAACTTTGATATTATATATACTAAAATATATGTTTTATTTCAAAACTAGGGTGTTTAAAATTCAATGACAATTATAGTGATAACCCAATATTTATATTTATCTTTCTTTCAATCAAGACTAGTAAGATAATAGGGAATGATGTGTCCTAATAAGTAATATAATTAAACTACAAATTGTTTCAGTCAATATTTTAACATCGTCTAGATATATTATTTAGGAGTGTTTCATATTAGTTGTGAATTATTTTAATTTAAAATTAAATATCAATGAAAAAGATGAAAAAAGTATTTTTCATTCATATATTGTTTTTTAGAAGGAAAACATCATGCAATTATAGAAAAAGCTACGTGATGATACTGTATATACTAGAGCAAAAAATTAAAATTAACTTTTTTCTATAATTTAATAAGTACTTGTAAAATAAAAAATGAAACCCAATGAAAAGCAAAACACAAATCTATTTAGTACAAATGTAGTCTCTTTTTTTTTTTTCCTAAAGAGAGTAGGGTAAGAAGCAATGTTTGGTGGTAGCATTAATTGAATAAATCATATGAGGTCTGACAATTAAGCTCACGAACTCATCCTAGAAAAAGTGCTATGTATCTCATTGCTGAATATCACTACCGTCACCTTTGAAGTACTCCCCTTGGGAAGCTATGCACCAATGCCAGCACCTAGTCTACCTTTCAAAGCAATTTTGGAACTCTTTTTCTGGAATGGCCATCAGAGTTGTCGTCGTATTATCCTGATGTCCTGAATGTCATCAAAATATCTTCCTTTCAATACTTCCTTAATCTTTGGGTAACAAAAAAAGTCATTGGGGGCTAGATCAGGTGAGTAGGAAGAGTGTCCCAATACAGTTATCTGTGTACTGGCTAAAAACTCCCTCACAGACAGTGCCGTGTGAGCTGGAGCATTGTCGTGATGCAAGAGCCATGAATTGGCAAAAAGTTCAGGTCGTTTTTGTCTAACTTTTTCACGCAGCCTTTTCAGCCCTTCCAAATAGTAAACTCGATTGACTGTCCAGTTGGTACAAGTTCATAATGAACTATCCCCCGATGTCAAAAAAAGTTAGCAACATTGTTTTGACTCTTGATTTGGACTGACTAGAACTTTTTTGGCCATGGAGAACTGGCTGACTTCCATTGTGCACTTTTGATGCTTTGTTTCAGGGTCATATTGATACATTCATGTTTCATCACCAGTAAGAACACAGTCCAAAATATTGTCTTGCCTCTCCAAAAGGTCTTGGCAAACTTCGACTCTCTTTTGCTTTCTTTTTTATCAGTGAGCTCTTCTGGGACCATTTTGCACACACCTTTCTCATGCCAAGATTTTCAGCTAAGATTTTCCTGTTTCTCTATCAGTGTCTACTTGGCCTGCTATACTTCTCAGTCAGCTGAATCCTGATGTACAATTGGATGAATTTTTGCAATGTTTTCTTCAGTACTGCTCATTACTGGCTGGCCTGACCTCTCTTCATCAGTGACACTTTCTCTCCCCTCAGAAAAACATTTAATCCATTTGTACACTGCCATTATCTTCATGACATTATCCCCAAAAACTTGGGCTAACATGTCCCTGATTTCATTTCCACTCTTGCCAAGTTTAACAAGAAATTTAATGTTTGTTCATTGCTCTAAATCAAGCTCTGACATTCTCATGACAGCCCACAAAAACATGCAACAATAATGAACGCTACTCAGCAAGACACCACCACACATCAACACAAACAAAGCTGTGGGGCACAAGGCTATGAAACCTTACCGAGTTGTTCATACAGTGCTGCCGACGTAAGAGTACAGTGGCAATTTGTGAACTTAATTGTCAGGCCTCATATGTAATAAGGTATATGGGAAGAATTAAATATAAATATTTCCCTTTATTGGGATAAAAATTTGAATTTCTGTAAATTTTCATCAGAACAATTTTGTTCACAATTAGAAAATCCTATTTACTCAAATATTTCATGACTATATCATGAAATACCTTAAAAATCATCTTTCTTTTTTAGTATAAAACAAAACAGAGTTGGGTATGCATCAAATACATGGTGATGGAAGGAGAACTGACTTTGGGTGGTGAGCACTCAATGCAACACATGGAAGATGTATTGTAGAGTTGTACACCTGGAACCTATGTAATTTTTCCTGACCAATGTCACCCCAGTAAGTTTAACAATAAAAATCATATTAATGAGAACCCAACAAATTAAAGCTTTGCTGATGCTAAAACTGAAAGTAGTGGTTCTCACTTGCTCCCACTTATCTGCTCTCACTAATGTCCCATGGTTACCCACAAGGGGACATTTGACAATCTATGGAGACATTTTTGGTAGTCACAAATGGAACAGGGGTGCTACTGGTATCTAGTAGGAAGAGGCCAGGGATGCTGCTAAACACCTAACAATTCACAGAACAAAACAATACCCTCAACAAACACCAGCCCAGTGTGTCAATAGTGCTAGGTTGAGAAACCAGTAAGATGGGGGTTTATTAGTCCAGTTTGTGCTTATGTTTCCATGATCATGAACCCTTTTCAAACATTATCTACAGATTAAATAATATAGCTTGTTTATATATGTATTATTGTTTTTCATATGTATGTGCTTACATTGGGATAATTAAAAAGCAAATTCATTTTTAAAAGCATTGTGAATTTCATTCCAGTCTTTGATAATTATCATATTTTAGCTCAATATCTATTTTTTCTCACATTACTGTCATTAATATAGCAATGCCACTATGTAGTTAAAAAATCTCTGGAGGAAAAAACAAGTTGAAATTTTTCCCTTTACCGTACAATCTTGAGTAATAAGACTAAATGGCAGACATGATTAAATAATTATTCTCACATATCACTTATATAATTAAATATTATTAATACACTTAACATTTATTACTGAAATTACTTTTAGGTTATAAGATGTAGATGTGCTCCTTGATAACTATACAAGTTGAAATTTATGAATCATCTCTATAAATGTTCCCTTATCTACGGATATTCCCTTATCTATCAAATATTACTTAAGTTTGCCTATCTTCAGTAAGCTCCACCTACTTATAGTAATAATACTACATAAAAACATTTCAGAGGCTGGACAACATACCTGAGTACAAAATAAATGCTAAGCTAATTTGCATAAATATACTTTGTATCTGTTTATGGAAAAAATAAACATTCACTGAGTACTGTTGTGTGCCTCATATAATGCAGCTCTATTGAAGCTTCTGAAAAAATAGTTTATATCACTACACGGCACTTGGTGATATAAATGTCTGTCTCCATCGATGCAGGTAGAGTGGTTTGCTGATAGGAATGTGCCTGCTGTTGTCATGTTGAATAAGATCTCCACAATATTGAATTTAATAGTTAATTCTTGGTTTTCATGTTTTTTTTTTTAATTGTCGGTAACCCTTATCCCCACTAGAATGTAAGCTATGTGAGGGCAGGAGTTTTTGACTGTTTTAATCATTGCTGAACCCCAGTGCCTACGACAGAGTTCGGACCAGAGTAGGTGCTATGTAAATAAATATTCATTGAATATACAACTGACCGAATGCATACAAGGTTTTTCCCAGTCTCCTACATCAAAGTCCTCTCGCTTTTCTCTCACACCCCATCACAGCCGTCCTTTGAATGCGCTTCTCTTCCTATTCTCTAGAAATGCAGAGTACAGCCATCATTCGTTTGCTGGGGCTTAGTCAAGTCCCCCTATGAAACTATCTGGGTTTAAGCTCCTCCCCTTCCCTACTCCCTCTTCCCCCATTCCTCCTCCTCATCCTCTTCCTCCTTTTCCTACTTCTCTCTGCTGTCCTTTTTCCTTTCTGATAATGCTATTATACACACACACACACACACACACACACACACACACACACATATATATTCATCTGTCTAAATTTTCTATCATTTGGGGGCCACTTTTGCTTGTTTAAATTGTCCTAGAAAATATTTTGTATCACTCAGGCCAGGAAATTTAAGGGCATAGATTTAAGCCACAGCTCATCACTTACGATTCTTGTACTTTCCCTTAATTCTGTGCCTATGTGTCCATGATCACCTCTTATATTTTATTTAATGGTGCCTTACCCTATTTCTTCTTCTTAGTTAGGATGGCTAAAAGTTTACATATTTATTTCCAAGGAATGACTCTTGGATTTATGTATTACTTCTTTTTTTCTCTTTTAAAATTCATTAATGTCTGCTGTTATATTTAGTGTAAATTTTTTATCTTTAAAATATAGAAGGCTTAATACTATATATTTTCCTCTATATAGTGCTCTACCTGTGTCCCTCAGTTTTTATGCATAGCAATTTCATAATCTCTTAGTATGTTAAGATATTTCTTATGATTTTTTTTTTCTTAAGACAGCCAACAGCATGCACAGAAGTTGGGGCAACAAGTCTTCAATGAAGGAGTGTCTGTGTAGTGTGTCATTGTGCTGTCCATACTCAGAAATTCATAGAAATATTGCCAATTCAAATTTGTTGTTTTACTTAACTTGAGTTTTAGTGTCTCTTTTTTCTTACACTGAAAAGCTTGATACCTAATGATATTAATTATCTGCATTCTATAGTACAATTTAAATATACTATATATTATATCTGATAATACAACTGATAAAAATAAATTCTTTGTAGTTTTTTCTTTTTGTCTTAAGTGTATATCCCACTAAAGATATACAGTTAAATTATGTGTATTTAAAAATCACTTCAAATAGGTCTTCTTTGTGTGATTTTGCCATTGACTGAAATCCCAATTTAAGTTAATTTGTTAATTCAGAGGTGGAGTTTTCAGAGCTTTCTCCCTTTCCCGTTTTTATTTTATTTTGCTTTATAATTATAACACATTTATAGGGACCCAGGGTCAGATCTGCAAAATAAAGTACACTTAGGGAGGTCTTCCAACCATCACTGTTCCCTTCAAACTATTCCCTTTTCAGTCCTAAGAAAAACCAACGAACAGAAGAAAACAAAATAAAAAAGCCCTTTTTATTTTATTTTTTCAGTTTTTAAAAAAAACCGTGTACACATTTATATTTACACTCTCCTCCTTCTTTGTACATAGTAACGTACTATACATACTTATTTGCCACCTTACTGCTTTCACTTAGCAATACTGCCTGAGATCATTCCATAAATAACTATGAAAATAATTTTTAATAATTGCATAGCACAACATTTTACTATGCTTCCTTCAACTAGTCTGCTGTTGATGGATATTCGGATAGTTACCAGTCATTTCTGCTATTACCAATAGTACTGCAATAGCCTTCTGCATATTTTTGTATTTTTGACAGTAGGTTTGTAGAATCTAAGGGTAAGTCTATATGTAATGACAGTAAAATTCTCCTCCATAGCAGTTGGACATTGTGCATGCCCAACAAGACATGAAATGCCTGTTTTCCCCTAACCTTCCTCTTAAGAGTACTGTTTTAGCTATCTATTACTGTGGTTAGAAATTAGCACAGATTGAATCAATACAAATATATAATCTTACTGTTCTGGAAATAGAAAGCCAAGAATTAGGACTCACTGGGCTAAAATAAGTGTCAGCAGGACTTTTTTCTCCTCCTAGAAACTCCAAGGAAGAACCTGTTTCCTTGTCTTGTCATTTTCTAGAGGCTGCCATGTTTTTTGCCTGGTGGCTGTTTTTATTCAAAGCCCACAATCACATTACTCTGACCTCTGCTTCTATCATTACATCTTCTCTAACTGGCTCTTCTGCCTCCTCTTTCACTGATAAGGACCTTTGTGATTACATTAAACCTATCCAGATAATACAGGAGAATTTCCATATCTCATAATCCTTAATCATATATGCAAATTCCCCTTTTGCATTTGAAATTCAGGGGGCTAGGATGTAGACATCTTTGAGGGCCATGATTCTGTCTACCACAAGTGTGTGTCAATCTTTTCAGTTTCCCAGTTTATATTAATTATCATTGTTTATTATGAGTGAATTTGAACATATCTTTCAATGTCCATGCCTTTTTTATTTCTTTTCCTGTGAACTGTTTGTACCTCTTGACAATTTTCATAGGGTTGTTAGTCTTTTTGTTTACCTTTAATTTTATAACCTCTTTTATATTTTAGGGATCTCAACTCTTTGTTCATGATATACATTTCAAATATTTTCCACTTTACTTTAAAAAATTTTGGCCATCAAAAGTTTATTAAAATTTTATATAGTCAACTTCATTCATCTTTTCCTTTATGGCTTCTGGATTTGGGGTGATAGTTAGGAAACTTTTGGCCACTCTGAGGTTGCAGAGCAATTCACCTCTGTTTCTTTCTAGTAACATAATGGTTTCTACATTTAAATTTCAATCATTTTAGCATTTGATTCTATTACATTTCAAACAGATTGTTTTCTCTTCTTCCATGTAGCTGTTCAGTTATCCCAGTGCCATTTGCTGAGAAGCCCATGACTTCCCCACTGAATCACATGCCACTTTGCTCATACGCTGAATTTCCACACATAATCTGATTTAGAATATTTAGATTTTTCATTCTGTTTCATTTTAGATCTTTCTTTTAAACTTTTATAATCTCTCATTAGTATAATAATTACTTGTACTTGGCAAACATTCAATCAAGTCAAAGTTAATGACTGAAATTAAAGTATTTTATGATATGTTCAGATGTTTTCCCCAATAAAATTTGAGATGGTCGGGTATTATATTGTCTACTTCTATTTCCCTAGTGTCTAGCAGTTTTCCTTGTACATCGAGGATAATCAATAAATCATTATTTAAAATGTATAAATAAAAATGTTGGACAGTACATCTCTGCGGGAATACCTTTTGTTTAAATAGCAATATTGAGTTCAAACCTTAAGGTATTCTTACCTCCACTTTAGACACAGGGAACTGGAAGCCCAGAAATGGTTAAGTTGCTTTCTCAAGGTCACACAAGTAAAAAGTACAACTGGAACTGAAATTGAGTCTTCTGAATTCAAATTAAATGTTCTTTACATTAGCGGTAAAATGACTACACTCTTGGCCTTGATTCTATTCCTCTTTCAATTCTAAAATAACATTCTTACAAGAGATGTACATGTTACAAGGTCTAACCCTGATTAATAATGAGATGACCAATTATTTTCCAACAAAAGAAAATGTATGAGAGCTGAAATAACATTTTCAAAAGACCAGTTTTAAACATTATTCTGAGGGTGATAATATTAATTACATGTCTTTTATTATTTTTATACTTCACTTACTTTTTACTACAAGATTGTGAAGTCTAATTTTTGAAACGCGTATCTAATTCTGTATGTTCAGATACTACCAGAAGTCTATATACAAAAGCAGCCCAGGAAATGGCAAAGCTGTATTGCTGTATATAATTAACAGGACAAAAAAATGAACAAGAAAAAAAAATAGTGAGTTTTCCTTGCTTTGTAATTCTTCATTCATTGTTTCTAGGGATAAAGGGGGAAATAAAATAGATATGATAAAAAACATATAAAATTATTTTAATATGGTTGAAATCTACTGTTTTTACATTTAAAAAGTGTAAGATCTGTTTGCTCCCTTAATATGGTATTGGATTTTAGTTTGTTAGATAATATATCCACTAAGTGATTAATTTAAGAACATCAATTTTGAATTTCAGCTCTGTGGTTCATCTTGAAAGATTCATTGTAATATTTGTAATTTAAATCATTTTCATTGTGATTGAATTTAAAGTCATCATAGATGCTAATAAACTGCCTTACAAATTTTATTGTTACTCTATAGATCTATCATTTAAATGTGTGTTATGTAAGCTAAAACACATTTGTATTTAATAAATGAATATTCTGAATCTAGATGGAATGCTTACTTCCAGAGTTAAGGTTCCTAAGGGAGAAAACAAAATTTCTGCTTGTGGAGCTAAACATAATGCTGTATAATCGATTGGTTCACTTAAAGGCATCAGCCACGCTCCCTTAGATGACAGATTAAGTAAATACGAGAGTAGACAGCACCGACATTATGGGTATTATACAGCATATTGTAGGGAAAGATTATGGAAATTGCTCATGCTGTAGCGCAAGCAATGTGGATGAAAACGCTTTATGAGAAATGTAGTTATAAAGAAATTGAGGAAAATGCTTATATTAATTACATAACTGGTGAATAAATGGTGATATATAGAGCAAATTAAAACTAAAATAGAATTTAGGATTTTCTAGGAGTAGAAGAGTCCCAGGACGTTAAAAAATAATTAAAATTATCATATAGGTTTATTCCTTATGGAAAGAAAAATGTTCATTTGCCCATGAAATGAAAAATTCCAAAGTGAACAATAAGAAACTACAACCCGAACCATTTACGACAGAGAGGCAAAAATGATATAGCCAATCACTAACACTAGATCAGACTGAGAGGGCTGGCCTCTTAGCTTTCCCTTAATTGTAGAAAGCAGTCTTAAAGCTTCAATAGGGCCAGCCTGTTCTAGGGGTAGGTTTCTGTGTTAAACCACATCAGGGTATCACTAATAATATTTCATTATACATGACTCACAGGCTTGACTCACAAAGCTAGCAAGGTCAACCACTGTAGGAGTCTTCATGCTCAGGGACTACAAAGAGCGGAGAGCATCAATGACAGCCTTTCCCTGCTCTGATCAAACTATCCCCACCAGTGATATTCACCAGTTCCTTCTCTCCCTACAACTGCAAAGTGGAAAACAAGGGCATGTCTAATACAACACAAAGCATGATACAACACTTGGGTAATATTCATTACACATGCCTTGGTTAAAGTCATCCCCTTAATAAGCACTTGGTGATCTTTCAAGTAACTTGACTCTATTTCCAATGTTACTACTGAATTACTGATCCAGTTTTCCCACCTTCAAGAAGGATTCCCTTTCTTTTATAATTAAATTATGAAGAACTACAGAAATTGACAGTTTCCTAGCTGCAACTGAAAGATTCGCAGGATCGCCACCCTAGCGCCAGCCTGAGAGAATGAACAGAAATGAATTGGAACCCAAAGCTGCTATCAACAGAGGGTGACATGACACAATAGGAAAAGGCTGCAGGCTGTATTTTCTTTCCTTTCCATTCACAATTACTACCTTCCTTGTCAGAGTGAATACCAACCCCTACTGCTCATTTAAGGCTGTCATGTTTTGCACAGTCTCATCTGCCTTATAATTGAAATTCTTATTTTAACAGCATTATCTTAATGTTATTGCTAGCTATGGAATGTCTTGTGAAGAGTGCAACATTAAAGTTAATTTCGCTCTACATCTTTGGTAATGGATAGTGTCTGGAATGTAATTAACTACAGATACTAATACGTGGACTGAAATATGTCAAGGTTACTTATCTGATTATTGTAGTTTGTTGTAGGTGGTCCCTACCATGGCGTCAATCATTTTTTACACTTGACTAATATTGCTCATGGTTTTTTGGGTTAGAATGGTAAAAATCAGAATTCCTGATGAGGTGAAGTTTCTTTTCCTTTTTCATTTTTTATTCTTAATTAAAACTGTTTATGCACTTCAGTCAAGCTTCCCAGGAGAAAAGTTAGATCAGTATTATAATAAGAATTAAGAAAGTACTCCTAGGATTACAGTCAGTGTGTAATTTTAAAAATACAACATAGTAAATAAAAATAAATCACATGGCCTATGTTATTAACTCAAGTAGCACCTTCCATTAAACAAAACCTGCAGTTCTTGTAACTTAATGTCAATATAATGCTACTAAAGCACCTATGTACAATATGCTAATATAGTATATCAATCTCACTTAATGACTTTTTATTCCCATCCAGGTGTAATAATTTCCCATTGTTTATTGAACAAATACCTGGAGGAATATACATAGGTAATACTTTACACTTTACTTACAAATAGGTAGAATCAAAAGATTAATAAAACCTTAGTGATAAATACCAGACATTAACTTTTTAAATTTAAACATTTTTAAATAGTTATTTTTAATACTAATGTGATAAATCAAGAACTCTGAGATTCAGCTAAAATTTAATCTTTGATGCTTAGGATTTTCTCTGAAATAAGTCTGGGGTGGGGGTGGGGGTTGTGGGAAAGAGGCAAAGGAGATGAAAGAAGATTAGCTACGAGTCAGCAGTTGCTAAGGCAGGATATGATCCAGTTCTCCATTTGTTATTGTCTTTGTTTATTATAAAAGTTAAAAATTAATCTTTGATGTTCACATTTTATCTCTCATTTCATGGAGTTAGTCTGAAATCTTTTCATATGTCATTAATGGTTAATCTAGAGCCTTTCTTCATGAAGCAAAAATTAAAAGAGGCTTACAATAAGTATGAATAAAATCATAAGGTATAAACAGGAACAAACCTGGTAAAAAAAGGGTAGAACTATCATCCTTGCTTAAAAGAAAATTGTATGTTAAGATTTGAGGTAAAATTTCAGATTTAATATCCTAAATGTTGACCTAGTTTCTATTTTATTTTCTAAAAAAGCAAAGTATAGGACTATATATATAACAATGTTTACTTAGACTATGACATTATTGGTTTCTTAGATTCTACATATAAAATATCAAGCACTATATTTCCAATACGTGGGATTCCACTTTATAAGATTTCTATTTGATTTACAGAATTTTATAGAACTCATACAGGCAGATGTTATTTCATTGAGGATATGAACCTGATCAGATTATCTACTGATGCATGTAGGAAATACAAGTTAAATTAGTAACTGACTTTACATGAAATGCAAGCAAAAAAATGTATTAAACAGAAACATAAATTTAGTGTAATAACAGATGTCATAGGGAACTACAGCCTAATAAATATTTAAACTACAATCATAAAGTAACTATTGTCAACTATCACTACTCAAGAAATGCTCCAAGACAATCTAAAGATTAATAGAAGGAGCCCAAATATTATAACTAGTTTTTTGTTGCTACTGATCAATCGTTGTTAAGATATTAATATTAGTTGTATGTTAATATTAATATTTTAACATGTATATAAGGAATGAGTGTTAAAAGTGTTTGCCAGTACACATAAATACCCTACTATGTACACAGTCTATGTGTTCTGGGTTGCAGCAGATATAATCTGCCCATTCTGTCCAATATATTATCTGTTTTATATGCAAGTGGGTAAAGGATGGGAGGTGGGCTTGGAAATTCAGTCTTTTTCACTCAAGAGCTGAAACGCTGCTCCCAAGAACTGCTAAACTGTATTTATGACTTTCCAATAAATGATATTATAGCCTGCTTCATAGCCACTTCTTAGTTGCAAGACTGTTGTGTAAAAAGATGGTTTGTTAGCACCACTTCAACTGTGACATGACTATATCCTTAAGTAGTGTATTGTTCTGCTGAATGACAGTCAATATGAATATAGGTGATCAGGGTCATAAGCATTTTGTATTTGTAAATGTTTCCGTTTATCATAGCTGACAGAGAGGTAAAACCAGGTTTATCTTTTTGTTGTTCATTTTCATCTTCATAGTCTTTATATTAGACATAAGAAGTGCAAAATATGCCAAGCAAGATAAAATACAAAATTAATTTATGCTTAGGAAAATCCTGGTAAAACTCCAGCACACCAAAGACAAAGATTTTGAAAGCCATTGAAAGAAAAGCTGGATTAGCTACAAAGGAAGGACAATCACATTGCAGATGTCCCAGTTGTGACCCCGAAAGCCAAGAGCCCAAACAAGTCTCAGATAAACAAAATGTGTGAGTAGGGCTCTCCCCTTGCAAAGCAACTAGATGCTTGATAAAGTGTATTTTCAAAACATGTAGGTTGTAAGCGACCAGCAGACGCCTGGAGGCATGGAGAACGAAGAGGGCAGCAGGGAGCAGGAGGCAACTAGGAGAGGGTTCATTATCAAATGTGCTGAAGGAATCTCTAAAGATAAATACAAGGAAGATGGAAACTTATTTCAGAAGAAAGCTCTGAATGCAAAGAAGAGTGAGCAAAATAAACGGGAAAACTTAAACACACGTTAATCATGTATGACAAGAACAATAAACATAGTGTTTAATTCAAGTTTGGTAAAACTCACAGAACTACAAATAACTATGACACATAAGTTGGAGACAGATTTAAGTTGTTTTAGGTTCTTATGTTGTTTGGAATGAGTTAGACACCTAAGTTGGAAACTGATTTAAGTTGTTTTAGGTTCTTGTGTTGTTTGGAATGAGTTAGACATGTTCATTAATTTCAGACTTAAACTAAGCCTATTAAAAATTTAAGAGTAACCACTAAGAGAGGAGAAACAGATTGTATAACATGCAAATCAGTTGAAGAAAAAAGGGAATAATGATTTTTAATAATCTTTAATTCAGGAGAAGGCCACCAAAGTAGGAAAAATAATAGAAAATTCAGGATAAAAAGAAAGCCAAGGTAATGTCTGAAAATACTGCTAAGGCAGTCTGATTAATAGAGAAAAATAGAGAAAATATAAAATTATAATAGCAATATCCAGAAGGTAAAATATTTGTAACAGAAAATTTACAAACATTTAATAAATTTTATTTATAAATAAGAAGCAAAGAATGTTCCAACAGAAAGATGAAGATATTAAATAAGCTATTTTATCATTTTCAAATTTTCTGTAACTAACCAAGAATTTCTTGTGCAATCAAACCATTATCAATACATGCTACTAAAATAGAAGAAGACAAGGGAATAATAGTCAATTAAATGAACTGGGAGAAATATAAATGGTTAAAGAATGTGACAATATTCAATTTTACTAGTAACAAGAAATCTTATTAAGAGAAGATAACATTTCATGTATCATATTAACAAAATTATTTTTAAAAGCTTTTAAAATCATTTTTGACAAAGATGCAGAAAAACAGGAATTCTAAAGTCAGTATGAATACTGACATTTCTGGAAAGCAAATAAGCAATATATCTCAAGACCCCTAAAAGGTCATAGTTTTTGATCCAGCAATTTTTCTTTCACAGGTTAGGATCAAGAGTTATGTACAAAAATTAATGATAGCCTTTTCAGATTCATGGGAAATCAGAATCAAGCTAATTGACAATAAAATTAGCAAATAGGTTACATTGCAAAATAATTCATATGGCATTTAAAAATCAAACTTAGTGAAAACAGCAGAATGCAAAATTACATAGAGAATATACTGTCAATTTTGTAAACTTATATATATGCAAAAGGAAACAGAAGTTTTGGCGGTGAATATGGTGGGATTAAGGAAGATTTTCATTTAAATTTTGATTCTTTCTGCATTATATTTTTCTATGATGAGGATTTATTTATAATATTAATGGTAAATTGTAATGGTAAATGGAGTGTTTGTTTCCTAAAACTGAAATGATGATTAGAAACATTCATTTTGAATAACTGACAGAATTTCAAACCCCTACTATATGTAGAGTCAATATAAGGGTATAAAAATTGGGAGAAATATAACCCACATTTTATAATTTAACTTTATTATTACTTTTGTTTTTTCCTTGTTAAAAAAAAAAGCAGTGCATGCAATTACTGAAAGGACAGTATGGATACACAAGAAGAATAGCCCACATACACCACCCACCTAGATACACTATTATTAAGAATTTATTAGACCAGATTCTTTTCCATGTTTATTAAAAAAAAAAAAGATTACAATGTATGTCAATGTGTAACATGTAATAAATTAACTAACAAAGTCTTTATTGTTGGCCATTAAAGTGGTTTCAAATTTTCCATATTATAAGTAGCAGGGTAAGAATAATTGGCTAAACAATAATTAAAGATAAAATAGAAGCAAAGAGTAATATTCCAGCAAAAACGCATAAGGACTCCTACAAAGTTTATAAAACTGTCAGCTTCCTCTGTCCTTCCCACCACCACTCCTCCTCAGTGTACATTTTTAACACAAATGTAATCATCCTTTCAACCTAAAGGGCTATGAATTACATTGTTTGTTATTCAATTGTATGCTTTACTTTTAGGGTAACACCATATCTAACAAGCCCAGCCAATCTAAGTCACTGAAGTCACTCAGTACTTTTGCCTCCATTTCTCATGGTGTCTATCAGGTACTGAAGAAAAGCATAGGTTGTGTTGTTCAAGAGAATATATTGAGAGAATGGGACTACTACACATTTCAATGAATGAATAACTACAACAGCATCAGACATTCTAGAGCCATTACAGTGCCAGTTACAGAGAAAATCATTTCCTATATTTCAGTTTGGACCTTACAAAGATAAAGTCGCTGTGAAGACTTTCAAAATGAGAACATTACACTCATAACAACCTTAAAAATACAGTCCACAATCTGACCACTTAACTTTGCCACCACAATCTCTCGCCCCGATCCCTACAATAACCTCCTAGCAAGGCTCTCTGCTTCTATCTTTGGCCTTAGTAACAGAAACTGCAGGTTGATTTCCACGACCCCTCAGTTACCATGTCAGTATTCCTGCTGATTTCCAGTGCCAGACTGAGGCTTTCTCTAGCCTCCTAGGAGGTAGCCCTCAGCCAGGGACCAAAGGGAGTTGGGGAATCAAGGCAGTACTACTTCCATTGCCCCTGGTGTCGATCTCCTGCCATGACTCCCAGAGTTTCTGCAATGGGATTAAGCTTCAGTTGGCCACAGTGGTACTGGCTGCATTCCATTCCTTTCCCATGACTCCACTTCCCTAAACTGCATTATTCTTCAATCCCACATGAACCAATGCCTCATTTCGGTGTCTGCTTCTCAGGGAACCATAAAAAGACATCTTCCTTCAAAACCAAAAGGCAGAGCAAGCTTTTAAAAACAGTCAGAACCTGTTATTTTTCCTCTCAAAATCCTGCAATGGCTCTCCTCTTCACTCAGAAGTGAATGTCAAGTCTTTACAATGGTTTGCAAGGCCCTGTATCGTCTGCCTACTGTGTCCCCGCCTCACCCTCACATTGCTTGTTGTTCCATGAACTTGCCAGGCATGCCCCACCTGAGGGCCTCAGCTCTAGCCATTCCCTTAGCCTGGAACACTCCTTCCCAGGGGAATCTGGTGCTTGGTTAACTCCTTCACCTCCTACCAGACTTGCTCAAATTCCACCTTCTCAGTGAGGTCCCCCTGACTACCACCCTAATCAATACAAACTCAGCACAAACTCCCCCATCTTCACAAAGCACTCCCCAAACCCTGTCCTGCTTTATTTTTTCTTTTTCCATTGCACTTACCACCTCCTAACATATTACTTAAGTTACTTTCTCCTGCTACCATATAAACTCACAAGGATGGCGTTCTTTGTTATGTTTCCCGATGTGTCTCAAGTGCTTAGGGAGTGCCTGACACATAGGAAGCATTCCTTAAAGATCTGCTGAATGGCTGCCATAAATTACCATGTTATTGCTGGGTGGAAGGAAAGTGACAAATATAGACCACAGGTGACACAATTACTACAAAAATAATCCGCTTTTTAAGATAAGTTTAAAACCAACTAATAAATTGTGTTTGTATATAAAGTTATACTCTACGTGCCTTTATTAAAATCTATTTTAATTTGTCACTATAATATAGAAAAATACAGTGATTCAGGCTTGCTAATAGATCATTTAGAAAGTGATGATTCATTCTATAAATCTTTTATCACTCACAAAAGGTTTGTCACCTAGGATTCTACACAAAGGTCTTGTGAAGATTCAATACTCATTCATAAAAAAGTGTAATTTATATATAAAATTTTTCAGGAACACATTTACTTCATAGAATCGGATATTTCTGTGTATAGTAGTACACAATTGCCTATAGATGTATCAGAGGTAATTCATTTCCTATCACACCTTACATTCTCCCCTTGATTGTACAGATGTATAACTCAGAGGTGAACATAAGAGTCAAATTTAATTTAAAAGAAATCCATTCCTTAACTTACCACATTAGAAATACTCAAAAAGTATTACAGAACAGTAATAGCCAGCTAACCCATGGCTTTGTGGTAAATTTCAACACTGAATTTTAATAAAAATCCAGCAGAGAAACTGTAAAATTACTTTGACTTTTAGGTTTAAATAAAATCCTCAATGTTATTTCAGAATTGAACTAGGCTTCAGAATTCACTGTATAAGCAAATCAATAAACCACATTGGACTAAGTTATGTGTATTAAAAAGGAGAGATTTGGGGCAGCTTCGAATGTATTGTAATAATAGAAAATATATCTCACATATATATGAGTATCTACACATATATGTATCAAATAACTTCTACTTAATAGTAATAACTACAAAATGCTTAGCCAAGGAGAAAATAAAATATAATTTTGAATATTCTGCTTCTATCTCTATTATTTTCTAAAGCATGTCATAGTAAGAAATTAGCCATTAGCTGCTGAGATTTACTTCTGATGATTAATTTTTACAGGAAGAAGTAAACAAAAAAAATTAAGCTCTAAAAACATCTACTGAACAATAATATCTACAATTTGAATTTTTAAGAAGTTTCTAAGTTGCCAATTTACTTGAGATCATTGGACATATATGGCTATAAGGAATTTTAAATATCAGAAATTATAATTATTTACCAAAGTAATGGAAATCTGATATTGAATTTAGGATTTTGAGCATGGAACATGGAGGTACTCAGTTAACAAAAGCACCATCTTAATAAAGTGAATGTTCAAATACTAACAGTATTTTCTCAAGTTGATCTACAGATTCAACACAATCCCTATCAAAATACTAGGGAAATTCTTTGCAGAAATTGACAACCATATCCTAAAATTTAAGTGGAAATTCAAGGGACCCAAAAAGACTAAAACAATCTTCAAAAGGAACAAAGTTGAAGAACTCACATTTTCTAATTCTAAAACTTAGTACAAAGTTATGGTAATCAAGACCGTATAGTACTGCCTTATTACAGATCAATGGAATAGCATTGAGTCCAAGAATAAATCCTCCACTTATGGTGAAATCAATTTGCAACATAGGTCCCAAGATCATCTAATGGGGAAAAAAGTCTTTCCCACAAGTAATAAAAAATTACCACATGACCCAGCAATTCCATTCTTAGTTACATACCCACAAATGAAAAGAAAACATAAAGCCACACAGAAACTTGTACACAAACGTTCACAGTAGCATTTTTCAGAAGACCCAAAAAGTGGAAACAATTCGATGTCCATCAACTGATGAATGTATTAAGCAATGTTCTATATCCATACAATAGAATATTGTTTGGCAATGAAAAGAATGAAGTACTGATAGATGCCACAATATGAATGAACATTTACCACATTATGCTAAGTGAGTAGTCACAAGACCATACATTGTATGATTCCATTTATATGAAATAGAATGAAAATATGGAATAGAGAAACCTATAAAAAGAAAAAGTAGACTAGTGCTTGCCTAGGGTTGAGGGAGAAGATTGGGGGAAGGGCCGATGACCACCAAGGGGTGAGGGGTACCTTTTGGGGATGATGAATTAATTTTAGTGATGGTTACACAACTCTGTACACACTGAGACTATCAAATTGTACAACTCAAATTAGTGAATTGTACGGTATATGAATTACATTTTCATAAAGCTGTTACCAAAAAACCAACAACACTATATATTAATAAGTATTACTTGATTCCCAAATAAAAGGGCTTTCTAAATGAGAGTATGCAGGTAAATATTTTTCTTCTTTGACATTTCACTGAAAACAAGTGATACAAATGAAATAGGAGCATGCCAGTTATATGTATAACTAATAAAAGTGAGAAAAATAACAAGACTACCAACATTAACATAATGTTTTATGGAATACAAAGCACTCATACATATGTGGCCAACAAATGACAAACCAGAATGAATCATTTGTCCCCTCCCCTGAGCTCAAACATGGAGATAACATATAAGAAATAGGGAGGTTGATAAATCTCAAGACATACACAGCAATTCAGACAAAATCTTGAAGAAACTCTTGAAAAGATAGAAGGTGCTTACACCTCTTCTGGGAGGGAATGGTGACGTGCACTAGGAAAGGGCAGTCCACACGTCCTGGATGGGCTGATGCCTACGCTGCCTGCTATGAGGCAGGTCAACAGCCAGGCTGTCCAGTGCCCACCCAGGACTGCAGACTAATGGCAGGGAAGCACTGCAGCTCAGCTTGGGCGAGTAATACCAGAGCCACACCTGCAGGAGGCGAGACAATCCCTAAGGGTTCACCTCCCGCCTCAACTGCTAACTGGGCCATTACATCAGAGACAGGCAACCATCTGATAAGAATGATGCTTGGAAAGGAGGTACCAGAAAGTTCTCTATAGTCAAAGGGACACCTGTGGCAAATGAGTTGTGGTGATGATTGTTACCAGACTGTACACCATGGGCAGCTTCCTCACCTCCAACCCCCAAATTACCTGTAAAAGCAGAATCTAGAGTCCCTCTTCTTAAGTAGACAGTAGTAACTAAAATATGTGTACACAGAAAAAATAAAGGAGACCTCTGAAGACTGTAAGAACCACGGAACTCAGAAAAATGAAGCAACCTATACCAAAGGAAGTCAAATATAATAGAAGACATGGAATAGTTAAATGCAATAAATGGTTGCAGAAAGAGAAAGGATTGTATTAAAAATATGAAGTATTCACAAGCAATTATGAAGAAAAACCACTCTAGGTATTAACAATAAAATATATAATGGTCAAGATGAAGTCCATTATTAATGGTTTAAATAGCAGAAAAGATACAGCCCTAAGAAAAAAATCAGTATGCTGGAATGCCAGGACATTAAATGTCCTAGAGTCATCAGGAAGAGATTTTTAAAAAGTAGAAATAATGAGGGAAAAGTTAAGACATACAGATGATAAAAGAGGTGTCAAGAGTAGCTAGGAGGAATTTTAGGAGAAAAGAATAAGACATATTTAAAGACACGGTAACCAAAAATTAGCAAGAATTATACAAAGCATAGGTCTGCAGATTTAAAGGGTGACTAAATAGGAGAATATATACATATTAGAGAAAAATTTAAGATAATTGAGAAAAAAGAAAAAATTTTAAAAGATGCCAAAGAGAAGCTGTCATTTACAAAGGAGAATGAATCAAATTGACATCAGACTTGAGGCAATGGAGTGATATCTTTAAAGTTTTGAAGAAGAGAACTTTGAAAGGGAATTTCATATGTAATTAGTTATTTACATGTGAGGACAAAATAAATGTATCAGTAGCCATTTAAGGTCTCAAACAATATGCCACATAAAATTTCCCTTTGGAAAAAACTATTAGAGGATTTGCTCCACTGAAAAATGAAAGAAATCCATGTTCAAAAACTCTACACAAGAAGTGAAGGAGGGTAAAGAGAGTTCTCTGTCATGTAAACATGCCATAACAAACAAAAAAGTACATCTATTCTACCTGGGTCAATAACTCCAAGCCATTAACACAGGTTAGAAAGAATAGAGAGAGTTGAGAACATGCTCAAGTATTAATTTTGTTTGAGGTAGGTAGAGATTAAACTCTAGAGATTGATAGGGAAATATAAGCATCACTATGAATCTTGAGAAGTAAGGGGTAAGAAACACAGAAACAGAATATGGAATCCTCAGCGTAGCAGAAGAAAATCAATTTACCCACAAGAAGCTGGGTAAAAGAACCACAGAGAAGCAAGGCTAGTGACAAACCACCACACACAAAACGACTGGCTAAAATAAGCCTTGGGAGATAGTCATTAATGTCAATGTAAATAGATTAAGCTTACCAACCCAAAGACAGACTCACAAAGTGAGTTGGAAAATAAAAATCTAATAGTTTTTCTACAAAGAATAGGTGTAAAACAAAAGGAAAAGAAGATGCCAACAAAGGAACAAAACAAGGACTACCAGGAAAACATGAACGGAAAGAAAGTAGAGGTAGACATTTTTAAACTCCACAAAATAAAATTTAAGGTTAAAAATGATCACAATGATAAAAAAAGGAAGTAAAAATTGGAAAAAAGAAAACAGAGACTGAGTATGAGCAGATATACACACCTGACAATACATTCTTGAGCACTATTAAGCAGCAACAGACAAACCACGATGACGCGCATTTACATGTTAACACATATTCCTTAAGTTGGTCAGTTCCCCAGTTCTTGGATTATTTCCTTTCCTCCTTGGCCTATGCATGTCCTTTCCACGTTCACGTTTCTCTTGCTACTTGAGTTTTAGCAGCATTTGAGAACGCTTTAAACCGATGAGGGAGAAAAACAAAGTTGAATTCGAATAGTTTAGGTTTTCTATTTGTTCAAGGATTTTTTTTTTTAAACCAAAGTTATTTGAAAGAAGGGGTCAAAATGAAATTAGAGCACTTACTGTAACTTTCATTTCATCATTCTATCTCTCTTCTAATTTCTCCCCAAGTGATGGGAGATATACACATAAACTTCCTAATATTCTAAGCTTACATGGACACCAGTGATCTACAGTAGTAAAACACCAAGAACATAAAAGCAAAAAAAAAAAAAAATTCATAGGGAAATATCCTCTAAATACTGGCCCTTTGTATAGTGACCATGAGGTCTAATTAGTTTAATTTTTTTTTTCACAATAACCAAAAATGCAATAGACAGAATCAGTTATATTTATATGTAGGTTTTTGAAGAAGTCTATTTTTATATTCCTTGCTTTCCTTGAAGAAAAGAAAAATATGAAAATAGCAACATAAAATGAGTTGCATAAGGGCATTTTTATAAAAGGGAATAAAATATTTGCACTCACGTGTTTCTTAATCTTCCTACTTAAACATCTTACTATATATAAAATATAAATAAAAAAATAAACATAAAATTAAATTCCTATGCCACAAAATGCTTTAATTAGTCACTAATTATTATCTGAGGATTTTTCCTCATTGGGGATTATTTTCAGAAACCATTTCACGCATAGGATTCTAATACCACATTTACTTGCACATAATGCTTTTTCTTTCACCACACTCCGTTTCTGCATTTGCAATAAAAGAATATACTAACACTGTCATTACCACAAATAAAAACATACACTGTATTCTACAATTCTCAACATTCAAAAATGAAACTACTTAATTAAAACAGAACTTGTCTTCACCCTACCTTTTATAGTCAACTTTGTTAAAGAAGATAGATGTAAATTGTTAGCTCAGGGGGGCATTGGGCACTCCAAGGACTAAATATAGGTACATTGCTTCTTCTAGCATACCTGTATCTTAAATTCTTTCAGCTCCTATGTGTCAGAAAAAGGCTGCCAGGTGAGCCGTCCGCCACTCTTGCCTAGGCTAATAGATTCTCTAGTGGCTTTTGTTACAGCTCATGCCATACTATTAAAACTATGTGCCTTGAAAATGGCATAATATATGTAGCTGAATCTTGTCAACTCCAGGTAATCAGACTCTGTTTGGGTTCCACACAGATGCAGATTAGAGAAGCAATATGAATATGCAAATCACAGTGGTCCCCTCTCAGCACCACTGTTCCTACCTCTAATGGCCCTCGCAGAAAATCTGTCTGTTCGGCTCCTACTTCCAGGGCTACATCGACAGAAGCAAAGGGACGGCTGGCCATCTGCTGTCGCTCTCGAAGCAGTTGCTGGAAGGAGTGAAAAATGATTTGTTTTAAAATAAGTTAAAAAAACACATTAAATTCAATACTATCTCGTTCCATTTTGAACAAATGGTACTCAAAGTTTAGGAACCATCTAATACACATATCCATCTCCAGATCACTAAAAAGGAAAATTGTTTTCTCTCCATGGCCTGGGGTCTATTTCCATAGAGGCTTTAAATGTACGGTGCTTCCAAAGACCTTGTCCCCTGCCCTCCATCCCACAAGTCCAATGAAATATATTCAAAAGCATCTTGAAAACTTCAGGGGAAAGGTGCTACTTCAGTAAGACGGGCTCTTAAGATAATGGCTAGGCCAAGTTTTCCCACTCTAACTCATGCTTTTTTTTTTTTTTTTGATCTTAGCTGAAAGCAAATAACAGTAAAATTGTTTAAGAATAGAGAATGAAAAGTTGTCAAAATGTGTGAATAGAGATCATAGGAACATACACCTTTCAAGACTAAGTCTTGTAAATTGTCAAGAAATCCTGTCCTGGACCATTTGCTAAGGAACCAGTGGGGATTATCATTGGCAGCATTTATCACTTTATTCAAAGCCTCTGTGTTCATTATTTAAAATGAGCAATAATTAGTAGGTTGCAAAAACTTGGTGCCAGGGCTTCTTAAGCACCCCCAAATATTTGTTTTCTTTTGTTTTTTTCTCCTCATCCCTCTCCTGGGCTTTGGCCAAGCCAACACCAATAAACAGGCAAGTCCCAACCCACGTGCCTCTCCTCGTAATTACAATATTCATTAAGTCATGATAAGAAAAAAACTGGATGACCACCACTAGATTTTGTAAATCTGGCCCTCCTCATTCTATATGGCTAATAAAATACGAAATATAGAAGTGGATGAGCAATGCAATTAAATACCCTTTCAAATGAGAAGAAAACCATGTCGTTGAAGAAAGTCAAAATCCCTGAACACAATGAAGGGTTTCACTATTCCCTGAGAGTTTTCTAAGTTCACTGGCATTAACTTAAAACATTAACCACTGGTCTCCAAACGTAAACATATACAGCACTGTGACTCATCGTTCATTAAAATTCCCTTTTAGATGATGAAGAAACACAAGCCAACACCTGACAGCAGTTTATTATTTAACATTTTGTGGTAACACTTGTTACACAGCTGTGATGGTGTCCATGAAATGAGCAGCTAAAACATAACTTTGTTATTAAAAAGAGACTCTGGAGATAGAAGGACCTGTGTTTGAATACCAGTGTTTTGTTTGTTTGTTTGTTTGTTTTGTTTTACTCATTAGCTGTTTTGAGCTTAACCAAATTAGTAAACCCTCTCTTGGGCTCCATTTTTCTCATCTGTAAAGTCGGGACATCATCAGCACCTGCACATACACCTGTAGCTCAGAGGGTTGCCTTCAGTCCCGTCTTCTCCAGCCACTACCTATTGGACCATAACCAAATGACCTTTTAGACCTTCCATGCATATTCTTTCTCTCTGTAATCCTGGAGTAACAGTAACATTATAAGGTTGGGACTAAAGAGATAATCCACTAGGATCGCTCACCACCAAGGCAGGCACACTGTGAGCGCTCAGGAACTGTCCTCCGGTACAATTATTATGCTAAATTTCGAGGGCTCATTTTGTCTTTGAAGATGGCACACTAATTACCACAGGCCCATTTTCCTCAGCACTAGTGACACATTTTGTTCCACTAGTTCCCTTTTGACCAATGTTGCAAATTTATGAGACGAGTGGAAAATGTCATGCTTGTAGTAAAATAAACTTAGATTTGGAACTACATTTTGCCAATTGCAACTAAGAATGATAAAACTCAACCCAAAAATTAGAAGAATGTAAGTATTTTCTTAAGAAGTTCTAAAACTAATTTATTTTGAGATTATGATTTTTATAGAAAATGAAGTTTAACATTTTGTATACCCATAAGAAGCCATAAAAAGGATTATCTGTTTTATAACTAATGTGCTATTGCCAATTTTTCAGCAGAAAGATAAAGCCAAGAGAACAAATTGATCATTATGCAATAGATTATAATCATGCTGCCATAACCATTATCGTGAAGAAAATTTAAAAATTAGAGATGTTCTTAATATCATGTTTGTTGTTCATAACTGTATTATTATTCAAAATATTTTATAAAACAAACCATGCAATAATAATAGAAAATCTATGCTTAAATATGACAACCAGGACTACTCTGTTAATTATATCACATGTATATGTATATGATTCTTCCACTCAATGTAACATCTTCAAATATTGTATCACTCTCCAAATTTCATGCTAGCCACCTTTCCAACCAGCTCAGATGCATACAACTGTCCAATAGATTTTAGGATATAACCCTTAAAAATACACACACAAAAGAGAACAGGAATTAACTCTGTCCCCAAGTATCTTTACATCTCCTTCCTACGTCTAGGTTCTATAGATCCTTCTTCCTCACCTCCAAATGGCCTTCTACCCGACCCTCAGTCTGAAGCGATCATCTTGCCTATGAATTATTTATTATGTTAGTATGATGCTATGTCTTTATATCTTCATGCTTTTCTGAACTTTTCTTTAAGGCAAAAGTCTATTTTTATTTTCCCCCTTACAGCATTAGTTGGTAGTCAACAGTATCTGATGAATGAATACCGAATGGGTGGATTAAAATACATAACTGTATCATGTGAGTGAAGGCAAGTTACAATAAAACTGATTTTAATTATAAATTAGCCTTAAAACTATTACATGTCCTTTGATATTTTAGAATTTATGTCTTAGCCTCCAAAGTAAGTGGATATTGATTTTTGTTCAGAATGGGGCAATTCTATAGACCTGTATTTCAAATCAACATCAGGTTTCATATTGCTTTCTCACCTACCTTTTGGCAGTAGTGATAAGATTATGGAAGAAACTGCCATAAAGTCATCATAAATGCCTTCATATTAAAAAAAAAAATTATAGTCCTAAGTTTTTGCAAAGGTATAAAAGGAGCAATCAAAATGATTTAGTATTACTCTTGAGCTTACATTGTAAAATGAACTAAGTGTTTGAATCAGAGATTAAGCATCATTTTGTGAAAAAGTATTTCTCTTATTAACACAAACACATTTAACATGCAGCAATATAAGTAAACAATCAATTTCTGTTCTTTTAGTGTTAGGATGGTGTGAAAAGAGAAGTGGCAATATCCCTTAGTATCACTTAATTAGGAAAGTGTCATATTTTATCATTTTACATAACTAAATCCGCAAAGCACAGTCCTCAATCTCTTGTTCGGAATATTAGGGATCTTCTGCTTCTAGTCTCCTGGTTGGAGTTGGCTTTTGTACATGGTGGTGTTAGTACGTTATGAAAGTGGTTTGTCATAACATCTCTGTTTAGGTTAATTCAATTGCTTTTTTCCAGACCTCTAAGATCCTTGACCTACTAGGACAATGTTACTCTTGAAATAGCATTGTTTATTTTAAAATGAACTCTTCTGGTAGCTTCCTCATGGGTATTCACTGAGTTTATTGAAAGTATTCACTTCCAATGATTTTTGAAAATTCTTTGTCAACTGGTAAATTTGCCACAGTTGTACAAACTTGCAAAATAAAATTCAGTGACTGCCCACAAGGGTTCTCATCATTCAGAAGATTCCACTAAACCCGGAACTTATTTCGTTTTTCTTTATTATTTGAAAGCGAAATGTCTTCAGTTGTAAACTGGCCATAGCAGATTTTCCAGGTAGGTTTTTCCGCAGTACAGGGTTGGTGTATGAGCAGTAATGTGCCACAACCAAAACCTACCTTTAGTATCATCAAGCCTGCCGTCAGACAGAGGAAGGAGAGAGGAAGAATGGAAAATGTCTAAGCTTTCTGAAATTTCAATACTTCTATAAAATGCTAATACCTGATATCAGCTTATATAAATAAATATTACATATACATGTCAATATATGTGTGACAGTATTTGTGAATATGCATAAAGCTATATGCATTATAATTCAAAGTAAATATATTATAACTTAAACTAAAATTAAATCTAAAACTCATACATAAAAGGCCAAGATATAGATTAAATAATGTCAGCAAATGAGGGTCTTCGTTGTCATCTGGATAACATTACGCTTATAAATGATATGACTAAGACATAGTCTTCATAGATTCTTAGACCCACAAGGGACCTCACAGATCCTCTGGACCAGAGATTCTTCCATCTGTACACCACAGTCCTCTAAAGATTAAATAGATGAGCACAAGAAAGTAGACAATGCTTTTCTTCAAAAACTTTGCAATTTCAGTGGATTTAATTAACTTACTGCTATTGTTAGAAGCTAATCACCCTTCATCCAGAACCAAAATGGAACCTCATTATTTCCCTAAATTCTTTCAACAAACAAATCTATCAACATCTATTAATGCTGAAAAATAAAAGAAAATGAAGTAAATTCTCAAAGCAAGACTAGTTTAGAATTCCCCACACATCCCTATTTGGTACATTAGATTGAAAATTATCTTAAAGGCAAAATGAGTTCAAAGCTCAAACATCTATTTGTAAATTTTCCTTTTATTTCTTCCTTTTGTCTAGCCCAGTGGTTCTCCATCTTTGGTGTTTATGAGGCTGTATCTGCAATGTCACCTGTACTCTACACTGCATGACTGTGTCTCTGTAAGGTATCAGCCTTACACACTGATTTCGATCATAACTTCCATGTTAAGTAAGTCTCGCAGATCTCTGAAAACTGTCAATACTCTCAAAAGCCAAGTGGCACAAACTCTATGACCAGGTACCATCATCATCATTTCCACATCATAAGGTCTTAAAAGCTTTCTACTGACAGGAATGAAAGAAAATATAACTCACTTTTAGAAAATATAACTCACTTTTATAAGTACCGACATTTTAAGTATAGGCTATTTTTGTTTAGGTTAATTTAGGTGATGTCAAAGAAAAGAGAGTATGACAAATCTTCCTTATCCATATGTATTTATGGTTATGCATTATTAGTTAAACATCATGGGAGCCAAAACCATACTTTTTACACAGCAGTTATTCTCAACTGAAGTCTAAAGCCAAGGAAACGGTAGGCATACCTGACCAATCTCCATACATACATCAATTACTATAAGTTCATGGAAAGTAGGTTTAATTTAAAAGTAATAGAACTTCACCAAAATTTGAATTTTTTTTTTAAATAAAAAAGCTGCATCTTTAAGCATCCATAAGGTGGCTTATCAAATCAGTTAAATTTCATTTTATCAGATCGACCTTGGTAAAACCATTTTGTTTGGAAAGATCAAGCTGGTTTGTGGTGTGGGCTAATCAAAGAAAAATTTGTTCATCCCTATGAAATCATCACATCCACTCTAGAAAAATTTAATATTTTGAAGTAAATTAGGAAAGAATTAGGAAGTTCATCCTTTCTCTCTAGTCTAAGTAAAATACTACTGAGTCCCCACATAGCCAATTTCTGGTTTTCATCAACTGTGTGCCTGTTGCCTGTTGCCTGTTTTAAGGGAAAAATTCCATCACTTGAACATTTTTTCAAAAGGAAATAATTTGTGTCTTAATAGTAGTAAACAGTTGATTTTCCATGCAAAACTTTGATTATACAGATGATAAACCTGTGTGTACTTGGTTTTACCTTCCAGGTGGCAACATATTTCCTTTACTAATGAGAAAGGAAGTATGACCGTATATCATGTGGTATGTTTTTATAACAATTAACACTAAGAAAATATAGTTGACCCTTGAACAACACAGGTGTACATAGCACTGACCTCCTGGGCAGCTGAAAATCTTTGTATAATTTAAGTTGTTGCACAGATTCCTAACCACTGATTGAAAGCACAGTGGACCACTGAACAACACGGGGTTAACTGCGTGGATGCACTTATACATGCAAAGTAATTCTCAGTCAAGTCTTTCTGTCTTGTAAAGAAATTTCATTACAAAACAAAAGCAGATTCTGAAGTGCTTTCTTTGGCATTCTCATGGATGAATCTTAAAAGAGTTTGTATTAAACTCCTGGCCAAAGTTTTTTCCCTTCCCCTTCTGCCTTCTCCCTACGTGTTCTCTGTCTCTCTTTTTAAATAAAAACCTATTCTTAGAGCAATTTGACAGAGCATTCTCTTGTTTCTTAATTTACTTGAATACATTTGGCTGTGATCATTCATTTATCAAAAAATGTTTACCGAGCTCCAACTGTGTGCCAGACACTTTTCAAGGAACTGATATTTGAAATGACTCTTAATTCAATCCAGCAAGCTTTTCCATGCTATTAAAAAATATCAGGACTCTTTTGGACCATCTACTGCAATGCAGACAACTGGGAGAGCATTCTGATGTCGGAGGAAGTGCAGGCACACCTTGTTTTACCGTGTTTTGCTTTATTGTACCTCACAGACATGACGTTTTTTACAAATTCAAGGTTTGTGGCCACCCTGCATTGAGCATGTCTATTGATGCCATTTATCCAACAGCATTTGCTTACTTCATGTCTCTGTGTCACATCTTGGTGATTTTCATACTTCAAACGTTTTCATTATTATACCTGTTATGACGAAATGTGATTCGTGACCTTTGATGTCACTATTTAATTGTTTTGGGGTGTCACGAACTGTGCCTATATGAGACAGTGAATTTAACCAATAAATGCTGGGTGTCTTCTGACAGCTCCACCGACTGGTCTCTCTCTCCTCAGGCCTCCCTGTTCCCTGAGACACAATATTTAAGTAAGCCAATAACCCTACAATGGCCTCTAAGGGTTCAACTAAAGGAAGAGTTACATGTCTTTCCCTTTCAATCAAAAGCTAGAGATGATTAAGCTTAGTAAAGAAAACACATGGGAAGCCAAGATAGGCCGAGAGCTAAGCCTCTTGCGCCAATCAGCCAAGTTGTAAATGCAAAAGGAAAGTTCTTGAAGGAAATTAGAAGTGCTTCATTGCTGATACAGAGAAAAGTTTAGAGGGTTGGATGGAAGACCAAACCAGTCACGGCATTTGCTTAAGCCAAAGCCTAGTCCAGAGCAAGGCCCTTACTGTCTTCGATTCTGTGAAGGCTGAGAGGTGAAGAAGAGTTAGCAGAGGTTGCTGGCTCATGAGGTTTAAGGAAAGAAGCTATCTCTATGCCATCCAAGTGCAAGGTGAAACAGCAAGTCCTGGTGCGGAAGCTGCAGCAAGGTACCCAGAAGCTCTAGCTAAGATAGTGAATGAAGGTAACTACACTACAAGATAAACTTTTAATGTAGACAGAACAGCCTTGCACTGGAAGAAGACGGACTTTCATAGCTAGAGAGAAGCGGTCAATTTCTGGCTTCAAAGCTTCACAGGACAAACTGACTCTCTTGTTAGTGGCTAATGCAGCTGGTGACTTTAAATTTAAGCCAATGCTCCTTTATTGCTCTGAAAATCCTAGGGCCTTTAAGAATTAAGGTAAATCTACTCTGCTTGTACTCTATAAATGCAAACACAAAGCCTGGATGGAAGCACATCTGTTTACAACTAGTTTACTGAATATTTTAACCCTTCTGCTGCGACGTTCACATATAGTTGAATGAATATTTCAATCCGCTGACCGCGGCATTCGAGTTTACCCCATGAGCTCAAAAATACTTTGTTATTCAGTGTGAAACGGTTTCAAGGACTCTTCTCTATTTACAAGATTTTTTAATGTGTTTTTGGGTGGCTTGCACTATCAACAACAAAGATGTTCTGCATGCCATATTGTGTAACATTTTGCAATAAAATTTTTATGGCATCAGTGCCATTAGATTCTAATTTATCTATACTTAAAACTAATTGATGCCACTTAATATGTTTTGAGTGTTTTTTTGCTAAAATTCAATATAATGGCAAATTTATTACCACATAACAAAAATTTTAAATAAAAATAATGTCATTTATATACAAAGCAGCTCAAAATGTCATTAATAAATGCATAATATAGTCAAAATATCAACTTTTTTGTGGCTTTTTAACACATTTTGAAAGAAAATTTGAAGTCAATTAAAGCAGTAAAAGGGTTAAGCCCACTGTTGAGTACCGTTGTTTTCTGTCCTGCTTAAAGTGGTACATTTGCTCAGCCCACCACAGCCACTCCAACCTTCAGCATCACCATCCTGATCAGTCAGCAGCCACCAACATCAAGGCAAGACCCTCTACCAGAAAGAAGACTGGGACTCGCTAAAGGCTCAGATGACAGAATTTTTTAGCAATGAAGTATTTTTAATTAAGTTATATACATTGTTTTTGAGACATAATATTATTGCATACTTAGAAGACTATAGTATAATGTAAACATAACTTTCATATGTATTGAAAAACCAAAAAATTCACGTGACTCATTTTAGTGGTATTTGCTTTATTGCAGTGGATGGAAGAACCCCATGCCATCGCTGAGTTATGCCTGTATTTATGTAGCCTGGATAGGAGAACAACAAAGCCTTACCTAATTCTTACTGGGCAAAACCCAAAGGCATGTAAAAATATGCAGAATTTTTTGAAGGTTACTTCAGGCAATTTTAAAATGAAAATTTGGATTCTTAATCCTCATAGTCGACATAGGTAGCATCACTGACTAGACTTTGCCAAAGATGATCTCACTTCCGGGAGTCATTCAGAAGAGCCAAAAGTTCAACTCCTGATTGATACAAGCACCCCCTCTGGTAAGCAACAGGAACTACAACAGGCCTCTGCAGGGCAGTATTTCATTTTGTTTTGTTTGCACTTACTCCATTTAAAACAAAAAGTGAAAAAAATGAAATGCTTACTGCCAATTTGAAAGATTAATCTGAGCACTTAAAAATTATAATTCACAGCATATAGAAGTCTTGTTTGTTCAACATGTACTTACATAAAGAAATAAATAAAAATATTACAGGAAAAAAACACTACAGGAAACATAAAATGGTTGGGGGAAATAGAAACAATGGTGAGACAGACAGAGTGCTTTAGAGTGATGACAGGTCTCTGAAGAAATGACATTTGACCTGAACCCTTGAATACTCAGTCAGAATAGCCATGCATCCCCAAATCTCAGAAGTTTAACACAGAAAACTGTATTTCTTTTTTTTTCCTGTGGTGTATTTATTTATTTATTCAGATTTTATTGTTAAATTTATTGGGATGACATTGATCAGCAAAAAACTACACCGGTTCCAGGTGTACAATTCTACAATACATTGAAAAAAGGTACTTCTCGCTCCTACAAGGTCTTCTGTAGGTCCAGGTAATGCCCCATCTAGTCATTCAGTCATCAAGGCAGCTTCCGTGTTGAGACTCTATGCCATCACAACCCAAGGACGCTTTGAGTGGACGGGCAGGAAAGAGACTAGTGAATCCTGCATGGACTTTCCAATACCTCAGGCCAGAAGTGATGTGTATCACTTTCCAAATATAGTCACATGGCCAACCCTAACTACACAGAGGCCAGGGAATGCAGGGGAACAAGTGGAATAGTAAGTGGATGGAACTAAGGAAGCCAGCAAAGAACATTTCAGGTAGCAGGAACAGCAAGTGCAAAGTTCCCGAGTCAAATCTGAGTTTAAAGTCTTCAAGAAACAGAAAGAAAAGCTGAATCGTATTAAGTTAGGTGGCCAGGAGCAGAATGGGCAAAGGATAATTTTGGTTTCATTAAGGTTAACAGAAAATTGAAATAACATGTAAATGATCAGGCACTCTAGGACCCAAATAAATCATATTATTTCTTAAAATATAATTTCTCCGTTGTGTTGCTCAGTGAGTCCACTCCCATTATGTTAGAAGTGGCTTGGAACAAACAGAAAAAAGACCTAGGCTTTACCATCCTCAAATAAAGTTATTTAAGACATAACCCAGAAAATAGCAATAGCAGTTAACCTCAGATACAATGAGTCTAGCTCTCCCAATAAGTATCAAAAGGTCAATTTTGTACATAATCTCATTTAATACAAAAGGCCAGGTGGTTGTAATTTATCTGAGCAAATCAAAATGAACAAAAGGGTGAGTACTGAAAAGGTCATTTAGAAGCTAGCGCCCCAGAAAGGATGTGTCATATATATATTATTCCTCAAAGAGCAACATGGAAAGCTGGATAATTTCAAATTTTGAAACTTACACTTTAAAAAAATGTTTCCCACAGAGAATACCTTCCCAGTCTTAATTGTGGACTCTCTTACTTTCCCAAGTTAGAGGTCTAAGTTGTAAGAGAAATACGTGCCCTGCTCTCGAAGAACAAATGAAATGTCTTTGACATCCAAGAGGTATGCATGACCAAGTCAACCTTGACAAGTGGAAATATAAAAGCAGCTGATTACAATAGAAATGACACATCAAATTCTGCTTATGTGCCCATAATTCATGACTAGAAACTCTTATAGCAATAAAGCTCAGGTCAATCTTTCAGTAGTATCCCCCCACACCATTCCTTAAGAATTAATTTACTAAAGAAAAGATTTTTTTTCTCCCTGATTCTGGGAATCCATACAAACTCAAAATTTAGTTCTCTACTACAACATGTTAGCTTCTAGGTGAAGAAATTCTAAACACTACATAATCTGATTAGCTTTTTCATTTAGTGTATAAGGAGTTCATGTTGAACATTAAGGTAATTTGTGACAATAATTCTGAAGTTCTTCAATAAGTACTTAAATCTTCCTGGAGACATAAATGACTCAAACACTGACATTTTCATCTTAAAATATTTTTTTTTCCTTTAGGGGAAATGTGCTTATTTTGATATTAGCTAATGGAGTCATCTTCAGTTCAATACTGAGAAACTCAAAAATGGTTCTTTCATAAAATTTTTTTTGTGAAACAAGGTATCTGCTAATTGTAATTTTTAAAGTCTCTATTTGGAAGGTACCTATCATGGTCATTGACTAATCAGTGTGATAGATTAATATGCACTGTTATTTGTTTTCAATCTTTAGTGAAAGAAGATATAATGTAAATATTTTTATATGGTGATGGAAGGAGAACTGACTCTGGGTGGTAAACATACAATGCAATATATAGATGATGTATTATAGAAATGTACACTTGAAACCTATATAATTTTATAACCAATGTCACCCCAATAAAATAATTAATACAATATAAATATTTTTAGAACTAACTTAAATGTTTTTAATATTTTAAATCTGAAGGACTGTTTAAAAGCAACATAGATTACTTAAGACTGATATAAATTGGCTTTTTTATGTACTTGGAATAGTGTGTTAAACCACAAAAATCAGAATGTACGAAAATCAATGGTCATAACAGATGCACTGGAATAACTCATTCTCAGAGCTGGAAGGAATCCTAGAGGTTCCCTAGTTCAATTTTCCCATTAAAGCAGGGTCAGAAGTGTCATGACTTTTCTGACAGATAGTCATTGAGCACCTTCAAATATATACGAAATACTTTTTAGCAAGGCAGTATTTTTTCCCCAAAGATTTATAACACTGTTAAAAAGTTCAATATACTAAATGAAAACTTACATTCTCGGGTTCTCTGTGAACCATTAAGTTAAATAGGACACTTCAAATCTCATTTACTAAAATTCCTTTGAATAAATATTGTATATTTGAAACTTTTCTCACATCTTCAAATTAAACAATTCCAGTTTCTTACATTTTTCATTCATTATTTATGCAATGAATGTTCTGGGAGCTCCAGTGTTCTGAGAACAAGGCCAGGCACTGGTGCTTAAGAGATAAGAAACATAGTTCTGTCCTCAAGGCACTTACTGACCCTAAGTAAGACAAAACTGTTTCTCATATAACATGGTTTTCAACATGTATTTTTTCAATGTCCCTCTTAATGTGAATACAATATTCTAGGTGTGATCTGACTAGTATAGAATATGGTAGAACTATTTCTCTTCATGTGTCCTAATTTAAAATAGCTTTTATGTTTCATTTTTAGAACCACTCTGTTGTTAGACCCAATCAACATGTCTAGGTCTTTCTCACATGAACTTTGATGAAAACAAGTGTTCTCTACTTAACACTGCTACAACTACATTTTTTAAAATATAAATTCAGAACTCCACATTGTATTTATTATTTTCATGTTTCATAGTTGTTGTTATTGTTTTTAACCTATTTTTTCTTGCGTGCAGAATTCTCTTCAATCCTTTGAACTTCCAACAAACACAGGTATCTCTCCCCATGTTGTCATTTGCAGTGAGCCCCTTTTCCACCTTGACCAGGTCAACAACATTTGATGGCAAAGGAAAGAATCAAGTTGCCTTAATTGCTAACAACATCCAAGGCAAAACATAAAATCCAACCCAAGAATGACTTTTGCTTTTTATATAGTGATGTGAAAAGACAGAACTAATAAGGTATATGGGCTCAGAAATATTTTGGTTTATTGTCAGAAGCAATACTTCCACATAGCTACTCTTGAAGAAAACATATCTATGGTACCTAAGATGTTCCATACCTAGCAGACTAGGAACACTCTTTTATTTACAAATCATGTGAAATAAGCCTTTGTCCATTGTAAAAATTTATCCAAAGTGTGCCCTTCCCCAGACCTTGTCTTGAAGTAGTTTTTTGGATCCTATGTTGTTGAATCTTGATTTATGTGTTTTGTATACATATTGTATGAAGAGAGAGTCCCAAATTTGGGACAATTGAGAGAGGTCTGTGCATACTTCATTCTTAGCCAGTCCTGCACTAATGATGACTAAACAGCTTTCTTGGCTCATTCAATCCTATGGCATAAAAATACTCTCAAGAACTTTATTACTTCTTCCTATGTACCTTGTCTGCTTCACTTATCAACTGGGACATATTTTCCTGAATTTCTTGGCTTACAGTATATTCCTACTAACAAAACATATCTAATTATATAATTATTTTTCCTATGCCAACAATATTTGACTCTCACCAAATATATCCTATCTTCTTAACACTTAACCTAGAAATTCCCTTCATTCTGATACAATATATTTCCCTTCTACCAATTTGCATATAAATCTCTAAATTTTATAACTAAACCATTTATTTCCTGGTTGATAAAAATTTTAGATGGATCAGGGAGGGGAGGAATGAACTGTTTACTACATTATTAGAGTTCTTTCTATAGAAAGAGACACTTATCTGGTACTCAAAAATGAATCTGTTGTCAAAGAGGAAGAACCCAGCAGACAGGATGAATTCCTTAAAAACTAAAACTGCTTAAAAAAAGAACATAAAATTTATCAAGAAGACAGCTTATTAGACCTAGCAGTTTCTGAACTAAGGGACAGAGAATTTAAAGTAGCCGTTATAAAGGCTCTGAGAGAAATGAAAACACACTGACAGAACTCCATGGCTAAGATAAACAACATAAAAAAGGAACTCCGTGAACAAGAAGAACAATTTAACAATGAAATTCAAAACATAAGGAAGATCAAGGTAGAAATGTGAGAGATAAATAATACAATAAAAGAAGTGAGAAATGAAACAACTGCCATAGGAAACAGGGTCAACCAGATGGAGGAAAGAATTAGTGATATCGAAGATCAGAAAATGGAAACATTTCACAAAGAGGAAGAGAGGGAATACAGAACAAAAAGGATTGAAAGAACTCTGCAAGAACTATCTGACTCCATGAGACAAAACAGGAAAATAGGATTAGAAGAAGGAGCAGAACACTCTACAGAAAGCATACTCAAACAAATAGTAGATGAGAACTTTCCAAACCTATGGAAAGATCTGGAACCCCAAGTTCAAGAAGAAAACAGGTCCTCTAGATACCTGGACCCTAGCAGATCTTCTCCAAGATGCATCAGATTTCTCAGCAGAAACTCTACAAGCCAGGAGGGAGGGAATCCAATATTCAAAACTTTAAAAGAGAGAAACTTACAGCCAAGAATAAATTATCCAGCAAAATTATCTTTCAGATATGAAGGTGGAATAAAGACCTTCTCAGACACACAGAAGCTGAGGGAATTTGCCAGCACAAAGCCAGCACTTCAAGAAATACTGAAGGAGGCTCTTCGACCCAAAATAAAACATCAGGAAAAATGGAACAAAGTTGGGGCAACAAGAAAGAAACAAAAATAAAACAAAAACAAACAAATGAATATGTAATGGCCCCAGGAAATCCTCACATATCGATCATCACTCTAAATATTAATGGACTGAACTCACTGATAAAAAGACATAGAGTAGCAGACTGGATTAAAAAACAGAACCTATCCATATACTGTCTCCAAGAGACACACCTCAGCCATAAGGACAAACACAGACTTAGAGTGAAAGGATGGGAAATAACACTGCAAGCAAATGGTTACGAGAGAAAAGCAGGAGTTGCCATACTGATGTCTGATGAAATAAACTTCAGGTTAAAAAAGATAGCAAGAGACAAAGATGGACATTACATAACGATAAAAGGCACAATACAACAAGAAGATGTGATACTAATTAATATATATACTCCCAACCAGGATCCACCAAAATATACAAAGAAACTACTAACAGATTTGAAAGGAGAAACTAATAAATACACAATCATTGTGGGTGACTTAAACACGTCGCTAACAGCCATGGACAGATCATCCAAACAGAAAATAAATAAGGAAATATCAGCTTTAATTGACATATTACAGCAATTGGACATAACTGACATTTACAGGACACTTCATCCAGCAAAAAGAGACTATACCTTCTTTTCTAGTGCGCATGGAACATTCTCAAGAATAGACCATATGCTGGGACACAAAAGTAGCCTCAGCAAATTCAAGAAGATCGAAATCATACCAAGTGTATTCTCAGACCACAAAGCTTTGAAATTGGAGATCAACTGTAAAAGGAAAGCAGAA